>CM074719.1:582978066-583400566 GCA_037306005.1 Rhinophrynus dorsalis
CTCCGAACAAGAGGAGGAAATACAAGTCTAAAGGCACTACTGCTTCTCTTTCACACTATTTCTCACCAAGCCCTTCCCTATCATTTCAACCAAACACCAAGTCCAATATGTCCTCAGGAGATGTTAAAGAACAGGAGAACACTGCAGACATCTTTATGCCGCAACAACCCACTGAACTGTGGTATCTTCCAGTTGGTGATACTGCATCGCAGGGAACAATGGCTTTATCTCCACCGCTCACCACAGCTGACATTGTGGAACTGATGTCAGACTTTTTAGCTAAGGCTGATTTCCCAACGAGAGAGGCTTTACGCTCTATTATGGAGGACATTCGATCCAGCTTTAAAGCTGATATGAGGGCTCTAAAATCTGACATAGCCCAGCTCACGCAATGGATAACCTTCCTAGAAGAAGAAAAAGTGGCTGACCTCGAGCATACTACAAATCTGGAAAGAGAGTTGGAGGGTCAGCTTGAGACCATCCAGACCCTAACCAACCACCTCAACAACAATGACAACAGGGGCAGAAGGTGCAACATCCGCCTTAAAAACAGCCCTGAAAAGGTTGCCCCTTCGGAGCTGAAACATGCGGTTAAATCTATTTTTTACAACATACTGAATGGATCATTTCAGGAACCCATACTAATAGAACCGGCACACAGGGCTCTAAACCCCAGAGATAATAGCTCCCCATGTGATGCTGTTGTCTGCCTTCATAAATTTGAAATTAAGGATCCCATCATGTGAAAGAACAGAAAGAAAGGTCCAACAACATACTCAGGGTCAGAAATAAGCCTTTATAATGACACCTCTCCCTTCATCCTACAAAAGAGGAGGTCAATCAAACAATTGACTGACCACTTACGCACCACGCAAGTGAAATATAGATGAGGATTCCCATTGCCACACATACAATGACTGCAACGCCACCCTTAGAACCGTGTCCGAGATCCCAGATTTCTGCTAAACACTGGGCATCTCAGCACCACCACCGAGCGCTACACTGGTGTCCTACAATGCAGAAACAACAAAGATGAAATCAATGGTCCCCGGGCTCCCCAGCTAAAAGATCAAAACAAAGACAAAGACACCTGGACCTATCAACAGATCTTCCTCAGTAACCACCCATGGCCTGGGCCTGAACTTCCTTCTATTGGATTCAAGGCGCCAAAAAAAGGGGATAGAAAAAAAAAAAAACACACCCTGCGTTACAAGGAAGCCTAGATCCCAACTAGATTGCCTTTACTCAGAAGCCACAATTGCTCATAAATAACAGCCATGTTAGCCAGCACTGCTAAGAAACAATTTTAGGTTGGTCCGTTAGAATTTAACTCCATCCCCCAAACTCCTATACCTTTCCTTTTTGGAGATAAATGCCCAGTGTGTCCTCCGACCTTTCATGTAGCTCCAGAATTGATCACTGTTCCAGACCACCTAATATATACTAGTGAGACTCAACCACTGTACATCCCTTCATATATAGAAGCAAAAAAAGAGAAGAGGCGCTTCTTTGTGTAATAACTTCTAGGATAGTCTCCACAACACCACCACCATAAGAATGGTACTCACAAAATAAGTTGCTGGGTGTACATACACATGACAGCTATTCGCACATAGGATATTATATATATGTGTATGTAGCTGTATCCCTCCAGCTTCTTGACTTGCCAATCAACATGCTCTCCCCAAAACTCCACACACAGAGCCAATATATTTGAAATAACAAAAACAACAAGGAGGCGCCAATAGTGCTTATATCACACTGATATGTTCAAAACACAAAGCCTCCCATAGGAAATACACTCACATTTTCTAACTTCTGTGTATATACATTCATACATCCACAGCACAAAAAGCTTGCAGAGATCTTACCACCGTCTCTGTTCTGTGTCTCCAGGGTCTCTCATGTTTTTCTGGATCTAGCATCAAATAACCTTGGTGATTCAAATGGACCTGTCTCCAATCCTTATGGATCTGATAATCACAGGGAACAGATGTACATATGCAAAAGAAAGAAACCACTCCAGCGGATCTCCTAAAATGTAGAAATATTAAAACATTAAAAACATAGTATCTATGTGTATAGATTCCTACAAGGCAACACGTTTTGCAGCGGTACCTACATATCTTAATATAACAGCTTTTCCCACGGCAAAAAATGTTGACTTGTAGGAATCTATATACATAGATACTATGTTTTTAGTGTTTTAATAACATGGTCAACTCTTCAGGAAAATCCCCATTTAGATTGACACATCTTAACAGCTCTTTCTGTTCCTCCGTCTCCTCAGCGCCTTCATTCCTTTAACACTTTTCCTGCAGGGTCAACATTTTCCAGACCAATTTTTAGAAGCGCACATAGCCATGATTCCCAAGCCACAGAAAGGCCACTCCATATGCTTGAACTACAGACCTATACCCCTGAACAATGACATCAAAATATATACCAAAATCATTGGTACGTCCCCATCTATCATCTCATATACACCCTGACCAGTCAGTGTGGGTTCATCACATAATACATAATACTGCTGTAGCGATCTCTATGATTCATTTAGCACAACACACAAACACTCCAACTATCCTTTTGTCAGAAGATGCTGACAGGGTCAGATGGGATTACCTTGAAGCTGTATTACATCACATAGGTTTAGGATCAACCCTCAGGACGGCTATATTGAGTCTATATAACTTCCCCACTGCCAGAATATCTTTTAGTGGTACCCTCTCAGACTCATTCCCCATAACAAATGGCACAAGGCAGGGCTGTCCCCTCTCACCACTGTTATTTATTCTTACCTTAGAACCCCTTCTCAACACTATAAGATTACATCCCCAGATTAAAGAACTCTCCTCCAGAACACATGACATCAGCATATGCTGACGACATTTTGTTTTATATATCTTACCCAGATTCTTCTCTCCCACCTCTTTTAACCAAATTAGATACTTACTCTATGATCTCTCAAGCTCAGATTAATTACTTTAAGTCTGAAATACTCAATATCAATTTGCTAAATACAATTGCTAAAGCACTTAAAACTAAATATAGATTCCAATGGACATCTACTCAAATTAAATACCTAGGAATTTTTTTGTTCTCCGCTGTTTCCTCTCTCCCAGAGATCAACCTTGCATCTATAATACACTCTATCTCCTCAGACTCCACCTCACACATACACTGGGTCAATTCACTTGCTCATGCATTAGAGGACATATCCATGGACCAATTACTTTGGTCCGATATTAAGCACATTTTGACCTCAGATCCAGAACATGTCATAATTAAATATCTTCTCCAAATATGGAGATCTTATAGGGACAAATACCACCTCTCCCCTGCTCAATCTCCTTTAAAGTCTTTGGTAGGTAAACCACATTTTCCCCCAGGACCCCTATTTCAAGAAGCTAAAGGCTTCTGGTTGTAATCATAATTTTTCAATAAAGTTTTAAAAAAACAGAAAAAAAGCAAATTTAGAAAACATTATACTACCAAGATGCTAATATACAGAACACACAGGAATCACAACGAAAGTTCAACATAGTACGGTGGTTCAAAATTACTGTTATCAGTCATGAGTGTTATGATAATCACAGTATGACAATTCACAAATAAAATCTCCAGGTGTTAGTGAACACCTAGTTATCTATCTATCTATCTATCTATCTATCTATCTATCTATCTATCCTTTATAGGTATGTTAACCCCTCATACCCTGCATAAACTATGTTTGAAACTGCTTATTAATTATGCATTCCAGCTAACTGTAAAGCTAAATTGTTTAATTTTTTCCTTTGCATCCTGTCCTTAGACTGTGGTCTGTATTGGTAGTTCATTCTGCACATAGGTATGAAATAGCTTGTTAATCAGGTTTGGCGACATCCATTGAGAGGTTCATCCTTCTATGTGAAGCATTCAAAGTGAATCAGGATTTAAAAAGGACTTGAGAAGGAGTTGGACAGAAAGAAGGGAAACGGGATCAACTGAAGAAAGCACCCCTCACAAATCAGTTCTGCAAAGAAGGAACAAAAGTACAGACCGAAATGAGAACTCTGCAATCCGCCAACCACCTTTACCCTTCAACACCAGGGGGGAGATGCACTAAGGTGTGATAAAGAGGTAATCGAGTGGAGATGGCTTCTCCAGTGAGATCAGTTTTCTAGTTACTATATTATTCTATGAAGCCAATGCATTAAAATGTGTCCAGCTTCAGATATCTTAGAGTACAGGCTCCACAGAATAAAACTGGAACTTGGGAAAATCTCACTGGAGAAGCCATCTCCACTTTATCACACCTTAGTGCATAAACCCCCAAGATTCTGTAGGGTGAACAGGACTAAAGCAATGTGTGAAAACAAAGAATACCATCTTTAGAAGGTTCTACGGGCCCATTTCTGTTTGTCTTAACACCATCCCAATACACTAACAATGCTGTATTTCTTTCTAATCTTTCTTTATAAATATGCACTCCTTACAAAATATCTTGTTCCTTCTACCATCCTCTCCATTCTCTGTTTGCATCTCTCCTTCACTTGTCTCATTCTTACTTACTCTAAACATAAATTCCTCACTTTTTTCCTCTCCTGTACATCCTCGCCATGCACACACAGGAAACCCTGTGCATACAAAACCTTATCCATTCTCCTGTCTCTCTACTGCTATTTGCAGTTGCCTATATTTCATCAAACCCTGGCCCCCTTTCCTTTTGTAAGCCCTCTTCCTTCAAACAATTTACAAATCATTCCAACCTAATCACCATTCCTTATCTTCAACCACAATTTCCACCTTTTATTTGTGCTCTCTGGAATGGTATTGCTCTTATAAAATATAACACCATGCATGATCTCTTCTCTCGTTCTCTACAGTTAGTGGCTCTAACTTAAACTCGGCTGTATCAATCTAACTCCACTTTGGAGCCAACATTGTGTTCACTAGCAGCTGCGCACTTCCTGATTTAAATATCACCCCTTTTCAAGTGTCAAATCACCAACATTCTGTACTCTCATACATCTTCTGCTATCCCCAATTCCTACCCATGCTTCACATGTAACCCCAAGTCACTTAATCTCATTGCTCTCCAGTCCTACCTGGCTACTGGATTTTTATCCATTCCCATTAATGCTGACATCATGCAGATGACACCCAGGTTTAATTTATCAGGACCTCAACCAATTCCTGATATTCAATCTAAAATCAAAGACTTCTTTTCAGCTGGCTCATAGGCACCTCAAACTAAACAAATCTAAAACTACGCTCATCCTCAACCCACCAAGACAAGGCTCAGTCGTACCCTTCCAGTAAATGGGACTACCATAAATCAAGTATCTGAAGCATGATGAAGCATGGAGTAAAGGGTATTTAAGTTTATATAACCCCCGTTTATAGTTGTTAGTTCTCCTTTAAGCTATCTTCGCAATACGAAAATGCTTACATGTTTCTAATGAGGCATGGGTGAGGCTGCAGTCTGTGGTGAATCTCATTCATATGGTGTAAACATACTCACAATAGACAAAAGGCTTAAACTAAAGACACAGTAAAATATGGATTACTGGTAGTTAAATACAGGCAACTGCAAATATTATGCATTTAAAAATAAATAAATTATATATATATATATATATATATATAGATACATTTATAACATACACATATATATATAAAACATTCATAGTGACTGGAACATGGAGCCATTGAAAACAAATTGTTATGATTTATCCCTTTTGAATGCCAGAGGGGTATGCAATGCATTGCGTACCACTCTGGCACATACTCAAGGGGTTAAATATGCCCATATGTTCTTAAGTAGGAATCCTATTTTAGTTTACGTTTTGCTGCATGATTTATTTTTAACAGATATTGCTTTCTGAGCAAATGTGCTCGATATACTGCGTTACATAAAGCATTAAATTAAGAGAAGGCTACTTTGGTAACCTGTATTATAATTACTCAATCCACTTTATTTAAAGAAATGATAATGCTTAATATTTATAAAAAATTAACAGTACATTGCAGGGTTTATCCTGCTAATTAAAACAAGGTTACTCCCACTGCTGAGAGACTGTTTTATTCAAAACTTACTGCAGCTCAAACTTGCATTTCTTTGTATGCAGTATTCCATGGCCTGACATTTTGCAGTGGCGCTGTTGTACCCCTGGATGTCAGTGGTCAACTAACCAGATATGTGCATAGAGTGCTAAAGCAACATCACCTGCATAAAAATTCAGGCCATAGAATTGCTGCACCCCCAAAAAATTTTAATAAACAATATTCTTGTTACTATTATTAATTATATTTATTTCTTCTTTGCTAACTTGTCTAAAGTTTAAGAATTGTTAAGAAAAAACCCAGGAATGTTTTGTCTTATTCAATTAAAGTATAACAGCTCTGCAATAACAAGTGGCCAAATTGCACGGATACTAAAGCCTGTATTTTCTCTAACTGGAAGTAACAGAAGGTAGCAGGAGGAAATTCTTCTTGCTAATTTCCATGAATGTAAGCAATATGTTCCAGGTATTTTACATGCTCACTCAATGGGGAGTTGCAGCAATGCCAATGCTTTGTTGCATTAATGGATGTTTTTATTGTTTAAATTGTAATATATTCTTTAGCACCTAAAAATCCCACATCTAAATATGCCTTTATATTTCTCTGTGAAATGCCTATTTATTTTACAAATACCATATCCACCATCTCAAAATTCGAAATCACTTTAAAGGGATAGTAATACTTCGTTTTAACTTTATTTTATTTTGTAGGCATTAAAAAACATGAAGAATGATATAAGTCTTATCTCTCAAACCTTTATGGTTTGAGAGATATTCACAAGCAAAGTTTCCCCTCCCGCCCCTTTTACCTAGTGTAAGCCATCTCTTCTCAGATGGGGAATCTGGTTGTAAGACCAGACAGATAACAGCAGGGGACAGTCTTCTTACAATGAAAACAATGAAATCCCTGCCCCCCTTGACAAGCTTTTCAGGGTTTTCCCTTATCTTAATTGAAGATTGTCCCTCTCTGCAGTCTACCTGGGTACCTCCCTTCTGATCTGGCTGAAAAGTGTTACATCAGTAAAAGGGGCGGGAGGGGGACACTTTGTCATTGAATTACTCTGGAACTACAACTCTGACAGAATTGAAATAACACTCTCCAAAGTCCAAATACTATGATGATTAATTAGAGCTGCTTTTATTATGAAACATTACTATCCCTTTAAGTGTTGAATACACCACAGGTCAATCTACTTATTCTACACTACACTATTCTATTATCTGGTTTCCCACTGACCTTTCACAAGACACTCTGCCGAACAGTTTGTTATTACCCTGATATTCTGGGGTTACCAATAAATTCGAGTGGTCCCGAAGATCTCAGAAAATATTTAACAGCAGACAACAAAATTAGCTATTCATATATTCATATGAGTCACTGATCATAGAGCTGACAAGCTAAAAGTCTTATTATTAAAAAAATGAAAGTCAAATTGAAAATACAATAGAGTGCATAAGTAATATGAAGTTAGAAATCAGATACAGTGCCTTGAAAAAGTATTCAAACACTTGCCCTATTTTCTCAAATTACTGAATTACAAATTAATTAATGTAAGGTGACAATGTGAATATTCTTAAGAGAAATAAAAAAAACTGTTATGTTGCTTGCATGAGTATTCAACCCTTGTGCTGTGGAAGGTCACAGTTACACAGATGAATGACATTGCCCTAATGGGGACACAAATACCTTACCATTGACCAGTAAACTATTAAAGTTCCCGTCACATTTTCTGGTCAGGATGTGAATCTGACCATAAAGCATTCTACAGAAGTTAGAGATAAAGTATTAAAATGCATACATTATGAAAAGGTTAGAAAATAATATTTAAGCAGGAAGCAACTGAATCAATAATCAGTAAATGGAAATTGCACCATGCCAAGAAATGGCAGTCATAATTCAGCGCTCCAACATAGAGGAGACTTGTGAGAAAAGCCCCAGGGAGTCCAATAATCAATTAGAAGAAGCTACATAATGCAATGGCTAGTAGTAGATTAATGGTGCAATAATCAGATATCTCAAGGGTTCCACTTAACACTGGCCTGTATGGGAGTGTGGCAAGAAAGAAGCCATTACTCAAAAAACTGCCGTGATGCTTCTTATTATGGGCATCATGTTAAAACTGAAGGAAGAATGAATATAGCAAAATATAGGGAAATATTGCAGGACAACCTGGTTTAGCACTAGAGAGCTAAAACGTGATGCATCTGAGTGGTGACTAGCCGTAGAACAAGCCATTGTGGTTTTGATTGTCCTCAGAGCCTCCTTAAGAGTGGAGGGTAAGCCAGACATGGACCCCTTACTCTTAATGCCTAGAGAATCCAGCTACACCTCACTAATGAGGCCCAGCAACACTGAAATGTCCATCTGGGGTTAGCAGGGTTTCTGTGCAGAGAAGACTTGGCCATCATTTTGAAACTGGACTGTCCTATGAGCATGGAAATTTCTCCTCTGTAACAGCATTAGAGAGCTAAACTGTGATGCTTCTGAGAGGTGACTAGCTTTTGTTCATCCTCAGAGTCTTTCAGATTTCGCATGTATTTTTGAACAATCATAGGGGATTTCCCAAAGAGTTAAAGTTAATCCAGATGTGGACCCCTTGCTCTCAGTGTCTAGAGAATCCAGCTGCATTCCGCTGATGGGGCCCAACAAGCCCGAAACATACGTCTCGGGGTATTAAACAAAGAGAAGGTGAAAAAGAAAACACAAAGCTATCACCAAAGCCCCCTCTAATAAGAAACGGGCTTCCCAGGGTAGTTGGCAAGAAAAAAGGGGCTATGAAGAATTACAATTATTATATACAAATGAAAAAATAAAAACATAAAAATAAATCTGTGAATTTGTGAAGAGTATTCTGTCAGCAGTGTATGCTTGAATGCAAACAATAACCGCTATGTCTGAATAAAGAAAAAATATATGGGTGTAATACAAATATATCTGTATAACCTAATTAAGTTATCAGAATACATCACAACCACTTGCTACCATGTTATAAAGACTCAAATCTAAATACACTCATATAAACAAATAAGATCCGGTTTATATGGAATGCAGCTGACACCATACATCAAGTCTGAGCCACAATCTAGTTCAATTCAATTGATGGTTATAATGTTGAAATGCCTCCATTCTTATGTGTATTGAGTGGGATCCACACATGTACATAAAATACCACCACAACTGTGTATCAAGTCTGAACCACTATATGATTCAGATCACATTCATCATGTCTATAGTGTTGCAACATTGCAGCCATTAATCTTGTGTGTATAGCATCTATCTTAATAAGAAACCACATTAAAAAGAAACCTCATCAACCATCAATGGTCACTGGGTGGTGGGCATTAAAGATGTATTACATAAATTACACGGGTTGCAAGTAAGACTAAACAGGGTATTGTACAGTTTGTTAAGTAGCAGAATTAGGGGTACACTGAGTTATGGATTTGAATAACCTCGTATCATAATGAGCAATCATATTATAACTCCCCATATAGAGTTTAGACTCAACTCAATATAGTAGAATTGAGACCGGTTCTGCCGTGAAAAATCAGTATAGCAGATTGTCACCCAGTTAATCCCCCCACCTCCAAAAAAAAGAAGAGTTAAAACCAAAAAAACATATTTTATTAGTGGTCATATGTGGAAGCCATTAGTAACAGATGCTTCATTAATTATCTTTATGTATGTTTAGCAACAGATTAGCTTTGTCAAAGGACATCTGCAGCCTTGACTTGACCAGTTATAAATGTTTACCCACCTCCAATAGGAGTGCATAACAAATTATCTCAGCTACTATTGGAGTTAATGTCAATTATTTTCATATGACTGTGGACTGGTCAGAATGTTGTACTCCAAGGTGTTTTACTTAAGTTACTACTTAAATATATATATGTCTCAAAGAGGATGTACTAAAGTGATGGCAAAAATATGCTATTTATATATGAGTAGACAGTCGCATCCCTTCAGTTAACCCATTAGGGGACAAAAACGGAGCAAAAAAATCCATCTGTTCTCCAAAGTTCAAGATTGCCTTTCATTATTCCCAATTATATTTTTGTCATACTGAGGGCGAGATGTAAGTTATCTGTACATTTTCATATAGAAATAGCGTAAGATTAGTAAAGAATTTTTAGAAGAGATTCCGTTGTTTTAAAAATTTGTCGGAAAATGATCATAGATAGTGTTGTTTGGAGGGAAACGAAAAAACTGACAAAGAACAAGAGTTCTGAAAATACAGAAATTTTTAAAAAAGTGAAAAACGTAATTGGTCTAGTGCTTGGGTAGTTATAGGACTAAATTAAAACAATCAAAGACAACAGAGGATAATGAGTCATATAGATAATATCACACACCAGAACCATATAAGAACCTTTACCTGTATCAATAATTGTTACAAAGCAGATAATGCAAAAATAATTTTATTTGACACTGTATGCCAAATATCACCATTATCACATATCTTTACATTATTATTTTTAGAAAAGTGATCTTGAAATATTTGTTATGCTCGCTTCACAGACCTGCAATTTAATCTGTGAGTAGCCTAACCGGGGGCTTATACTATCTTTATTACTACCTGGCTTTGTAGGTCATGGCCCTCCCCGCTGGTGCCCCATAAAGGTTTAGAGCGCCTGTTTATTTTTTTTATCCTTCCCAGTGCCCCTTCCCTATCCAATAGGTCTATTCAGTTGCTACAATACCCTCAGTAATTCATCTTCACTGCTAAACAAAGACTGAGGAAATTATTTTGTTTTATTACCTAGCACGCCCTTCTGGTTGCGCACGAAGGTGTTGCTTGTGCGGGATGGAAGGGGAATGTGGGGCTTGGTGTAGGCTCCCCATCCCAATGACAGTAATTTAGGATTTGCATATCTGTGCAATCTGCCTAAATACATCCTCTTGGACACCTAAACCTATATATTACTGTATAGCCTTAATACCTTGATTGCTTCCAGTAAGCTTTGAATATCGCTTCACCTAGGATTGATCAATGACTACAGTGGTCGCTGTGGATTGCTGCTATGGCCTCTGAGTCTGAGGATACTCAGTAATTGAACCAACTCATTTTGTTTTGCCAAGGTGCAGTGCTGTGTTTGGAGAGGGGAGAGACTTGGTGACCTTGATATACTGTTACCCCCGTTTGTCTACCTGCCCTATGAGTGTGCCTCCCAGCCTCTCCCATGTTGTATTTGGACATAGACCACTCTTTCTTGGTTTCAGGGAGGCTTTGTTGAGGAAGACGATGTTACTCGACTGATACCATCCACATATGGTGCCTTAATTGAAGTTATGTGTGAGGTTTGAGTCTTCGGTGGTCCTGTCTGCACTTCGCCCATCTCCGCTACTACTGACCATCCAAAACTGAACTTTTTGACCTGAACTTGCCTATTAACTTCACTATGGTTAAAAAGTCATCTGAATATAAAAGGAAATTGAGTAAATTTGCCAGGAGGGCTATGGCGGCGGAGGAGGTCATGGCTCTATTGGAGGCCCCATCTGCTTCTGCATCACCTGCACAATCCTCGGCCTTTGAGGAGGACAATTCTAAATCACATTTCATGGAAATAATGTCGGCAATTGCTACTTGCCAAGCTGTTTTGAGCAACACAATTGACACTGTACAGGTGGAACTCAATCTCCTGACAGCGGATCAACAGAACCTTCATGAAAGTATAACTGATGTTGGACAATGCATTTCCACTGTCAAAGACGCGATTCCCCCCGTAGCTGCCTCGTGGATGACTTAAAGAGTCAAGTATGCTCACCCTGAGCAATACATGGAAGCATGGTTGAAGGAGTATGTTGGCATGGAGGGCCTCTCTACATCCTTCACTATCGAGCGGGCACACCGTCTACTAACAGGTCCTAGACCTCCGGGGTCCTCTCCTAGCCAGTTGATCATCAAGCTATTGAATTATAGAGATTGAGATGCCATCCTTCGTATGGCTAGGATGAAAGGTCAAGTGCTCTTTGAAAATCAACAGATCTCCTTTTATCCGGATTTCTCAGCTGATGTCCAGCTCCAAGAAAGCAAGTTCATAGAGGTGAAACGCAGGCTCCGGGAGAAAAATATCTCCTACTCTATGCTGTTTTCTGTTAGATTGAGAGTTGTTCATGATGGGAACACCATTTTTTTCACGTCGGAATCGGAGGCCAAAGAATGGGCGGATACTCACTAATGTCCTTACATCACATTGTGATCTTATTGCTGCAACCTTGGCTGTATTACCCTCTAATTGATTGCCCTCTCCCTTTTTCTCGGATGGGAGATCCCCTGCTCTTCTGCACTGGTCACAGTGGCTATGGTGTTTGCCTGGACTCATCCTGGTCCTGATGAACAGTTCGGGATGATGCTGAATACTACATGGTGCTGGGTTTCGGTTCCTGGAGGGACCTTATACGGGGATCTCTCGGGGTCCAGCTGCATCCCTTCTCCACATTTTATCTGTGAAGTACCACTATATTCTAATTGCTATGGCAGTGGAGGGGTTGATGACATTCCTGCCCCGGCTGGATGTGTTTACTTATACATGTTTGATTATATTTCTATTACCCATGATGTGCTATCTTACATTTGAGATGGGGTGGCTGGGTGTGCGGGGGGGTGGCTCGGGGCGGTCTGGGGCCCTCCCAGGGAGTGCTCGATTTCATGGGGCTCTCTGGGGGGTGGAGGCGGCGCGTCGCTTGTTCCTGGGGACCGAGATGACCTTGGGAGGGGATTGGATAAACGTCAATTCTTACTGTCACATTGTGATGCTGCTTCACATGTGGAAATTTTTTTTCTTTATACTTTAATAAGGGTACGATGTTGTACTGATGCAATTTAATTGCCTGCTACTTTTCGATTCCCATCTTATATTCTCATTTTATATGTTACCTTATGCTCATGTCGGGCTATACTGGGATGGGGTTGCTCCTCTGGGGGACTTTGGGGATGCGGGATGCTGAGGGGGATGGGGGACGGGGCGGCCATGGGCATCTCCCAGGGTGGTTCTGATATTGGGGGGGGGGTTGTTTTTGGGTTGGTGGGTTGCAGTGCAGTTATGAATGTACATTTTTGTTGACGATGCTGATCTTAGGTAGAGTGCTAAGCTGCACTCTATTTGAAAGCTAGGCGAGGTGGACGGTGTAGGCGGAATCATAGATGATCAAATTGTTCACTAGTTTAACTGTTAAATGTGTCTGGAGAGGGAGGGAGGGGATTGTTGTGGCTGCCGGGCCATGAGAAAGGGTTTGTTCTGGGTAGAGATCGCTGCCACAGGCCCGGTTGCATGGTTATGGTCCTATAATATACTATCTATATCCTAATAGCAAAAGTGAGTTGTAAATTTTTATCCTGGAATGTGCGTGGGTTGAATGATGCAGTGAAAAGAACTTTAGTCTTGAATCACGTTAAAAAACAAACGTCAGGGGTGGTTATGCTTCAAGAGACATATTTCATTGTGGGCAGGGTCATGTCTCTTAGGAGACAATGGATACAAAACCACTACCATGCCACCTATTTCATATATGCTAGGGGTGTATCGATATTAATCACTAAGCTAGTTTCATTTGAATTTGTTGACCTTAAGACAGATCCACAGGGGAGATACATTTTCCTAACATGTAAACTGCAGGAGGTTCTGTTTATACTACTGAATATATAAATCCTGCCACCTTATAAAATGCTATCGAGAATAGATTATGCTTTTACTGATCACTCAACCTGGAGTATGGTTAACGATTGTTATTTTATGACGAGGGTAGCCTGGGATCACTCGCCGTTGCTGCTGACGGTGGAACAGGGGCTGCAACCCAGGTCGGGAATATGGAAATTTTGTCCTGTGTGGCTGACCAATACTCACCTGGTGATTAAACACTGGGATGACTTGCGCGAATATTTCACCAATAAAGATTGCTTTGCTGTGCAGGGATTTGTCTGGAAAGCAGCTAAGGCAGTAGCTAGGGGCTCCTTAATATCACTTAAATCTTCACAAAAATGACTAAAAACTAGGGAAACTGAGATATTGGATACTGATGCTGCCACGGCTGAAAAACAATATATAGAAAAGGGGAACTCGGTTTCTTACACTAATTTTGTCTCTTGCTCATTGAGATATTCTCTAAAATTGTCTGAATTAAGTGCTCGAAATGTTTTTTCAAGAAACAAAATATCTTTGAAAATGGAGACAAGGCGGGGAAACTGATGGCTCAACTTATTTGACAAAATAGGGGGACCCCCACAATTTCTTCACTCCGCGATCCGGGGGGTGATCTGGTGGTGGATCCACAGGCAATTAATTCACGGTTCCAAGTCATTTACTCGCGCCTTTATGAGTCCCGCCTGGTCCGCTCTGAAACTCAGATTTCTGACTTCCTCCTTGCGATTTGCCACAGTTCTCGTTTGATCATAGACAAATGTTAGATGCCCCTATTCTTTTAAGAGAGGTGGTTGAGGCCATTCATAGTAAGACATCGGGCGGGATGGTCTACCTGCTGAATGGCACAAGGAATTTGTGGATGTACTGGCCCCTCACCTACTGAATACCTTTTACGCAGCTATAGATGATGGTCAACTCCCTGAATCCCTTAATAATGCTTCAATAATTGTATTACCCAAGCCAGGGAAGGATCCAGCTCTATGTGACTCTTATAGACCCATTTCACTACTGACCACAGATGCTAAAATAGTGGCTAAAGTACTGGCAAATAGGTTGAATACAGCGATAGGTACTGTAGAACATGAAGTTCAAACAGGGTTCATGCTGGGCAAATCAATATCACATAATCTTAGAAGATTATTCACTCATTTGCAAATTTCCCATGATCATTCATGTCAGAGACTTTGTCCTGGTGGAGAGTAGAAGGTTAATTTTCAAAACAAAAATTAACTGAAATTCTGTTCTAAGAGGTGTAAATGATCTCATGTTAAAACAATGGGCCCCTTTGGGAGTAAATAATTGAGACACAGTAATGCTGATGGATAGAGAACTGCAGACAACTACAGTGCCAGGCAGTATTAGTATCTTATGAGAGAAATCGTCCCCTCTGAAAAGATTACTTCTTTATGTGATGTAGGGTCAAAGATTACATGCCTAAATTGTGATAAAACCAGAGAAGTTATCATTTTAGGTGTGAATTCTAATGTAGCATAATGGCGCCATTGTAACGGATGTTATCCGTTACTTAGGCCTTGTCTGGCCATAAGTTTGTTTAACCAAAAACTGTGGACATTCCTGTCATGCCTAAAACAACCCTTGTCTAGGCATATGGATTGTCAGCCCAGTGACGCAAGCTATGTAGAGCTTTGGGATATTATATTGGTGGACTAAAAATCATAGCCTGCTTTCAGGGAACAGGGCCATTAGGGGTTAATAATTTGAGTTTACCTAATGTTACTTGCAATGTGTATTGTAAGCACTAAAGGCATTGTATTGAGACCCCCCTGCTGTGTGATAATTCATTCAAGTCCCTCCAGTCTTTATGTCCATTGTGTGAGTTCAGCAACCCTTTTGTATTTGATATGTAATGAAGTCTGAGTCATTGTATTTGTTAGACCATTGACCTTTTGTCTACTGTGTGATTGAATTATGTTCCTAATGTATTTGCTTGGTCCATTTATTTGAATGTAAGGTTTGACTATAAATATGTGTGGTTTGTTTCAATAAAGAGAGTTCTGTTTTGGAGTGAACAAGGAGTCCTGGAGTCTTGTATTGCTTATGGTCTAAAGTATCCACTCTGATACCCATCTGCGCCAAGTATCCTGAATCGCTGACCGCCTGCTGCCAGTTTCCTGCGTCCTAACTTCGTGGACTGTCAGGCGGCGACGTGGACTCTTCCCTGCTTCCAGTGATCCTGTGGCTGTTTCCAGTGACTGTTCATACTCCAACCGGTGCACCTGACGGCGCTTATCTGGCGTTGAGAAGGAGAGACCCAGGAACGACGGCGGAAGGCGACGCGGTCCCTTCTCAGCATCCGTTACATTGGTGGCATAGCGGTGGGATTTCTCCTTCTTTCATCGTGTGTACCAGTTGAGAGATGGCGGCCAGAGCGCTACTACCGGAGGCCATAGGCGTATTCGAGATGCGGTACCAGGGCATCGGTGACCACATGGCGGCCACACCTGTGCTGGCGGACACTCTGGGATCTTACAACGACCGGTATGACAACATTCGAGTCCGATGGAAGAAACAGCTAGGCGATATTGTTGACGAGTTCGACAGGGAGCTGGCCTGGTGTCTCGAGGAAGAGCTCAGAGTACAAGACGAGTACTGGGAGCTGGTCAAGCACATGGAACGAGAGTATGGGCCCAGAATTCTTGTGGACTTTAACCCATACCTCTTGCAGTATGAGATTCGAGGACTTGTGTGGGAGGCCTACCGCCAGGATTTCGCTTTTGGTTGCCCAGGCCCCAGCCGATACTGGGAGATCTGGGACAAGAGAGAAGCCATGCTTGGGGGGTACATCCCTGGGGAGCTCCATGGAAATTTCAATGTCCTGATTTTATGGGAATGGAACCTGGAGCAAAGATACACTGGCTTTGTACGAGAAATCAAGGAGTTTCTACGAGAGGAAGAAGAATGGGGGGCCACTCATCTGAGGAGGACCTCAGTGAAGCTGAGGACTTGGATGGAGCTGGCCCTGTTCACTCCACACTGGTGAGTGGGAATACGCTCCTCACCAGTGCCCCTGTTGCCCTGCCTGATACCCGTTTGCCCCTGGACTATGTTTTCCCTGAGCTGGGGGGTGGGAATTCGTTCCCCCTCAGTGAAGAAGATGCCTCTGTATCAGGGGATGGGACGGACGTCTCCCCTGGTAGGCATGTTGCCCCTTTCCCTGTTTTCCCAGCTGTGGTGGACGAGACGCAGGTCCCCACCAGCAGCAATTGTGTGCCCCAACTGATGGGTGGGAGCAAGCCCATCAGTCCTCCTGAGACCCCTGATGTACTGGGTGGGAGAGAACCCAGCAGCAGCCCCAAAATGTTGCCCCTGGTGGGGGTGGAAGATGGCCTGGGAGCGGAGCCGTGCATGCTCCCCCGGATTACCAGTAATGCTGCCTTGAGGGATGGGACTGAGGTCTCCCTCAAGGCAGGAGAGAGGCCTGTGTGTGATGGCCTGCAAGAGGAGGACTCCAGCGGACTTGAAAGAAGCAGAGCGGCTGGACCTCCTGAGGATGCGTTATATGACCTGATGGGTAGAGAAGAGTGCCCCATCAGCCCCCCTGTAGACCCTGGCCTGGTGAGTAGGAGCGAGCTCACCAGGGCCCAGGATACCCCTGCTGTGGTGAAGGAGATGCAGGTCCCCACCAGCATTCCTAATCTGTCCTCTGTTGTTGGTGCCCTGGAAAAAGGGAAGATGGTGTTCTCCAGGTGCTTGAGTAAAATTGCTGGGAGGTTTGGGAGTGCCTCCCTGCTGAAGAAAAGAAGTGACCCTGAGGAGGAGGCCCTGCACGCCAAGGAGATCAGCCGATTGCCTCTTTGCAGCACTGATTCCTTGGACACCCCCCTCTCTGTAAACCCTGACTTGGTGCATGGAAGCAAGCGCACCAGGTCATGTGAAGCCCTGGCTGGGATGAGTGGGACGGCCGTCCTCATCCCCAGCCCAACACCTGTTCTGCCTTTCCCTGAGACCCCTGGCCTAGTGAATGGGGGCCCAGTCATGCCTAAGGAGCCTGTTTTTACCCCTACACTGGAGATCCCCACCTTGGTGAGTGGGACCGCGATCCTCACCAAGGATATTGGTGTTGCCATGTCCCCTGTTGACCCCAGCTTGGTGGGTGGGAATGTACTCCCCATCAGGCCCATACCTGATTTGACTCAGGAGCGTGGGAACTGCATCCGCTCCTGTCCCTCTGGGGCCCTGGCCCAACTAAAAGGGGGAGATGTGCCTCTCTCCCCAAACTCTGCTGCCCAGAAGCCAGCGTCATCATTGCCTCAGGGAGATCCCCCTTATAGACTGGCTCTGGACCCTGAGCCACTGGCCCCAGACCCAGAAGGATTTGACTGTAGCACTGCCTGGAGAAGGGCCCAGGAGAGGCCCCCTAATCTGCTATTGGTCAGGGCAACCCAGTACCAGTTCCCCTGGCTCAGGACTAAGGACAAAGGAACTGGCATTCTCCTCACTGGCCCAGGAGCAGGGCCTTGTGCACCACTACCAGGCCCAGACAAAGGGCTCCTGTTTTCCCCTGGCCCAGGACAGAAAGACTATTTCAATCTCTGGCCCAGGACAAGGGGCCCCACAGTTAAAACTGGCCTAGGACCAAGGCCTCCGGACTAATGTACTGTCCAGACAAGTGCCTCACCATCTCTATGCCCTCCTACAGCTCCAAGCCAGCGTTTCCTGCTGTACCAGCTGGCTTGGTACTAAAAGGGGGAGAAATGTAACGGATGTTATCCGTTACTTAGGCCTTGTCTGGCCATAAGTTTGTTTAACCAAAAACTGTGGACATTCCTGTCATGCCTAAAACAACCCTTGTCTAGGCATATGGATTGTCAGCCCAGTGACGCAAGCTATGTAGAGCTTTGGGATATTATATTGGTGGACAGATGTGCCAAAAAGGACTAAAAATCATAGCCTGCTTTCAGGGAACAGGGCCATTAGGGGTTAATAATTTGAGTTTACCTAATGTTACTTGCAATGTGTATTGTAAGCACTAAAGGCATTGTATTGAGACCCCCCTGCTGTGTGATAATTCATTCAAGTCCCTCCAGTCTTTATGTCCATTGTGTGAGTTCAGCAACCCTTTTGTATTTGATATGTAATGAAGTCTGAGTCATTGTATTTGTTAGACCATTGACCTTTTGTCTACTGTGTGATTGAATTATGTTCCTAATGTATTTGCTTGGTCCATTTATTTGAATGTAAGGTTTGACTATAAATATGTGTGGTTTGTTTCAATAAAGAGAGTTCTGTTTTGGAGTGAACAAGGAGTCCTGGAGTCTTGTATTGCTTATGGTCTAAAGTATCCACTCTGATACCCATCTGCGCCAAGTATCCTGAATCGCTGACCGCCTGCTGCCAGTTTCCTGCGTCCTAACTTCGTGGACTGTCAGGCGGCGACGTGGACTCTTCCCTGCTTCCAGTGATCCTGTGGTTGTTTCCAGTGACCGTCCATACTCCAACCGGTGCACCTGACGGCGCTTATCTGCGTCGAGAAGGAGAGACCCAGGAACGACGGCGGAAGGTGACGCGGTCCCTTCACAGCATCCGTTACAGCCATCTGTAGCATTTATATCGTTAGTATTCACGTTTTGTATTTTTCTTATATTATTAGCATAATATATAAGTATCCAATCAGGTCAGACTGATGATGTCACAGTATGATGAGATGGATCTCTGTCCAATCATTGGAGATAGGTGGAAATTACTGATAAAGTAAAATTTGCCCAATAAAATGCTAAGGAGAAGGTAATTTCGCTCTCTTTGCTTACTGGTTGAAATCCTGATAACATCTGGTCCTGGCTCTGGTTCCTAACTGAGCTATACAAAGAAAACACAATTGGATTGGTACCTATATAATTTCTTCATTTAAATTTGGTAGAAGTCCAGATTTTCATATTTTTCTTCTTTCTTGAAGAAACTTAAATTTGTCTTATAATTGTCTTAAGTGGACTGGCCAACCATTTGGGATCAATTAAAATTAGCTATATTAGCTCTAGATTTCTGGAATTAAACATAATTTATATATTTACTGGTAAATTGTTATATTTTGCCAAATAAGTGTAATATAGTTATATAGCTTGGTTTATATATTAGTTAATATAATTTTTGGTATTTCTAGAATAATATTTTGTGGTTCTGGGAAGATTATAATAGCTAATATTTGATCTAGGAAATTCTTTGAATCCAGTTATTAACCCTTTAACCGCTATTTGGCTGTTATTAGTGGTGTTTTCTTTGGAATTCTCTGTGTATGTGCTAGGCCTGTCTTTTGTAAATTGGAAGTTTTCACTTTCACTAGACAAAAGAAACAGCCTTCTGGGTGTGGCACCTTATTTTAAATCAGTGGATTAACCCTTGAAGTGCCTATGTTTTATATATATTGCTATAGTCATATTTATGATATATGTTGCATGAAGTTGGCATACTGTCTAGATGTATATTATTGGATTAATTCTAAGTACATTCTTGGTACAATCTCTGATTGACCAAATTAATTGAAATGTATATGTTTTATTCAGAAGGTATGCCATAATTGAAATCAGTACATAATTAAATTATAGTGATTTAAATCTGGGATTCTATTCCAGTTATTCTCTAAATTTGATTATCATATATATGGTACAAGGAGAATTGTCAGAAGACCTAGCTTAATATTTGAGCTAATTCATCTAACAATATACCTTAAACCGTAATTAGCAACATAGTAATTTAGGTTGAAAAAAGACTTGCGTCCATCTAGTTCAACCTTTTCCTATTCCTGTTTACCACTGTTGATCCAAAAGAAGGCAACCCCCCCCCCCTCAATTAGCAATTTAAAATTCTGCCTTGAATGGGGGGAAAAAATTCCTTCTTGATTCCAAATGGCAATCAGATTCCTCCATGGATCAACAAGCCCCAACTAAATATTCATCCCAATACTAACATACATAGCCCTCTATGTTATGCTCTTTTAAATAAGTATCCAGGCCCCTTTTAAAGGCATCTAATGTTTTCGATAGCACCGCCTCCTCAGGCAGTGAATTCCATACCTTTATTGTCCTTACTGTAAAGAAACCCCTCCGCTGCTGTAGATTAAATCTCCTTTCCTCAAATCTAAGCGGGTGGCCTCTTGTCCTGTGTACTGTTCTGTTAATGAACAGGTCTTTGGAGAGCCCTTTGTATGGGCCCTGAACATATTTATATAGTGTTATCATATCCCCTCTAAGACGCCGTTTCTCTAGTGTGTACAAGTTTAACTTTTCTAGCCTTTCTTCATAACTAAAGCTTTCCATTCCCCTTACTAGTTTTGTAGCCCTCCTCTGCACTCTCTCTAGTTCCATTATGTCCTTTTTCAGAAAGGGCGCCCAGAATTGAACAGCATATTCTAAGTGGGGTCTTACCATGGTCCTGTAAAGAGGTATAATTATATCTTCCTCCCTTGAGTCAATACCCCTTTTAATCCATGCCAATATCTTATTGGCCTTTGCAGCTGCCAGTTGGCACTGCATGCTACTGCTAAGTCTATTGTCTACCATTACTCCCAAATCCTTTTCATTTGTAGATTTCCCCAGAGAAACACCATTTAAACTATATGTTGCATTTTTATTATTATACCCAAAATGCATAACTTTACACTTGTCTATGTTGAATCTCATTTGCCTCTTGCCTGCCCAGTTACTCAATTTGTCCAAATCCTCTTGTAATGAAGACACATCTAGTTCAGACTTTAGTACCTTACTTAATTTTTTGTCATCGGCAAACACTGATACCTGGCTCCCTATGCCCTCTGGGAGGTCATTAATAAACAAATTAAAAAGAAGAGGACCCAGGACAGATCTCTGAGTTACTCCACTTATCACGTTTATCCAACTGGAGAACTTACCATTTACTACCACTCTTTGCATTCTATCTTTCAGCCAATTTCCAATCCACACACAAACATTTTCCCCTAGGCCTATTTCATTCAATTTGTACAGTAACCTCTTGTGCAGAACTGTATCAAATGCCTTGGCAAAGTCTAAATAGATCACATCAACCGCCGCTCCCGTATCTATATTATTACTCACTTTTTCATAAAATGCGATCAAGTTAGTTTGACAAGACCTGTCTTTCACAAAGCCATGTTGGCTATTGCTAATGATATTCCTGTTCCAGCAGAATTCTTGAATATATTCCCTTAGCAACCTTTCAAACAGCTTCCCTACCACAGATGTCAAGCTTACAGGTCTGTAATTTCCTGGCTGTGACTTTGATCCCTTTTTAAATATGGGCACCACATCTGCTTTACGCCAATCCATGGGCACCATACCTGAAATAAAAGAATCCCTGAAAATCAAATATAACGGTCTGGCCAGGGTCTGGCTTAGCTCTTTAAGTACCCGTGGGTGTATACCATCTGGCCCCGGAGCTTTGTCTACCTTAACACCATTCAAATGTTTTAACACTTTTTCTTGTGTTAGCCAGTCCCATGCTTGCTGTGACTGTTCTGTAAAAATAGTCTGCAGATTCTTGTCCATTGGGTCTTCCTTGGTAAAAACAGAAGAAAATAAATTATTTAAAATATCTGCCTTCTCTCTGTCCCCCTTGACCATCTCACCCGTTTCAGATAACAAGGACCCAACATTATCAGACTTTAATTTTTTGCCATTAATGTATTTAAAGAATTTCTTTGGGTTGCTCTTGCTCTCCTTAGCAATATTTTTTTCATTCTCCAGTCTAGCTAATTTAATAGCCTTTTTGCAGGTTTTGTTGACATTTTTGTATACTGCAAATGCCTCTGCTGATCCCTCAGCTTTGTAATGTTTAAATGCCGCTTTCTTGTTATTTATTTCATGAATTACTTTACTGGTTAGCCACATTGGCTTTAATTTGCTTCTTTTGTATTTGTTTCCAACAGGGATACATTTATATGTGTATTTTTGCAATGTTATTTTATCCCAGTCAACGAGACCAAGGGATGAATTAAATCTGCTAAAGTTGGCCTTTTTAAAATTCAGTGTTTTGGTGGGACCCATACTAAATTGCTTTTTTGAATTTATCTCAAACGATACCATGTTATGGTCACTATTCCCCTAGTGCTCCCTAACTTGGATGTTAGAGGTAAGTTCTTCATTGTCAGTTATTACCAGATCCAGACATGCATTCCCTCTGGTTGAGGTCTGCAGTAGTTGAGACAAAAAATTGTCATTCAACAAGTTCAGAAACTTGCTGCTTTTAGCAGAATTAGCTGTTCCATTTTTCCAGTCTATTTCTGGATAATTAAAATCCCCCATAATTAAAATTCTCCCTATTTGAGAAGCCTTTTCTATTTGCATTAATAGCTTTGATTCCTCAAGGTCACCAATGTTTGGTGGTTTATTACAAATACCCACTAATATTTTTTGGGCAGTTTTACCCCCAGTGACTATTTCAACCCACAGGGATTCCACATGTTCACTACTGTCATCACATATATCTTCCCGCAATTGAGGCAATAATGCTGGTTTGACATACAGACAGACCCCACCACCTCTTTTGTTTGACCTATCTTTTCTAAATAACATGTAGCCCTCCAAATTGATTGACCAATGATGTGTGTCATCCCACCATGTTTCTGTTATGCCTATAAAGTCATAGTTTTCAATTTCAGCTACCAGCTCCAGTTCCCCTATTTTACCAGTTAAACTTTGGCATTTGCAAGCATACAATTTATGCCACTGCTATGTTTCATTTGTGATTTAATTTTGATGTGGTTTATAGGCTTCTCCCTATCATCTGTACTAACCCAGCCCCCAGATCCTCCCACCTGGTTATTAACTACATTATTAACTTTCTATACTATCTATCCCAGTATTTATTGGTCCCTCCCCCCCCTCCTAGTTTAAAATCTCCTCCAGCTGTCTAGTCATCCTCTCCCTAAGCACTTGAGACCCTCTTGCATTCAGGTGCAATCCATCCCTGCTATACAGATTGTAACCCAAAGCAAAATCAGCCAGGTGCTCTAAAAACCCAAAGCCCTCCTTCTTACACCAAGACTTCAGCCATGCATTGAGCTCCCTAATCTCCCGCTGTCTCTCTGGCGTAGCGCATGGCACAGGTAGTATCTCTGAGAATACTACGTTGGAGGTCCAGTTCCTAATCTTACTGCCTAAATCCCTAAAATTACCTTTTAGGACTCTCTACCTTCCTCTTACTTTGTCATTGTTACCAATATGCACCAAGACAGCTGGATCCTCTCCAGACCCTCCCAATAATCTGCCCACCCTGTCTGCAACATGCCGAACCCGGGCACCCGGGAGACAGCAAACCATTCGGTTGCTGCGATCAGAGCCACAGATTACCCTATCTGTTCTCCTAATAATGGAGTCCCCTACCACCACAAACTGCCTAGGCTTCTCTTTCCTCTGGATCCCCTGTGTGCTAGAGGAGCTGTTCTCCCGGCTGTTAGGGAGAACAGTCTTCTCCAACAATTCCACTTCTGGGTTTTCCTCCCCAACATCTTCACTTAAATGAGCAAATTTGTTTGGATGGAAAAACTCAGGACTGGCTGCTCTCTTCCTCTTCCCTCCCCTACTGCAACCACTTCTAACTGTTACCCAGCTATGTGCCTGGTTACCTTCTAGCTGATCTCCTCCCTCTTTGCTAGGTGACCCAGCTAGACTCTGCTCAGTTAGCAAGAGACTCCTCTCAAGGTTGTCAATATCTCTCAGTGTTGCAATATGACTCTCTAGAGCTCCAATCTGAGCTTCTAGAAGGGCCACTTGCTCACACTTGCCACAGCGGTATGGACCCTGGAATGGCTGTTCCAAGCATGCATACATAGCAATTAGTATAGTCTATACAGTTTCTGGGGCAGAGAATATTCCTATACACTGCTGCCAACTGTATTTTATTAATTGTAAGGATCAATTAACCTTTTCTATGCTGCTGAGTGCAATTATTGTTATTTAATACCTCTGAATATACCTATGTGTGGTTAACCCTTTCATTGCTGGTAATCCTCATGGTAATAATTGTGGTTTGATTTACTATGTATCTATTGTAATTGCTGATCACTCATTTATTTCATTTATTTTATATGTATAGTATATTGTATTTTAATAAATTATATATATTTTTGCACAAATATGCGGGATTGATTATTTCTATCATTTCTCTACTGTGAAGTAGCGTGTCAATACCTAATAAAGTATAAAGTTGTCAAAATTATTTTCTATTGTCATTTACCTATTTAAGTGAAGATATCCAACCTTTTTGATTCTCTTGTTTTAAACCTTTGGATACCTTCATAATAAACAGTCTGACATTTCGGATCTCAAGCAATAGTGTCTCTTGACGCATCCAAGGCGTTTGACTCTGTCGAATGGATGTATCTCTGGAATGTGCTGCGTAGATTTGGCTTTGGTCCCTCTTTTATTAATTGGATATGCATTTTATAAAGGCTACAGTAGTAACGGGTGGGACAGGCTCGACATCTTTTTCTCTACACCGAGGCACTAGACAGGGCTGCCCACTCTCGCCTGGCCTGTTTGCCCTGGCTCTGGAACCTTTAGAAGTTTTGATTAGAACTAACCCATTAATTCGAGGTCTTTGTATAGGAGGCAGAAGGGAGAAGATCGCACTATATGAGGATGATATCTTACTTTTTGGGTGACAACATGAACTCATTGAAGACCACGCTGCAGCTGGTGGACTCCTTTGGCTTATATTCAGGCTTCCAAATCAATTTGTCCAAATCGTCCCTACTCCTGATAGATATAATACCTCGAGAAACTCAACTAGGTGACATTCCACTGAAATATGTAGAGGAGTGTACAGGAGGGAAAGGACTTGGGGTATAGGCAGATTTAGATTAGCTGTTAGTTACCGTAAGTTACTGGGGGGTTTGTTTAAGGACTATTACAGAAAATCTCAGACTGGCTCCGAACAACTCAAACACATGTCTCTGTTATTGATGATTTGTACAAATATCTTTCATATTATTGCTGCGATGGATGTTACTTTATGTATCCTTCTATGTACTTGGAATCTGTTTGGAGCCGTTTGATAATAAAATCTATTTAAAAAAAAAAAAAGTTGATACTAGTGGTTAGATTTACTCCTGAATACAATTTAAAAAAAATTAAATCTAATGAATTTTAAATGTAAAAGACATGTCTATTGTGTAAGTTTTATATAAAATACAGGATAATATAATGAATGATTTATCTAATTTATTTAAAAAATAAAAAATGTATATATAATTTTTAAAAATAATAAATATTGTATTATTTCTAAAAAGTATAATTTAATTTTGCATAGTTAAAAAAATTATAACTAATAAGGGTAATACCTTTTTTGTTTGTTAATTCAAGGCATATATTTGGTGTAATTGTCTCAATTTTCCAGCTGGTAAGACCAAACTAAATTATAAATCTTGTAAACTACTTCCACCAAGCTGAAAAGATACAACAGTGTAAAGAAGGCACTGTAAAGTTCATGTTACTGCAATCATTATATGACATTGATATCAAAACTATACGAAACCAAAAAATATTCATCATGGATGTTTGCCATAGAAGAACTCTGAGAAAAAAATAAATATTGGTGACTAAATATTACGCTTTATTCTGTGTCTAATAAATGGCATCATGTTTTGGACTTATCAGAACAGTACTTTATAAAGCTTTAAAGGGATAGTAATACTTAGTTTTAACTTTATTTTATTTTGTAGGCATTAAAAAAACATGAAGAATGATATAAGTCTTATCTCTCAAACGTTTATGGTATAAGAGATATTCACAAGCAAAGTTTCCCCTCCCGCCCCTTTTACCTAGTGTAAGCCATCTCTTCTCAGATGTGGAATGCAGTCCATAGACTGGACAGATAACAGCAGGGGACAATCTTCTTCCTATTAGAACAATGAAAGCCCTGCCCCCCTTGACAAGCTTTTCAGGTTTTTCCCTTATCTTAATTGAAGATTGTCCCTCTGTGCAATCTACCTGGGCACCTCCCTTCTGATCTGGCTGAGCAGTGTTACATCAGTAAAAGGGGCGGGAGGGGGACACTTTGTCATTGAATTACTCCTGAACTATAACTCTGACAGAACTGAAATAACACTCTCCAAAGTACAAATACTATGATGATTAATTAGAGCTGCTTTTATTATGAAACATTACTATCCCTTTAAGGGCTGACTTAAATGAAACAAACAGGAAAGTCAGCCTCAAGCTCCTTCCTGCTGAACTTAGTGTTTGCCGAGGATTGCAGGTCCATTCTATAATGTTTGATAAATGTAGACAGTGATGTTCAGGTAGCAGCTCTGACAATCTATTCATGTGTTAAAATTTATTTTTTTACCCATGCAGTTGAGATATATGGGGTAGATTTGGACATTAATACAAAGAGAAGGAGGAGCTACATTAAATGAATCATAAATCAGTTTAAAATAATCTGAAATAAAATAAGAAATATAAGGTTTTGAAGATGCAGAATCTTTGAACATTGCAAATAAGTTGTTAAATAATGCTTTTGTCTTATGTAAAATATATGTTCTGCTGTAATATTTATATGAAGTAAATGAATGAGGTCCAAATTATATAATTGTATTTCCCATCTCATGTATGGGATTAGAAAAGAAAGATTGGAGAACAATCGCTTGGTTAAGGTGGAACTGTATAAATGACCTTTGAGCAGAATAAAGCTAACTATCACAGTGCCCATGCTATGCTGGCGACATTCTGTCAGTTTCCTCTATTGATCTCGCTCACTGGTTGAAGAGACTTGTCCCTGCCCAGATTCGGATTGGCTGACGTTCCTGCTCTGTGTACCAACCCTGTATCACGGTGCCCGTGATCCCTGTCTGTCACTCTCGCTTGTGGTGCTCTCCTATTGGCTGAGGAAGTTTGGCCCACCCCCGGTGACCTTTTTATACCCAGCCATTGACACCTGTCACTTGCCCTTTCGTGGTGTTCCTGAGCCAGTGTTGCTGTCTTCAGTTGTTCCTGATTCCTGTGTACCGATTTGGCTTGTCCTGACTACGTTCCTGTGTTCCTGCTCCGTGATCCAACCCGGCCTGGCTGACGTTCCTGTTTGTGACTGATCTGGCTTGTCTGAGAACCACCTCCGTGTACCGACCCGGCCTGGCTGACGCTCCTGCTTGTGACTGATCCGGCTTGTCTGAGAACCACCTCCGTGTACCGACCTGGTCTGGCTGACTTCCTCCTCCGTGATCCGAACCGGTTTGTTCCAGTGACCTTCTTGTACTGCTACCTGCTCGACTGTCGCAGTTGCGACATTCTGACTTCCGCCAAGGCGGAGTACCGGACTGATTGTTTTCTGCCACAGTACTCCTTCTGTGTAGTGCCTTCTGTGCTGAGTCTCCATTACCGATTGCAGAGCTGTGCTTCCGTACTGAGCCATCCTGATACTTGCAGAGCATTTCTCCATTTCGCTAAGCTTTTGTTTCACTAGATGCTTAACCCGTTCAGTGCTGGCCTACCATTACTGATACCTTTCCGTTTATTGCTCAGCCTATCCCTGTCTAATTGCTACATCTGCCGAGCTGGCCGCTTGTAAGTCTGAATTGGATGGCAGCTCAATCATCCACCTGCAGAGTAGTCGGTATCGATCACCGCGTCCGGTAGTGGCGCTATTGGCTCTAGCTTGGTCTCTGGTATATGCCCGTGGGGGCTATTGGTTCACCTCTATCAGCACTGAGTGGTCTCCGGTGTACGCCCGCGGGGCTATTGACCATCTCTACCACTACAGCAATCTCAGTCTTACGCCCGTGGGGGCTATTGGCTTTAGCTCTTGCAGGTTTTATCCGGTATACGCCTGTGGGGGCTATAGGCTCAAATCACTGTATCGCTGGTTTCCGTTTTACGCCCGTGGGGGCTATTGGCAAGCTCTTGCAGTATAGCAGTCTCTGTAGTGACGCCCGTGGGGGCTACTGACTCAAGCACTAGCAGAGATTGTGGTCGTCATTGCTACGCCCGTGGGGGCTATGCACCGCTATAGTCTAAGTCAGTACTGACTGTGCATTCTGCCTTCTGTGCACTACCATCAACAGCTTTATCACCAACTTGGGCTTGCCAAACTCCACAACTGAGACTGACTCATTGTTATTTAACCCTTGAGTAGCCTGGCTACTGAGTACCATACAGTGATATGTTATACTGACCATTGTGTCCATCTACTTACATGTAATAGCTACTCTGTTTGTGTTCGCTATTTCTATTGTCGCCTGTAGAGGGCGTTCCTGTCTATTTCTTTTTATTTAATAAAACTGTGTTTTATTTTACCGGCTGGTCTGTGTCTTGAAAACCATTACAACCGGCCCGGCTGATGTCCCTGCTCTGTGTACTGACTCGGATTGGTTGATGTTCCTGCTCTGCGTACCGACTCAGATTGACTGGCATTCCTGCTCTGTGTACCAACCCGGCCCAGCTGGGCTCCTGTGGTTGCGTATCCCTACTGCTACACCTTAGCCGGTCTCCGGTTGGGGTTGTGACAGGATCCTCTCTGTCTCCAGACAGTCTCTCTCTGTAGTCTCGTCTCCGTTGTTACCGGTGTCACCAAGGCGACATTGCTGTGTGTTCCTTCCCTCTGTGCAGTCCCCGGCTGGGTGCCTCTCCTGGCAAGTTGCTCTAGTCTCCGTTACTGCTATGGCAGCCCAAAGTTTCACTGGTCTACGTTACTGCTACGGCAGTTCACAAGTTGCTCTAGTCTCCGTTACTGCTACGGCAGTCCACAAGTTGCCTGGTCTCCGTTACTGCTACGGCAGTCCACAAGTTGCTCTGGTCTCCATTACTGCTTGGGCATTACTCGATATTGTGCTCTCTCTTCAAGACTGAGCTTTTTAAAGGGCTCGCAGCATTAGGGCCTGTCAGTCCTCCCGGCCTAATAGTAACCCATTCAATGCTGCCTAACTTGAGTATCACATGAAAACTGCATGACCTGTGTCAGTATATTGTATTCTGCATATACTGGACCCGTATGGGTATACCTCATTATAACCTGTCCTGTGTCTGTACTATATTGCTGACATATTACTGGACCCGCGAGGGTTATTGTTATTACAACTGTTCAATAAAACTGTGTTTTATCCAAACCTACTGTGTCTGTGTGTCAAACAAACCGTTAAACTAACAAGGCATAGGACCATTTTATCCTAATGGAATTCTAAGAATGGAGGAAAACATACCAATGCCATGAAGTTCACACAACCTTCTGGTTGAATTTACTGCAGTAAAGCATACTGTTTAACAGTAAAATACTTCAGAGATATCTCCTCTAGAGGCTTAAAA
Organism: Rhinophrynus dorsalis; assembly: GCA_037306005.1. Taxonomy (NCBI): domain Eukaryota; kingdom Metazoa; phylum Chordata; class Amphibia; order Anura; family Rhinophrynidae; genus Rhinophrynus; species Rhinophrynus dorsalis. The sequence continues at coordinate 583,007,996 of CM074719.1, forward strand.
TATGGATGTGAGGATAAATGCTGTAGAACAAAGTGTAGATCACAAGGTGCAAATGTTTTACGGATATTAAACTTGCTTTTGGATAATGAGCTAAGGTATCTTCTTATCACGTAGTTGAATTTGAATGGATTCCCTGAACCTGCTGATATTGCATAGAGCTGAACTTTCAAGATGCAAGTGTAAGACCCTTGTAAAAACCTTATTAAATTATTTTGGGAGTTGAGATTGAGTTATGATCCAAAATTCATGAAAGGTTCAAACTCTGAAATATAGACTATACTCTTTACTTTTTTATGTGGAATGTTTTTTATCTCTTAGGATGGGTTCTTTGACGGTTTAGATATATAAAGTACTCTTAAGTATTACATTTTATGCTATAGGCCATTCAGCTGCAAGATGGCTGGATTTGGATGAGGAAAACAACCATGAGATTACAGGTTTTGTATGTTTGGTAGTCATGTGAGGCTGGATCAACATCTTAATGATACAGCTTACCTTAGTTTCAGCATCATCTACAGGCACAAGGCTTCAAGCTTGCAGCAGGCCTCTGTTTTATGTGTTTGCTTCCTGTAGTCTCCTCCTACCTACTTCCTCCTACCTACTTCCCCCCTCTGAGCTGCTCCTCCTACCTACTTCCTGTGGAGGGGTTTAAAGGGCAGTCTGAGTCCTGACTCAGTTGCCCTTGCATTGTTGTTCATAGCAGTTCTATTACCTTGGGCTCTGTGTATGACTTGGCCAGTCTTCCATCCAACCTAGTGCTGACATGTGGCTCTGCCTATTTTTTTGTCTATCCCTATAGTGGACACCCAACCTGGTGCAGACCTGTGGCTCTGGCTGACTACCTGAACTGTGTATGACCTGGCTTGTCTGACTACACCCTCTGGTGCTGACTTGTGGCTCTGTCTGACTATTCTTACATTTGTTCCTTGTACCTAGCAGACGCCCAATCTACTGCAGACGTGGGGCTCTGCTAGACTAGCTCCGATACTGACTGCAGGCGTGAGTCAGTTATCCATTTCCTCATACTCACTGCAGGCGTGAGTCAGATATCACTCCCTACTGACTGCAGGCGTGAGTCAGTTATCCATTTCCTCTTGTTGGTCAATGTTTATTAAATCTCCACCAAGGAATTATCTTGCCTTTGTGACTGCTATCTGCCTCTCTCTTCCTTACTATGAGAGTATGGAAGAGAGAAACAGAGAACCGACAAAACAGAAAGAAGATAGAGATTAAAATGTCCAAAAAAAGTTTTTTGCATTTAGAAGAGCTTAAAAAGCTGAGCTAAATGCAAAAAATGTATCTCTCAAACCGCTGTGGTTTGAGAGATACAGGCATTTAAACTTTGTGTGCTTGGTTTGCAAGCACACGTTCTAGACCATTCCAATGAAGGGATTTGTTGTAACTAATGAGACTGCGGCTCTGCTGCAGAGCATTTGTGTCGACCAACACGAATCTCCTATTGACAGCTTTACAGCTGAAAGCAGGATACATCAAAGTTTAAATGTCTGTATCTCTCAAACCATAGCATTTAGCTCAGCTTTTTAAGCTCTTCTGAATGCAAAAAAATATTTTTTGGACATTATTAACCCTTTAAATGATCAGTCAGACTCTGGAGTCCAGCCCTGCACAGATCCCAGAAGGATCAGATGGACATTTGGGGATGTTCTTCTCTATTGTTTAAAGTAGGATCTTTGAATGGGAGACATTGTTTAATTTACGATGCAAATCAAAGCTTCTAAAGTGGAATTATGGCTTTATAGACCATGGTCTTAATGGCTATGATCTAAAAGTCAAAAAACACAAAATTTCCACATAAAAGAATATATTTTTGAAAGAAGGCATCCCGAGGTTTTTCTCTGTATGTAATTTTAGATTTTTATAATATCTGTTTTTGCTGTAATTTGTGATGGACACTTTAATCTTTGTGGCCACTGTTATTGTGCTGAGTAGTGGGAGTGGCTAACAATCCCAGTTCACCTACATAAGATACCCAGTACAGGCTTGACACTTCAGGTGCCAGAAAGGTATCCAGTTCATTATATGCATTGGATACCTCTCTCACACTCAAAGGGTTAAGATCACTGACAATATATATCAAATAATATTAATGAAATATTAGTTTTTATACCAGTTGGATCAGTTTATCCATTAATATAGATCATCCTGTTTGGGCTAATTCAGTTTGTATCTTGTAGGTTGTGTATATTTTCACTACAAGGCAAATGAGGATGGGGCTAGGGGTGGGGATGTAACAATGGGTGAGGCTAGGAGAGCCTTGGATTCCTTGTCCAGGGTTTACTGAGATGTACATTTTTACTGAAAACATAACTATACAAACTGCTCTTAATTTGCTTAAAGATAACGTGTCACATTTCCAAATCCTCCACTCAATCATAATGTCCGTTTTGAAATTTTTTTTTTTAGTTTCACCCTTTGGTGTAGAAGTAGGAGGGGTGATTTTCCTGGGTATGTGAATAATTTATCAGGCAGATCAGAGAATAGAGATCTCCTGAGAATAGATTCCACAAATCCTAAATAAATATCTCTAAAACTATTAAACTGATTTAAAAAATAAAATCACACAAGGCATGGGCAGTTTAGATAAATAAAATAAATGAGAGTAAAAGCTGTGTAAGGGACAAATCCACTATAACCTCTTGGCTGCTGAGGACGTTATGGGCAATATCCTTATCAGACCCTCCAAAGCTGCTAAAGATGTTTCCCATAACATCATCTGCAATAAGAGGCATCTGGGTTTAGAATGCATATAGAGCAACTTACTGTGTTCACCAGTGGGGGAATCTCTTCAACCCCACAGGTGGATCTGGTAGAGTTTACTGAAGTCATGTGGAACTCCCATGTCAGCTCTCCTGCCTCCTAGAATTTTTCAAGTACCCTAATTGGAAAGGGAGACATGAAGATTTAATGAGAGGGGATTATGTGAACACTTGACATTATTAAAAAACATTTTTCTGAATAACAGATCTTAGAGCACTCAGGCTATATCAGACCACAGCCCCAATTAACTCAGGGTACCCATGTTACAAATGGGAGAGAATTCACCCCGTTTCAACTCCTATCAAGCAAAGAGCTCCCTTGTTGCAAAGAGAAAGTCTCCCCTATCCAGCAAGGATAAGCATATGCACATTAATACCAGCTTATCTTGTGATCACCTGGTAGAAACATATGTGTGTGTTTAGTTTTAGTGCGGGTAGACAACTTTAAAAAAGAAGAGTAACAGGTAGAGATTAATGCTCATGGCACCTCCTATACTATATCAATCTACACTAACGTGGCAGTACTTTATCAGGCTTGCCTTTGGAATGATTTTGAAGTTTTGTTTATATGTATAACTTTATTTATATGGTGCCACACAGTGTACCGAAACCAATAGTAGTATGTTACAATAAATAAATGGGGATAATATAAGTGCCACAATCATAGAAACAATAGGACAGAGGTCCCTGCCCCAAGGAGCTTACAGTCTAAATGGATAATAAGAGACAGACAGTAGGGTGTAAGGGTGTCAAGTGCTGAATTTGCCAAAAGGTAGTTCATGTCACTTTTGCTGCAGAAGAGACTTAAAGCGGAACTTTCACATCTAGTAATCTTTAGCCATATGTGTTCATTGGGTGATACAGAATTCATCGATGGGTGTTTTACCCTATACAGCGTTTTTATAATTTTTTGTTTGAATTGTGTTTTGTACCTGTTCAATGATCAGATTGCTGCCATCTTGAAATGTAGAGGTCAGTACGTCTGCGCGGAACTAACCTACCTCTGTCAATCATGTGTGACGTTTATTCCACCATCATCATGAAAGACGTCCCTTTTTTCTGTCTGATACGCGACCCCTTCAGATGAGCGTGCACGTTTCGCTTAATGGTCACATGCCTATCTGTTCACGTGTTCTTGAACGCGCGTTACGTGCCTTCTGTACATACATAGATAAATCTTTCTCCAAGCGTAACATCGCGCTTTGGTAAGCATAACATTACATTAAACTAACACTACATTAAATAACAAGGCACAAGGGCAGAATTCCAACATTTAATAAACCTTTGTGCAATCTGCAAAACTATGTCTAATTTGAAAAAAAAAAATAAGCTAATTTTAATGTTTTTAATGTTGGCATATGTACAAGGTGTGTGTATATGTGTGTATATATATATATATATATATATATATATATATATATACATATATATATCTATACATATACATACACATATTATGATAAAAAGTAAGATATTGAAATTAATCATACCTTTAGGTATGTAGGTAATAATGTTTGTAAGAAAAATAAAGACAATTTTGAATTACACAGAATGTGAGTGACATGGAGTGAAAGAAATAAGGTATAGGAATGACCATAGGATCTTATTAAAATAATACAAAACAGTTGAAAAAAAGGATTTACATACTATTGGGTATAAGGAGATTGATAATCCAATATTAACATTGTATGCAAATTTATCTCATGATTAATCTTTTCCCATTACTATACAACTGACATCAAGATACATTTTCTTAATTTTAAGGTGATGATAAATATAACACACCTTTCCAGGTGAACATTGACTTTCATTACTATAACTAAATATTTTACAAAATAGTTTGAATATTACTTAGAGCTATGTTATATGGTAAAAAATATATAATTCAAAATAAAAACATTACATAAATATTCTCATGCCATTGCACATTGTTTTAAATAATTTTTTATTTTATTTTAAATAAGTTAAACATGACAAATGCATGTACTTTTTATGTCTTTTTCTATTGTAATGAGACGCAATATTCACCTGATATATACAACGTGTATACGTTAAATAAAACATTTCTGTAATAATGGCAATTTTAAAAATATGGTTATTTTTTAGAGCTTACAAAGTGATGGCAACTGAATCTTTATCCTTGAGCACCTCATCTAATTCTTCCACTTCATCAGATGATGAAATATGGGTAACTCCAAGAGATGACATGGTAAGCAATAAGAATCCATTATCAAGAAATATATATATATTTTTTTTTTTTTATTTTTTAGCAGATTAATATGGCGTAGCCCTTCCTTGGTTTGGTTAGCCGTGTATTTCTAAATGTAAATGTAATCTGTAAAGTATCAGAAATAGGCCAGCACTGACTGTGCCCATGTCCGGGCCAAGTGAGTGTGTGTGTGTGTGTGTACTGGTATACACAGGAGTGGTAGAGGGAGAACATGACATATTTGTGTTTTGCGTGAATTCTTATTATTGTACATATAAGAAGCCATGTTGATCCTTTGAGTGCCACAGTGGTTGTCACCAAACATGTTTGTAAAGGTTTGTGCACCTCTTCTGCATTCAAATGGTTAAGACACATAAAACTTATATTAACATAGTAAATTATGGTTACAGTGCTGGAGTGTGCTGCATGTACTTCATGTGATTTTTGGTGAGTCTTGCAGAGAAAACAGCAGATTCTGTATTGTGTTGATGTTAGAATTTTTTGTCCCCAAATTGAGATTGTCATGAACTGTGTGTTTTTTACACTTAAGGGACACAGAGGAATCTGGACAATTAAATGAGTGTGTATGTTTTACTAACAGTGAGTGATTGAGATATGCTACTGTCATCAAAGCTGTGTCCTGGGTTGTGTATATTGGGCTATGGCAATCTATATGAAATCTGAATATGTGTCTAATTTGCGTCAGACACGGTTGTGTTCTGATTGTAATTTTTAGTTTAATACTGGGTTCTGGCAATATATAGAACAATAATCATTTCACTTCACTGTGGGTGTGTATGACATGGACATAGAATGCTGTTATCCTGACACTTCTTCTATTGTATTACTGATATAGTTATTTATAAATTAAATGAAACATTTTTGAATGACTTGTATGTACCTGAACCTGTATGTATCAATTCCACATTAAACAATGTCTTTTATAAATGTAATTTATATAAATGACTATATAAAGAAATATATTTAAATAGTCATTTATATAAATTACATTTATAAAAGACATTGTTTAATGTGGAATTGATACTTATGTCTTATTGACATTGCTCGTTCTGCTCCTTCAACGGATGAAGAAGAAGAATGCTTCACAATGGATCCCCAAAGGGATGAATCACTAGACATACCAGAGCCAGAAACAAGTAATGCTGACAGCAGAATTGGAAAATTGGACTGGTGCACATGTGGAAATTGTCAAACAATGCCAACCGAGGAAGAGAACCTTTGCTGTACTGAAATAGCTGCTGTACATCAATACCTTGAGCCACCACACACTTGCATTATGAGTAACGACCTCTGTCAAGATATATGTTTAAACGAGGAGCGAGTTTTCTGGGCCTATAGAATGATGGGTACTATTACCAGTCATCCTCCAGTGAGCATTTACCACAGGTAAGTTTTTATATATAGTGTTACTTTATGTACTTCATCAATATTTTATTTTTCTCCACATGTACTAATAATCTTTTTTCTTTCTCTTTGTATTACTGCAGGCAATTAAGGAAAGTTGCATATAGGGGATTTACATGTTGGTTACATGGGTACCTTGGTCCTAGAAATCGAAGACCCATCCCTGCTTGTGTGGTGAAAGCTATTAGAAACAGATTTCCGGAACCCGAAAACACATACATTGGTTATAAACCTGTTCCAGATTACGCAGCCATGGATATGGCGTTTTCACTTGATTAAGTTTTATTCCATTATAAAGTTCCCCTGTTCTTCATCTTTTATGTGCCACCTCGAACTAAATTAAAACATTCATATCTTTTAAAATGTTTAAAACTTGGCTAATCCATTTCAATTTCTTCATCATAAATGTTTTTTTTACAGTTGCTCACTTCCGCATTATGCTGCTGTAACAAATTCCAGGCAGTATGTCATATTCCTCCCACCTCCATCACTGCTGCACAACTGTGAGGGAGGTGGGAGGAGCATAACATACTGCTTGGAAGTCATTACAGCAGCATAAGGCGGAAGTGAGCAACTTTGGAAAAAAACATTTATGAGGAACAAAGTTCATTAAAAAAATGTTTGGTTTTTTTTTGGATTAACCCTGTGTTAAAAAGTGCAATGGTTAAATTTTTTTTGGAATAAAAAATAATCATCTGTGACTAGCTGCTCCATAGTATTTTCTTCAAGACTTCTAATTTTTTCTTTTTGAAAATTGCTGTTGTTTCCTTTGACTGACAGCCTGCAAATATCAGACAACTTTGCATACTGACGTTTGAATGTCACCGCTGACAGTCAACATTGTTACCCAAAGGTACCAATCAACACTTCTTAGAACAAAGACTTACATTACAGGTGTGCAGATTTCAATATGTCCAGATGTTGGATGGTGTTTCTTGGCTGTCACTTAAGGAAACATTGTGAAATTTCATAAACTAGGTAAGAATTCTTGCTAATAGTACTAATGAGCAGTTAGTGACCACTTGTCTAATTCTTTGTGGGCTACAGTAGGCGTGTTGATAGTTCCGCTGTAATTGTTGATGCTTGTATAGAGAAACCTTACTTCATATTTCAATTTCTTTATATTACTATGTAACAGTTCAATCTGTTTGTCAAATTTGTTAATCCCAAAAATAAAGAAAAAAATTTTAAAAAATAAATAACAAATTTTTACAATCTGTAACATATTGTTTTGTTTTTAATTATTGTTTACCGATCGTTGACATTTATAATCTATAAACAATTACTTGAGTGTCTTGTATTTTAATGTCACTGGAGTTTCAAAATATTAAAAGGCCATGTTTATGTTCTGTAAGAGGAGATAGTGTGTATAGGCAATTCCTTTGTACTCATCTCCCACCTCCAATGTCAAGCACAGAAGACTTGATTTGTTCCTCTTTACTGCTCCTATTGTTTTTGGCGTGGGAAAATCTGTCACACTTCCATTCTTATCCTTTTAGCAATACACAGAATGTAGAATCTTACCCATGCATTTTTGAAATATGACACTTTATTTTTTTTTTTAATTAGTTACTATGTAATATTCCAATTACAAAGTGAAATATTAACTCTCAAACACATAAAAATATAAAGGTAAATGTATACATGCACATTGTGTCAACTTTCCATGACAATATGCAAAAAATCCTCTTGAATGATGATCAATAAAACGTGTTTATATACAAGAGGAATAATTTCTTCTTTACATGGAAGATGAAAAAACAAAAATTTTTATTTTTGAACACATACTACATTTTAAGACATATAGCAAAAGAGGATCTTGTATCATGGATTCTTCTTTCATGATACCTGAAGAAAAAAAAAATATTTAATTCAGTGAGTCATAGATAACCATTTAACACATTTCAGGATATAACATCATATATTTTACATGATTATTTTTTTGGGGCTCACCAACTACCTCAAAGCCCAACTTTCTTTCTATTGTTCTACCCACCCCTTTCATAATTACTTCCCTCATGCTCTGTGAGTGCCTTTATTACTTAAATGAAAGTGTAGTGCACTAAAGTTCATAATGGTGTTACATGATAAACACCTATATGTTCTTTGCACAGTACAACTATTCTCAGCTGTTTTTAAAACATTGGTCGTCACATTGATTTTCTAGATGCCTATGTATGAGTCGAGCAGAGGGAAGTGAAGGTGGAAGCATACTGTGTGTGTGTGATAGGGGGGAAAGGATGGGCAAGCAGACAATAAACTAATATTTAGTTTTGATTTTGTATTGTTTACAGGGAGATAAAGAAAGTGTCCTTATTACACTTTGTCAATTATATTGTAACCGACAATCTTTAAAATAAAGTAGTCTTGCATATTACTGACAGGTAAGTTTCGTAACAGAGAGGGTAATAGATGATTAAATATACGTATATTATTTTTAAAGACCGTGTACATGGGCCAACAGTAGTGGCGCTACAGTCATTTGCAGTACTAACTGCACCAAAGGCGCAGTGGATGATATGTAGTGTGGCTCTCCGAATTCAGTACATAGTCCTTTCTGAGCTCCTTCCTAAGATCTCCTTTGTGAATTTGGAGCATCCCACTTCGTTTCCGCCATGACGTTGACATTCTTTACTGCGCATGCCTGCAGCGCAAGCAGCCATCTCTACTGTGCATGATGGGTTCTGACATAAATCATTAGCGAATAACATATTCGCTAATATATATACATTTTTTTAAAAATTTTTAACCTTCCAATTTCTACACAAACATACAAACACATAGATTGTACATATAAAAAATACATCTTTATAAAATGCATAACTACAAATAATACCTTTTTTTAAAGAGTTATCTGTTCTTTTTGAATCTGGACTTATGTTCTTCCTCAGCTTTTCTTTTATCAGGCCTTGGATGCTTTGCTATATTCTTTGGAAGATCTGCTGACTTTGAATGCCAGCTTATGTCAATCTTCTTCTGTGAGAATTTGATCAAGTCTGTTAGTAGAATGTTCAGGTGGTCATTTTTCATGGGTTCAAAAATGTCCCTTACAATCCATTGGTTCCTCGATCTAGGGAATTCCAATTTTGTTCTTGTCTTCCCTAATTCTGCTGAGCCCGTACGTTGACATTTAACTGTAGCGTGTTAACGATTCACATTGTGGTTATGCGCTAGTGCTGCCAATTGTGTTCGAGCCACCATGCAGTCCATCCTGAAATGTGTTCTTTTTGGCCGATACTTCAGCATCAGGCTATGATAAGATTCGATACATCCTGTATGACAGTATCGCACCAGATGTTTCAAGTCCTGTTAAATTTTTGGGTCTGTTACTATTGTGTGTAATGCTTCAAATGGAGCACTTTTATACGTTAACCAAACTGTATTTTCTACTTTATCAGGGGACAATGGTTTGTGAGAACAGGAATGGTATACTTCATAATCATCCCAAGTATGTTGGTTTGTCAAGTGATACATCAGGGAACACCATCTTTCACGAAGTTGCTTTTCATCTCCTTTGCATGTTTTAACACACCATCAGAAATGATTAAGAATGGCAGGAATCCAATTTCGTAATGGTGAATATATTTTCTTTACGGATGCTGCTAATAGCTTCTTTTTCAAGCTTTTGGCATAATGCCAGACATAGAATTGATGATCTATTTCCGGGTAATTTTCTTTAAGCATTTTTCGTATACTGACATGACGGTCTGTAGCAACTACATTTACTTTAACATTTTCAGAAAGTATTCTATCAAGACATTTTTTGAATGCTGCCTTCTCCATTGCAACCGACGAAGTACAAATTGAAACTTGTTCTACTTCAAAATCAACAATTTTTTTGGTTTTGAGATCAATCATAGTATAGGCACAATATTTGGCGGAATGCCCAGGACTATCACATTGTCCGTCTCCACCCAGTCCAATTGTTTGATCACCAATGTCTTTTATAATTGTCTCATGTTCCATTTTCCAATGACGGTCTATAATAGCATACAAATACTGTTTTTGATATCTGTAAAAGGTACTTTCTGATATTTGTTGTAGCCCGAATATATCATTCATTTCCTTAATTTTTTTTAAATTACAACCACTAAACAAAATAGCCGCAGCACTAATAAGATTGCCGACAGCTATTCTGTTTAAGCGAGGCTGACTTTCCCATAATTGGAATGAATGTCCATTCAGACACTCAACATGTATTGAAAGGTAAGTTCCTTCTATTTTTTTTTCTATATTGTGCACTGGAGATGTGCAATTAGTATCTCCCTGGCATGGTACATATTGTAATAGAACATCAAGACAAGACTCAAATACAATAAATTTTCTTTCATGTACCATCCTTTCTTCAAAAGAATCCTCCATAAGAGTGATGTCTGATTCAAAACCTGACACTGACGTTTCTGCTGTAAAATCTGGATCTTGCATATGTTCTTCGGCATCTACTACTGAAAGATCAAGAATGGATGAGTCATCGATTGAATCTTCCTTGGAAAGAACCGTTGCTGAAATAAACTTTTCATTGTTTGTATCACTAACACTACATGTGTTACCCTTGACAGTAACGTCATGACGAATTGGACTTAGAAGAGACAATTGTAAGATGTCCCCATAAGATGTTGCTTTCATTCGGGTTGGGCAAGACATGGATGCTTTTGAATACACCAGTTTGTGTGGAGTTGATGCTTGAATAGGCGACATTGATAGATTCATTGTATCTAGATCGGACACTGTCATCTGATAGGAGTGATCCTTTTTTATTGATGTTGCATCTCCATGACATAAAAAATCATAAAAATGACACTGTGTAGATTTATCAACATATATGACTTCTGATTCAGTCTGTGAAAAAGCATCACTGGTAGTGTTGAGAGAGCACCCCGATGCTCGGGTGCTCTGACCGAGCACCGCCGGAGGCTCGAGTGCTCGGCCGAGCACCCGAGCCCCATTGACTTCAATGGGGCGACACGAGCATTACACCAGGCACCCCCTGCTCTGATGAGGGGAGGGTGCCTGGTCAATGCCCCCTTCATCTCCACAATGTCCCCCTTCATCTCCGCAATGCCCCTTTCATCTCCGCAATGTCCCCCTTCATCTCCGCAATGCCCCCTTCATCTCCGCAATGTCCCCCTTCCACAATGTCCCCCTTCATCTCCACACTGTCCCCCTTCATCTCCACACTGTCCCCCTTCATCTCCGCAATGTCCCCCTTCATCTCCACACTGTCCCCCTTCATCTCCACACTGTCCCCCTTCATCTCCGCAATGCCCCCTTCATCTCCGCAATGCCCCCGTACCTCCAGTCCCTGGTGGTCCAGCGGAGCGTCTTCAGATCTGTGCCTCCTTCCGGCACAGATCCCTGCCACCCGAACATGTCGGGCGAGCACATGGCGGTACTCTACGAGTACCGCCATGTGCCGAGCAGAGCGATGCTCGAGCCGATCCGAGCATCGGCCGAGCACGCTCGCTCAACACTAATCACTGGTTTCAGTTTCTGTATTTGTGCCCTGATCAATAATCTGCTTGTTCAAAAGCGATGTCTGGAATGAACTGTATGTAATTGGGAGTGCTATTCATGATTGTTTCTTAATTCTGTGTGTTAATACATCGCTCGGTTTTACAGTCGCTGTTTTTTCAAAGATAGTGGGAATGGCATAATCTTTTAATTTTTTTTGGGAACCTCTTGTAGTGTAATTATTTTCATCAAAATGTAAGGAACAAATTCTATAAATGTTGCCTCTATGGTCATCAACAATTTCTTTCACAAGATTGTTTATATCTTCAAAATTGGGTTGACAATTTAACAATCATTGTTTCACTCTGCAAGCTTCTTTGGGGAAGCAATGCAAGATTACATTTACTTGTCCAGTTTTTCTTCCAGTTTTGCTGGGACAATTTTGGATTATACATTTCGGCATATTTGAACTGAAAAGTTAAATAATGAAAACATTTAGTCCACATATGATTATGTGTAAATTATATGATATGTAGATTACAATTTTGTAACAAATACCTTTACATAATAATTTGCAGTTTAAAATATATGTAATATTCGTAAAGGTGGGTTAACAAGAAAACAAAACAAATGTTAGCAATACTTTTTATTTAACTCTTGTACATGTATGTAAGTTGGAGCAGATGGGGGCAAGTTGGAGGTGATGGGAGCAATATGGAGCTGATAGGGGCCAATCATTTTTATTATATATATATATATATATATATATATATATATATATATATATATATTTATATTTCATACGCACACGCACGTGTGTGTTTGTGCTTTCGGTTGCACACACTAATGCAACTGGGTCATTGTGAGAGAGAGAGAGAGAGATTGTCTGTCTGTGCGTGTGTGTGAGAGTGTTTACACACCAGCATGTATATGGGTCATTGTGAGAGAGATTGTCTGTTTGTGCGTGTGTGTGAGAGTGTTTGCACACCAGCATGTATGTGGGTCATTGTGAGAGAGATTGTCTGTTTGTGTATGTGTGTGAGAGAGTGTTTGCACACCAGCATGTATGTGGGTCATTGTGAGAGAGAGAGAGAGAGAGGGAGAGAGAGATTTATTTAAACTCTATAAATATTAAACTATTGTTAATTTTTTTTTCTATTCAATCATTTCTTATTAAAATTTAATTAATAAGTATAAACAAAAATGTATGAGCACATTATTTATTTTTCCATTTGGCTGAATTTGGTTACATACAAGCCATGAAAATACTTTATAAGCCATGGTGGCGTATGTAATGTTATTAATTTTTTTTTTCAGTAGTTAAAACTATTTTAAGAAAAAATTTTTATGTTGTATCCATTATTTAATTTCTAGAACACAAGTACTGTAATACCTGATATATTATAGCGATTTTTAGAATTGGAAAAGTCTTGCTCTGAACGCACGTGCAGTTTTCCTCCCTTGCTATTAGTTGCCGGGAAAGAGGCAGGCTGATTTATAGTGCGTAGTACAGGACCGCGCTCACACTAAGATGTGCACGCGCAGCTAACCGAGAATGCGCCACGTCATGTGCACTTGGTGGGCTGGTACAGGGAGGGACTATAGGGTGGAAGGGAGGAAGATGGGGAATAACCAAGTACGCTGCGGCACGGCTGGATGCGGCACACTGCAGAGAAGCTATGTCACAAGGTACAATTCTTCTATTACGGGACAACGGTGGGAAAAAAAAAATTACATATATGTACAAACATTATTTTTTAAGGACAGACTAACATTTAAGAACAACTTTACTTTATGTGAATGTTCCCCTTTAAATACAGTGAGCTGTCTCAGTTTAGTGACTACACTGGCATCCAGACTGCAAAGGGTCCAAAAGATTGTTACAGTCAAGGAATTTGGTTATTTGGGATAAAACAAGGATTTCTAAGAGTTTTGAAGCAAGATGTAGAATGGAGACAGGTTGATAGAGAGACAGGATCGGTCGAGGTTAGCTTTCTTGAATAATGGTTTAATTTGTGTCTGTTTGAATGAAGAAGGGAAGGTGCCTGTGGAGAGTGAGGTGTTGAAAATGTGTGTTAATACAGATGTAAGGACTGGTACAACTGATTTGTGTGAGTGGGAAGGAATAGGGTACAAGGAGTAAGTGGTGAGGTGGGTGGATAGGAGAAGTTGAGAAACTTATGCCACTGTTACTGGTGTAAAATGGTCAAAATATAATGAAAGGGGTTTGTGGAGATATAGTTCAGATACTAATAGAAGAGTAGGAATCTGTTTTTGAATAGATTCCACTGTGTCTTTGAAGTGCTTGGCAAAAGCTTGTGGTGAATATATGGAATGAGAGGAAGCTGTGGAAGGATGGGGCAAGGAGTCAAAGACTGCAAAGACACGGAAAGAGTTAGATTTATTGTTGTGTGGCATAGTATTCCTGTTTAGCCTTTGATAAGGCAGAATGTAGGCAACAGCACAAATTTAAAGTGTATGAATTTTGCCCGTGAGCGAGATTTCCTCCAAAGACATTGAGCGCAGTGAGATCAAGAGCGTAGGGAGCGGGTGTGGCAGTTAAGCCAGGGCCAGGGATAGACAAACCATTATGGTTTCAGAGGGACAAAGGGAAAATCTATTAAAAAATTTGTTGAAAAATGATTCTAAAATGATCCCAAACAAGGCCCAAGAAAAGTGGGTAGACACTGGTTGCTTTCCTTGGGATGAATCAGGAAGGGGAAGCCAGTGAACCAGTAGCTCACCTCTATATCTGTTCATTCTCTGTGTACCGACCCGGACTGCCTGACTACTCTGCTATCTACATTCCTGCTCTGTGTACCGACCTGGCCAGGCTGACGTTCCTGCTCTGTGTACCTATTCGGATTGGCTGACGTTCCTGCTCGGTGTACCGACCCAGCCCGGCTGACGTTCCTGCTCTGTGTATCTAACCGGTTTGGTCGAACATTGTCCGTGTATCAGGGCCTGCCTGCGGTCCCATCCGGTATCCGGTTTGGGGCTTTCATCCGGTGTCCTCTCTGTCCTCGGACAGAGCCCCTGTCGCCTCACTGCCGCTCAGGCAGTCTAGTCACTGTAAACCTGTCACTTACTGTGTCGCGCGGGTGACACTGCGGTGTGATAGATCCATCTGGTTGCACCATGGTACGCTTGACTTTTTACTGCTGCAAGCTGAGTTTGGTCTTACTCTCTGAGCCTCAGGCTGCTCTCACTATCTGGCAGTCGACATTAGGTCTGAGCATTCGTTAACCCCTTCGGGGAAGGTGCCATTTTCCACCGGATTTCAGTCATTGCAGTCTCTGTTGGGTGTTCCTCCGGGCATACAGTTGCAGTCCTCCGTTACTGCTACAGCAGTCCACAGCTTGTCCTGGGCCTCCGTTTACTCCTTTGGCATTACTCGTTATTCCGTCACTCTCTGCAGAGTGGGAGTCTTGAAGGCCTCTCGCTATTAGGGCCTGTCAGCCTTCCTGGCCTAATAGTAACCATTTCACTGCTGTCTCATTTGAGTATCACATGAACTTTACCTGACCTGTGTCAGTATATGATTGTTGCTGATTTATACATATACTGGACCCGTGTTGGTATTGATTACTGTAACCTGTCCTGTGTCAGTACTATTTTGTGTACATATATTACTGGACCCGCGAGGGTTATTATTATTCTGTGTTTATTCAGTAAAACTGTGTTTTATCTAACCTACTGTGTCTAAGTGTCAAATAAAACCGTTACAGTACGAAAGGGCCATGACCTCAGTTGGTACACAGAGCAGGAATGTCAGCCGGGCCAGGTTGGTACACAGAGCAGGAACATCAGCCAATGTGGGTCAGTACACAAAGCAGGAACGTAGATAGCAGAGTAGTCAGGCAGTCTGGGTCGGTACTCAGACCAGGAACGGATAGAGCAGAGTAGTCAGGAAGTCCGGGTTATACACAGAGATCTCACGAATAACTGGAACAAGCGCTGGCAACGGAAACACCAAGAAAGGGCACCGGAGAAGTGACAAGGCCCAGTATTTAAGGACAAATACTGGGTGGGTCAAAGCCACATAAACCAATAAAAGGCAGCAGGAAGTAAAACTGACAGAATGTCGCCAGAAATAGCATGGGCACCATGATAAGAGCAAAGGAGATTTACATAACAACAACAAAAGAGAAAAATGCGGCTCCATTGATAGTAAACCACACATATACACCTAAACACTATACACATGGAGCAAAAATATATCCACACAATCAAACAGGAAAAGAAAACAGTGTGCAAATTGGAATTTCTTTTTTTTCTATTAAACTAATCCGTGAAACAAACAATGATACACACCAACAATTTCAAAGATTCTTTATTCCCACAAATGATTGTTCTTTAAAACACATGTTCTTTATTGATCAAAATGTAAAGCTACCTTTTTGGGTGCATTTCACACCATCATGGAGCTTAGTCATGATCCAACGCCTTTAATCATGAATAAGCTCCATGTAGGTGTAAAATGCATTGATCAGGAGTGTTTAGATCTGCTGGCCTTCCACTCTATGTCAGTAATGCCCCTGTGGTAATTTGCACATGCCCACAAAGGTATCTCTCATCCTTCTTACATTATTTGAAAAATAAAGAAGATGTGTTTTAAAGAAAGTTTCAGTCGTTTGTGGAAATAAGGAATCTTTGAATATGGTTGTGTCCCAACATTCTGTGTGACTGAGTGACTGGGAAGACACAGGCAGCTGTGATCCAGATTCCTTCCTGATGTGGCTGTTATCTCTGTGCTAGCGAATCTGCAGGTGTAAAAAGGAGCAAAGGAGATTTACTATAAATACCCACAAATTCTGTAAGACAGAGTGACTGGGAAGACACAGGCACCCCTGATCCACGTTGCTAGCTGATCTGGCTGTTATCACTGTGCTTGAGAGTCTGGGGAAAGAAGCAGTTAAACAGGGAGAGTGTTTTTTTTGTTTTGTTTTTGTCAATAGTGATAGGAAAGGAGGAGACATTTAATTAATAAAAATAAAAAAGACAGGGACCCTGATGTGAGCTGTGACTGAGGCAGACTGATAGTAGAAGAGATATGGTATTTTTTAACCCCTTAACAACCCATGACGTACAATGACTGTCATGGAATTCTGGGCTCCCCTTCTGCGGCTGCACGCCGTTCGGGAAGTCGGGAACCGAAAAAAAAAAAAAAAAAAATGCTCCGTGGTCCTTAAGTGACAGCGCTGATCGGCCAGTCATTAAGGGGTTAAAAGGCAATACATCACTTACAATCAGTTCTATTGTGTACAACACTGTAAAAATTCACACAGTCATTGAATAATATCCAGAAAACTCACAAGGAGCAGGGCGAGGGTGAAAGGACTAGACAATGGCTGCTTTCCTTCAGATGAAGGTGACAGGGGAAGCCAGTGAACCAGCAAATCACCTGGTCCTCTATACATAACAAGATCATCTGGTGTGAAATATCAAAGTTGCCCTCTATTGCTTCCAAATCTGTACATTTCTGCATTAAACTGGGGTATAATTACATTTTTGTGTATGTTACTTTCATAATCAGTATGATTAAAATGTATTAACATGTAATTAAAAAAAATCTCCCAAGTGTTCCACTATAGGAGGGACAGATCTTCTTCAGGCTCAAATACCTCTGTCCATCTTTCCTACCCTGGTGTCCCTCTTTTTAGGAAATCAGACTGTGTGGTGTGTATAAGTGCATCACATTGCCTTAAAGCAACAAAACTCACATTAATGATTGTTTAACCCCTTAAGGACCAATGATGTGCCAGGACCATCACAATTTTCACTCCATTAAGTACCAGTGACGATCCTGGCACGTTATGAGTTGAATGATCACCTGAAAATGTGCTGTTATCATGCTAGGAGGCTGAAACTGACTGCTCCAAAACCAGAGCAAGACAGAAGCAATCAGATTCAGCCTTGCCCTCGCTAAGCCAGCACATGTAATCATTCACATATAACGACTCAGGGAATGTAATCAATCTGGTCCTCGTGAAAAAAAACCTGGTCCTTAGGGGGTTAAAGTTCAGTATATGTGTTTATAAATTAATCTATATAAACAGAATACTTGTGGTGTTCATATTCATTTACTCAGTTACACAAAGAGTTGTCAGCACATCATCAAATAGCCTAAAAATGATCAGTAATTCATTGATAATAAAGTAATCCTGTCTGTTCTGTATGTTTCAGGTTTGCCGCCCTTTCCTAATGGCAGAGTGTCCTAGCCTAACTGAGGTGACAACTGCAGAGTCAACATGAAGTTAACAACAATCTCCTTTATCAATAACATATAAAGGAAGACATTAAATTCATTTTTAGACAGACATATAACTTGTGAGATCTCTGTTTCAGGAGTTTAGGTGTCCAAGTGGTCAGTGTGTGTGGTGGATTGCAATGGAAGAGTTGGGATCCCACTTGCTAATGAGTTTTTCCCCTGAGGAGAGGGGGCGTCCATGTTTTTTTGTAAATTTCCTGGGTGTAAAGGGAAGGAACGTGTGCCATTAGCTTCATTCTTCCTGAAAGAAATATGTACAGTGTCATTATGTGATATTTGAAAGTGGTTGAAAATCTAAAAGTGAATAATCACATTTTGATTAACCCCTTAACGACATGTGACGTACTATGAAGGTCACAGTCCTTGAAATACTGAAGGATCGATGACGGTCATAGTACGTCACGTACTTTTTACTTACAGGGCTCTACCGGGAGCGCTGTAAGTAAAAATAGGGCCTGAAATTGATAGCTCCAAGATCGGAGCGATCTCTATCAGGCCCCAAAGTGACGCGCCGATACACGCAACAGGTCATGTGTACTGGCACGTCGGCATGCATCAACACGGTCCTTATGGGACGGAAACGTCCCAGGACCACCGGTCGCTAAGGGGTTAAATTCCAGTTCACCCTGTCAAATGCTGTATTTGCTTTGAGTGAAACAAACATAAATTGATGATTAAAGAACATGACTTTATGGATTTCTTTGTATGTATTGTCACATGACTCACTTCTTGGATATTGAAAGTTTTATCCTTTTCACAGGAAAGTTTGCATCAATTTTTAATTCTATTTTAACCCTATGTGTTGCATTACTTTCTGGTCCACAAGGGGTGCATGCACACTAACTCAGTGGAAGCTAGCTCAAGTGACCAATTTACTTTGAACTGGGACTGAGACCTGGAGGTCATCATGACAATTGTGTCACTATGCCTGTCTGTATATTTATATTGATTTTATGCTTTACAGTCCCAGCATCAACTAACTACTCTTCATTGTCATTGACAATTACATGTTAACCCCACATGATATCAGTTTGTAACTATCTCATTTCAATCATTAGCCTTTAAAGCAGGGAAAACTCAGGCTCTCTCTAGCTGTTCCCATCATTACTGACAAACCACTGGCTGGGGATGATGGGAGTTGTAGTCCACACTAGCAGGAGCATAGAGGACCTCAGGTTTACAAACACTGAAATACAAACTAGTGAATGAAATGATATAAAAATGGACATTTATTGAGTCATATTGGGTTAATAAGCATACCTGGGAACTATTTCTTCTGGCCTCCCCAGAGGGGGAGGCCTGAGGTGCCATTGAGGGATACAAATGATGCAATTTGTGTCAAAAGGGGTGGGGCTTAAACACGACTCAGGGAGGTGCTTCAGAAACATGTTAAAAATATAGGCAATAGTCTGGGGAAGGAGGAGAAGTGGGCGGGGAGGGGGTGGAACTGACAGGGAAGGAGCACCAATGGGCACAGTTTCTTAAGAAATTGCCCACACCCCGGAGAATCAGACTCTGCCCTGGAGACTTGGTAATGCAGAGACAAAGCAGGAGTCTCCAGAGCAAATCCGGAGAGTTCTCAGCTATGCTAATAAGTAGCTGCCAGTAAAGAGCAGATATATTCCAAGCAGCTTGATATCTGTGCTACTGTATCTTTTAAGGAAAGGGGTATATCCTCCATAATGGTCCATTTATGGTGAGGGAATTGCAAATTATGTATGGGTGACGTGGGGGTGGGGATGCATCTACTAGGTTGGGCCTAGGGCAACTGAAAACCTAAATACATCACTGCTTATGTGCTCCAAATTTTGGGGACGAGGATGGTACACATGGTGGAAATCATACACCTTGAAAGCTGAAGTGCACAAATATGACTACACTGTGTATTTGGTCCTTGGTACATATGGGCTATTACTGAGTTAAATTCAGCCAGGGACTCCACAGCTGCTGAGGTCTGCAACTTCCAGCATCCCTCACTAGGTATTGGTTAGCTTATAATGTGGAGAGTCCTAGACCCTAACCCCTGGAGAGGCCAAGACTGAATACACCCTGACTAAGTTATAGTCTATATATACTAATGGTCCAAGTTAAGGTGGAGTCAGCCATGAGCTCTCCATCTGGTGGTTACCATGCAGGCCTGGTTGTGGGCGGGTGTCAAGGATACACTGCACCCCAACCCTGCTAATTCACAGGACACATGACATGACTCAGCTACCTGTGGGTACATGGACATAGATTCAAAGGGACTAAGTTAGGCTTCATTGTATCCTGTAGCATTTTCAGGCCCTTGGATACTGGTGATGTCTACAGTACACTGCTAAGCAATGGTGTCAAGATTTATCCAGATCCAAGGAGTTAAATCACAGTTTTCACATAGTTAATAGTGTGCATTAGGGTGACCATATTTTCTTGCTGCCATACAAGGACACAGCTGCGATGAGTGACAGAGTATGTTTCCTCAGTAACAATATTAAATGCCATTGCTCATCCTTCTTTCTCCAGAGAACCACAGAGTTCAAAATAATAGACGGGAAAGTGTCCATTGACTTGACTTGAAGCCCCAAGCCTTTGCACAGCCTTACACTACAAGAAAATGGTGTTGCAGCCCCTGTTTGATGTCACAAAATTAGCCCTCCAGTGTATGAAGCTTTAAATGGAAGCCATTTGCTTATAGCTCAGAAATGTCTTCACTTTGCATCTGAGTAGTCTATGCTCTAGAGTCTTCATTCAAGGACTCTGTATTGTCCCAAAAGGAGCTGTGAGGGACCCAGGACACACATTTAAAATCTGGGAATGTCATGGGCAATCAGGGCTATGTGGCCACCCGAGAATGTACATGTGTGCCTGGACTCTATACCCTCTGTCCTGCCACAAGCACTTTAGTAAAGTTGCTGAAGTGTGCCTAGTAGGGTTGCCACCTTTCCCTCAAAAAATACCGGGCATAGTTGTGGGTCGGTGAGGGAGGAGCAAAAAAGGGGCAGAACTACTCAATGTCGCATGACCCTACAAAACTGAGCTTCAGGCCAGATCATCACTTTAAAATGGGAGACACACACATGAAAAATGCCTGCTATAGGGACACAGTAGTTATTTATTAGGTTGTGATAGACAATTAGATAGATTACCAACCCTGTTAGTTTCATAACCATACAAATTTAGAGAGATTTTTCCAAGGCACAATAAGGTAGCATTAGTGGCATTTGCAAGTTGCCCAAGTTATTTGACTCTAGTGAATGATGTTACTATATGATGTAAACATTATTTCTCACTACTGAACTACATGTATTAACCCTCTGGATTCTACAAGCATCTAAAGCACAATGCTCTGTAATGTGTTATAAGTCTCTGACATTTAACAGTTTAAGAAAAACAGAATTTGCACACCATTTTTAAGACTAACCAACTCTTTCGGGAATTACTGCAATTATTCCTTTACTTTTAAAGGGATAGTAATACTTCGTTTTAACTTTATTTTATTTTGTAGGCATTAAAAAACATGAAGAATGATATAAGTCTTATCTCTCAAACCTTTATGGTTTAAGAGATATTCACAAGCAAATTTCCCCCTCCCGCCCCTTTTACCTAGTGTAAGCCATCTCTTCTCAGATGTGGAATACAGTCCATAGACCAGACAGATAACAGCAGGGGACAATCTTCTTCCTATGAGAACAATGAAAGCCCTGCCCCCCTTGACAAGCTTTTCAGGTTTTTCCCTTATCTTAATTGAAGATTGTCCCTCTCTGCAATCTACCTGGGCACCTCCCTTCTGATCTGGCTGAGCAGTGTTACAACAGTAAAAGGGGCGGGAGGGGGACACTTTGTCATTTAATTACTCTAGAACTACAACTCTGACAGAATTGAAATAACACTCTCCAAAGTCCAAATACTATGATGATTAATTAGAGCTGCTTTTATTATGAAACATTACTATCCCTTTAAGTTCACATTTTCTCTCTGGAAATCAAATGGCTAGGCAACAATATATACAATTAACTCAGCAAAATATATAAATATATATATATATATATATATATATATATATATATATATATATATATATATATAGTGACCACTACCACTCAAATGGTTAAAAGCCCTACTTTCAACCAGGGGAATTGAGGGAACTATATCTATCCCTTATGATGCTGTAGGCTTGACCCAGAATCACTCCCACTTTCTTCAGAACACAAGGCCTATTGGAATATGAACAATAAAAACTCATGTCACCAAGTCTCTGTCTAAGTCACAAATAAAGTTGTAATTTGAACTACTACATCTATATACATGAATCACTTTAGTGGTAAAAACTGCATAGTAAAAAAATGGTTACAGTGGTGTCCTTCCACTTCTTCCCTTCAAGATCTAAATCCACTATGCCATTTCATAAGTGTGACCCAGGAGTGGTCAACTGCTGGCCCTCCAGCAGTTGAAGACTACAACTCCCATCATGCCCAACCAGGCAAAGGAAATAGTAGACCACCTACAGCTGGAGGACTAACAATTAACCACTCCTGGTGTAAACCCTTCCTTGCCTAAGTTGCCTTAGGATCCAGTACAGAACTGCCAGCAAAAAGCTTAACTGTAGTTTATCCCTTCACACCCTCTTGTCTTTAAAGAGTTAATTCAAAGATTCTTGTTCTGGCACAGGAGGAGTTAAACCTGACTTCCCATACTCCCTCTAATTCCTTGCTTTCAGATCTCCCTTACAGTCCATATTATAACATCACAACCATGACTAAAATACAATTAGAAGAGACTAACCACAGCAGTCCTATGCAGCACAGACAATGTTACAGAGCAAGTAAAACAGACCAGTTGGGAGTTACACAGTACTGAACAGATCTTCTCTCTCTGATGAAAGTTATCTTACACTTCCAGTCTACACAAGTCTCCTCATATGTGTCACACAAGAAATACAAGCCTCAGCTCCCCCTATCATAGGAGGGATGAACTGCAAGCAGTTTCATTTTTCACACCGCAGACTTCTGCCTGGGCAAATGTCAGTATGATTCTTTGTACAACTTAGTGTCTAATACAAGATGAGGACGAGTGCCGCGTGACCCAGGATGTATTTCTAAATATGGATTGAGGTCACCATCCTTCTCTGTAGACTGCAGATAAGCGCACAGGTCACCATCTTTCTCTGTAGACTGCAGATAAGCACATAGGGCCGGGGGTTCACCTCTTACAAAGTGGACTACACTGGTTGCTATTTCAAATAAGCATGTTAACCCTCCTCTCCCCTATGTGTCACACAAGAATTACAAGCTTACAAGCTCCCCCTATCTGTGGGAGGGATGAATTGCAAGCAGTGTAATATTTCACACCGCAGACTTCTACCTGGGCAAATGTCAGTGTGATTCTTTGTACAACTTAGTGGCGGTTCACCTCTGCACTGGTGCCTAACCCTCCTCTCCCCGGACGCACACAAATACCGGCTCTTCAATTGCCGTTATAGTAGTTATACCGGCACTGGCTCCAGTGAGCTAATTACTGGCTGTACCATTAAAATACCGGCTGGGTGGCAACCCTAGGTCACACCACCTCGGGTGGTTTCTGTATGTGAACAGAAGCTCTGCCCCTCCTCCTCTCTCCTTGTGGCAAGACAGGGAGAGCTGCTACCTTAACTGGCACAAGAGATCTGAGGTGTGTAAAGCCTGATCCCTGCACACATTGATTTGCTTTTGCAATGGTTTAACCCTCTCAGTGCCATAAAAGAATTAACCAGTATTAGTAAACAATTGATTGCCAGAGTGAGTGTTACTATGGCTCTCAAACTGTTAAATATTAATGTGTAATAATGTTAGACACCCATACTATATAATAAAAGGCTAGTGATGTTTGTCAGAAGCCGTCATGCGCAGTAGAGACTGTGTGCGTTCGGGCAGTCTCTACTGTGCAAGACTGCATTGCGTGGAGCAGTGAGGTAGCGGCCGCTTAACATTACCCGGACCCTGGCCCATGTACACGGGCTTTTACACTAGTTTGGTACTAAAAGGATTCAGTTCAGGGTCAGCAAAGAACCATTCACAAAGACACAAGAGAGTCAATTCTGAGGTGAGTATCAATGCACTGCAAGGAACAAATCATCTTCCATTGATATTAATGAGGCTTTTACCTTCTTCAGTGATAATGATTTATAAACTGTAATACTGTACATGTATTTTTAACCCCTTAATGTCCCTTGACAGTCCTGGCACGTCATGGGTAGATTTACGTTAAGGACCCATGATGTGCCAGGACCGTCATGGAATTCAGGGCTCCCTGCGCAGCTGCACACTGTTCTGGGAGCCCTGAACCAGAAGTGACAAAAAAATGGTCCATAGTCCTTAAGTGATGGCCACATGCGCGATTGGCCATCCTTAAGGGGTTAAGATTGCAATTTTCGGGGTAATACATACTTTATTTATTTTAATACTGGGCAATGTTTTTTTTTATATTCTATACCTAACATTTACTTTTTTCTAGTAATCAGCTCTGATCTCTTGGTATTACAAGTGTAAATAAGTCACAGGCTTTTCATAATCCGGCTAGGTCTGTAATGGAACCGGGACAATATTACTGGGGGCCATATATACACTGGGAAAAGGGAGCAATTTTGGGCCAAACCAGCTGCTTCACAGAAAACAAATAGATATTGATAAACCGCAGGCTTTAAACCATTTGATTGGCAGAGGGGTTTGTAATTCACTGCTTTGCAATGTGTTCATACCCATTTGGCACACAAAGGGTTAACATCTTGTATGGCAAAAAGGTCTCCCAACACATTGTGAAGGAATGCACTCTCTCCAGCATTCAAAGGGTTACCCCCTTGGCAATCAAAATGTTAAAAGTGCCTTTTAAATCATGGGTATTTTGGAAATGTTTTTTGGCTCCCTATGGTAGAATTGTTTTATCCCCAGATTGCTTAATTTTTGTTGTTCACATAATCCTAAGGGTTAAATAATATTGCTTAACCCTTTTATTGCCTACCATTTTCTGGCATTCAAAGGGTCAAGCAATATTAGAGTGTTTTGAAGTGAGACTTCTAATTACACATATAGGTACACAGTCAATACCCCCCCACCTCAGCAGCTGGTGACCCACATGTTGTCCACCTCTGTCCCATGTGTCTGTTATGCAGGGCTGCAGTGGTATCTGCTGTTACAGGGCAAGTTTAAAGAGGGTTTTTTTTATTGTTTTTTTTCATGGAGAAATTGTTTTCTTCCCCTATATTTGCAATTTAACTCTGAGTGCCAGGCTGTGCACCATATTCCTGCCAATCAAAGGGTAAGAAGACAGTAACATGTAGCATTAAGTAACAAGGCAGAGTGCACTGCACACTTTAGAGTTGGGCTTGGCAATCTGAGACCTTCCATATAGCATTGTACCCATTTCACCCTTTCACTGGCGTAACTATAGGGGTCGTACCTGCGACCGGGCCCGTTGCTCCAGGGGGCCCAGCCGCCCCCTGCGACCCCTCTGCCTGCCGCCCGCGATCTCTGTCTGGCACTGTAGTAATTCAGAGCGCTGGGAGATGACATCATCTCCCAGCGCTCTGCATTACTGAAGAGGACCACTCGGGAGATCGACACACCTCTCCAGGCTCCTGCCGCTCCAGGGAGGTAGGAGATAAGGGCATTTTGGAGAGGGCAAATATAGTCAAGGGGGGGCAAATGTGGTCCGGGGGGGCCCATGGCGCTTCTTGCACCAGGGCCCGGAGGCTTCTAGTTACACCTCTGCATCCTTTCTCCTGTTAATGTACAACACAAGAAGGTTAGGGAGAAGACACAAAGGAGAGCCCTAGTGCAAATCAGTTTGAGTGTTGATATCCACCACCATGTACACCCCACACGTGGGTAGTCACTGGATGTATAGGCTGCCAAACAAATATATGAGAGACAGCTAAAAAGGCATTTCTGGGAAATTCCTGACCCAGACACGGGACCATGATAAAATCCTCAATAGAAAATCAGTCACTGCACCTCAGACTCGTCCTACCCAGACGGAAAGAATACCAATATCCAAAAAAGGAGAAAAAAAGAGGCTGCGCCCCAATGGTATAATATTGCTGGTACACTTGTACAATATATAATACTTAATGCACTCACATGTTGTCATGGTCAGCTGAGGTAGTACCCAAAGCCAACAAACAGGCAGGTGGAGAATTTTCACGTCTCCACTTGGTGTTTCCATGTTGTAGTCAGCTGCTAATATCAGTAAACAAAGAAACCGTATGTCCGTAAGTAACAAAAAAATTATAATGGTCAAATAACCAGATAATAGACATAGATAAAAACATATATATCCAATGTTAATAAATTATAAGTGGCTAATGCGTTTCGCGGCAGAACCGCTTTCTCAAAGCCAGTGATAATTATATATCAATGTTAATGTAAGATTTGCTGTACAAGTGAAACAAAGTATGTTCTATTTTATTCAAAATCAGATCTGATTTTTCAATGAACTTTTTATTATTTTTTTATAATATAACATAAATATAATAGCATCACAACACCTGGTACATGCAAAACTGAGTACGTACAATCTGTACAAACAGAAAACGGGAATCTTTAATCACTATTACATAAAGTACAGTTGCCTACATACATCAACATGTGGGAGAAAAATGATGTTCAAGTGGACATATTAGTATGTTACATTTTTATATTTTGTCCTGTTATCAACGACCCCCAATGCCAGCAAGGATGTTGGTTTCATATGTTTTCCTTTTGATCCTATATCCTTTATGTTAAATCAGAACTTTCATCAGATGAATATAGAACCTTGAATCATAATTACATTAGCGATATATGCATAGACATAATTGTCTTTACAAGAATACTTGCTACATTAAAGAAAAATATAACCTTATCGACAGGCAGGCAGCAGGGAACAGCACAGACATCTTGCAGAGACGGTATCTGTGAGTCTGCATTTTTCGTCCCCTTCAACTCCACAATTGGTGAGTTGGAAACCTTTGTGCCTTAAGGCCCCGGAAGGGACTGACAGCGCTGGTACAGAGAGTGCCTACTGCAGGATCCCTGCTGATGCCTGCCTGCCAAAAAGGTTCTACTTTTCTTTAAAACAGAAATTATTCTTGAAAAGACAACTTGAAAGACAACTATGTGTATGCATATCACTAATGTATTATGATTTAACCCCTTAACGATCCTTGACGGTCATAGTACGTCATGTCGATCTGAGTAAACAACCCATGACGTACTATGATCGTCATGGAATTCTGGGCTCCCCCATGGCTGCACACTGTTCGGGGAGTCCGGGAACCCAAATTTAAAAAAAAAAAAAAAAAATGCTCTGTGCTCCTTCAGTGACCACGACGCGCTGATCGGCAGGTCGTTAAGGGGCTAAGGCTCTGTATTCATCTGATGATAGTTCCCGCTTTAACTAATACTCTGGTCTCATATTCTTTGGTTCATGGTTACATGTCATTACGTGTCATTGGTTGACACATGCGTTAGGGGACTCAAAGCCAACTTTTTTGTTGGAAAATTAAGGCAATAACATTGAGTTCCATAACTTATTAGTAGCCACCACATGTAATTGCATCACAAATTCAGCTTATTTTTCATCGCTTCCTAACAAAGCACATTTAGTGCCCAACGTGCATTTTTTTCCATTCGGTTGTATGTCACAGCGCTGGTAATTGCTTATATGACTGGGACTTAAAAATATCGCTGGTACTTTTTTTTGTGCTGTATATTCAGTCCTCCATGTTTTGGTCCAAACAATACCAGCCTGCTGTTCTCTTATCCCAGTCCTGTATTTCTGTATTGTACTATTACTACTTCTGTAGTGTACTGTGTACATGTATGGTGCTATATAAATAAACATACATACATATATATATATATATATATATATATATATATACCTGATAAGCCACTCGCCTGTGTATTTCTGTACTGTACTATTACTATTTCTGTAGTGTACTGTGTACATGTCAACTTGCACCAGGGAAGCCATATGGATATGGACTCCATCAGAGTCTAGCAGTTTACAGTGCACATGCTGTGATCAAAATAAACAGGGCAGATTCGAATCATGCTAAAACCTATTTCTTTGCTAATCGACGAATGGCAAATATAGGGATTTGCAGCTACATCTCCCATCATCGTCATCCAACTGTAAATTTGATGGTATTAGAGTACATGCATGCTCAGGCCACCTGATGGATTTGTTGCTGATGACTCCGTGCTAGGGGAGAGAATGCTAAGAAGCTTGGAGGAGCTTTTAAACTAGGAAAGGGGGGGTATAGATAGCAAATATTAGGTAGATAGGAACTGGGTCCAAGTAATGATCATGGGGGTGGATAAAGGGTGGGAATAAAAGTAGTTAAAAGGGAGGAACTCTTATTAAATGAAGATGTAGAAAAATGGCAGATAGGGGGAAAAATATGTATAGACTTCAAAATTAATTGTATGGTAGATAAAATAGGAGAACTAGAATTGCTTGTGGTTAATGAGCATTTGGACATAATTGGTATAACAGAAACATGGTGGAATGATACACATGAATAGGCTGTAAATATAGAGGGCTATTCCCTGTTCAGGAGAGACAGGATTAATAGAAAAGGGGATGGAGGGTGCTTATATTTGAAATCAGAGCTAAATCCAATTGTAAGAGGTGATATTAGTGAGGAAACTGGCCATAATGTGGAGTCTATGGCCTAGATTTAAAGGCAACCGTTAAACCAGCCGCTAAGTGAAAAAGGCACATCGCTCGCAAATAATACAGGAGTTACGGCAGATTCAATAACTACTCTACGAGAATAGCTATCGAGCGTAGGCACACAAAAAACACGTAACACAAAACCCGTTGTCGCTCATGTTAATGCACAACGGGCGGACAAATCACACGATAACTGAGCTCCAAACAACATGTAACATAACGGCTGCCGTTGTCAAGCAACCATGATTGATGCCAAAACAAATTCAAACACACATCCAATCCCAAAGCCCCAATGTATCAAATAACTTCAAATACACCTATATATACCCAAA
The DNA here is from genome assembly GCA_037306005.1 of Rhinophrynus dorsalis. NCBI lineage: Eukaryota > Metazoa > Chordata > Amphibia > Anura > Rhinophrynidae > Rhinophrynus > Rhinophrynus dorsalis. The sequence goes on from CM074719.1 coordinate 583,037,132, forward strand.
AATAACCGCCACACACTGTCTGTTATCGAGTTCTTCAGAGCCAGATATCAGGACCCAGGAGCGGAGGATAGTGATCAGAGAGAGGGAGACAGGAGCGTTCATTGGAGGTAGAGGAGTTTTGGAGTTTGGAGAGAGGAGAGCATTGCACAGAATACGACACATAGCACACCTTTGCACATATTACATACACACATACAAACACATACACATACATACACATAGTCCTTTTATTTTATAACACCTCACACATTTTACTTTTATTTTTGACAGTGTGAATCTGGGAGTGAAAGTGTGTGACAGAGAGTGACTGGATCGAGTGTGTCTGTGAGGGCCTGTGGGAGTGCCTGGGTGTGACTGGGTGAATGATGGCGAGGAGAGGAGGACAGGAGAGAGGGATGGGGAGAGTAGTGGAGGAGGAGGAAGATCAGGAGGGGATCCCTCAGCAGAGCAGGGGTGGGAGAGGGAGATCCGCAGGGCGGAGGGGGACCCGGCCCACAAGAGCAGGAACACGCAGGACAGGGACAGAACCTGCAGTGGGACGAGGGGTAGTTGCTGGGGAGCACCCCACACAGTCAGGGTCAGACCAGGCAGGGCACTCCGGCTCTGAGTCATCCCATGCCGGAGCTGATGAGGCCAGGATCAGAGACCCAAAGTATACAGAGGAGGAGAACACGGCTCTTGTGGAAGCTGTCCTGGAGAGGCAGAGTGTTCTCCACCCGACAGCGAAGGTCCCTGGCCTGTCAGCGAGGAGGAAAGCAGCCTGGAACCAGATCTGCAGCCGGGTCAACGCGGTGGCTCCATGCAGACGGGACGTGGAGTCCATCAAGAAGCGATGGGGCGACTGCCGGAGGGTGGTCAAGACCAAGCTCTCCGAACTCGCCAAGCACGCCCGAGGCACTGGAGGTGGCCCACCTGTCCCTATCACCTTCTGCGGCTGGGAGGAGATGGTGCGCCAGAATATGTCCCCAACCCTGATCGAGGGGGTTGTTGGAGGAGCTGACACTGGGGATGAGAGGACCCTCCACACTACCGGTAAGTGCAACACTACAGAACAACACACTACAGTAACCAACACCAGCTGCACACACACTCACACCTCAACACATGTCCATCATTCATGCACACAACTGCACCAACACAGCACCCTGAGGGTTAAAAACAGGACACAACACAAGGACAAATATCAAGGTCCAACTTGGAACAAACCTGTCCAAGTCCTACTTCAACCCTCCTGTCGCTGTGCTCATCACACACAGTACACAAACCATGCAGTTCCAAATGTCGACTGTCATCACTGTTCACACACAATGTCACCCATGTCCCCGCTGGGATGTCAGCACTTAACCCCTTGAGTGCTAGAGGGATCATCAATGCATCGATCAACAATGCTTTGGCAACCCCTCTGGGACTCAAAGGGTTAACCAGACAACAATCAAGTCAATAGGCCAACGATCACATGCTACACAGGGGACATTCACTAAGCGGTGACAAACACATGGTGGAGAGAAATTCACCCTCACACATCCTCATTTCACCAATACCAGTGTTAGCCTATGGAGAATATGCAATAACATGAATCAATTTGCTAAGGTCCCAATCATTTACCCTAACTTCAAATGACATATCTCACATCTGATTCCCACATGGATCCTCAGGGGTGCTGATGCCATGGATGGATGGTACACCAGACACTGTTTGCAGGATACACATGGGAACCAAATATCATCCATTGTACCTTGGTCACCAACAGGCCATGAATGTTAGATATCTCGGATTGAGTATGGTTGCCTCACTCAGAAGGATGGATGGGCTCATACTCAAAGAAAAACAGGCCTCAATCAGAGATATCCCTCACTACTGGCGTGATTGTTGCCCTTCAGGATTCAACTGGAACACACGACATGGACAGGATCCTGTCCAGTTCATCAATCTCTGATTGCCAGGGTGGTATCCCATGCCCTACAATGAAATGCATAGGATATGATCCTGACAACCAGAGAGTCACCTGTCAAGTAATGAAAAATTGTGAATTGGACGGGATCAGCTAAGAAGATAAGGTTGAATAACACTTGATTCCCACTGCACATCTGTTCAAACAAAGATATGCACACAAAGAAAATGGTCAGATATGTACCTTTCAAATGGCTCAAAATATGTCCCAACACGATGTGAACCCAGAGATCATCTCACTGCCTGTGATTGCCCTACTGGCCAGATATGTGCATCCATCAGAAACTAACTTACATTGATACCATCCAAATACACATACCTAGTATATCCCACTCTACGTAGATGGGATATACGAGGTATGCTCATATCCATCATATCAATCCAATGTATATTTTGATGGGTGCACATATATAGCCAGTAAGGCAATCACACCTACTGAAATGATCTCTGGCTTCATATCTGGAAAGGATATATTCATATCCATATGAAAGGTACACATCCACATGCATATATGACCATTTCTCCTTGTATGTAACTGTAATAGCATAGCAATTGTTAATTTCACCAACATGTGGATCCATGTTAGTCCTATCCCGCCAACCCTCATGGTTAGACAGATATCACTCTATTTGACAGCTGGAGATTCCAGTCATTAGAACACACGGAGGCTCTTCAGCAGAGCCTAAATTGCCCCATTCAGAGATGGAGACATCTTTGAGATGGTCAACAAAGTGTGCCAGGTTTGCAAGCACACTCTGTTCACCATTCCAATGAGGTTTACATCTCTGAATGGGGCAATTTAGGCTCTGCTGAAGAGCCTCTGTGTGGTGAAATGACTGTCAAACATGTCAAAATGACTGTCAAATAGAGCAATATCTGTCTAACCATGTGGGTTGGAGGGATAGGACTAACATCGATCCACATCTATCTCTTACAATGCCTACAATATTACATCATGGTGAAATTAACCATTGCTATTCCGTTAAAGGGATAGTAATACCTAACATGTGAAAAGAAAAATATATTGCAGGGTTCATCCCCCGAGCAAAACAAGGGTATTCCCACTGCTCAAAGGTGTTTCATTCAAAATGTAGCACAGCTCATAGTTGACTACTCCAGCGGCAATATCACAGTGGCCTGGAACTCTAAAATGGCGATGTTGCTAGACCATCCTATGGACAGCTTACGTCCAGACGCAATAAATTCTCATAGGATAATGTAGCAACAGTGCCAATGTACAACTTCAGGCCACTGGGATATAGCACCAAAGCAATTTTACTCTGAGCTGGGAGACTTTTTGAACAAAAACCTCCTCCAGCAGTGGGAGTACCCTTGTTTCACCCAGGGTGATAAACCACAAAACATATATTTCCCTTTCTGCATTTCATGTATTAGTATCCCATTAATCCCATCATGGCTACGTTTACTAATCACACAATCTCAATTCTCCACACAGCTTATGGGCCTCCATCGCAGCAGGAGCCCGTGGAGGAGCCGACCACACCACCCAGTGAGGAGGATACAGAGGAGGGGACTAGCCACTGGGAAGCGTCTACAACCACCACACCTCCTCCCCAACTGGCTGCATCACCACTGCCTGCCTCTCAACTGCCTGCCTCTCAACTGCCTGCCTCTCAACTGGCTGCCTCTCAACTGGCTGCCTCTCAACTGCCTGCCTCTCAACTGGCTGCCTCTCAACTGCCTGCCTCTCAACTGGCTGCCTCTCAACTGCCTGCCTCTCAACTGCCTGCCTCTCAACTGGCTGCCTCTCAACTGGCTGCCTCTCAACTGCCTGCCTCTCAACTGCCTGCCTCTCAACTGGCTGCCCCACCACAGGATGCTCGACAAATGTACAGCGGCTGGATTCAGGGGGAGAGATGGATGCATCCCACTAGCACCGGGAGCTATTACCCTCCAGCAGCAGCACCACCACCACCAGGGAGGCAATGGCTGCCCGGGAATGTGGCCACCAGCCAATATGGGCCATATTCCACCGAGATGGATCTACCCTCCTGGATGGCTCCCTAGCATGGCCCCAGGTATGATCCCAGGTGGGGGCCAAGCACCTACCACTGGCCAAGGTATGACCCTTGGCCACTTGACTACCAACACCTGGGCCTGATTGGGGAGCCCCAGCGCCCTCAGCCAAGGGACTTGTTCACCCCACCACCTCAACCAGCACAGACATCAGTGGGCAGCAGTGGGTCCCTTGATGTGGTGGGCACCCACACACCGTCTGTGCAAGCCACTCCACCGACACAAACAGCAGTAGCAGCCACAGCACACCCAGTACCAGCAGAGGAGACAGCAGAGGCTGGGGAGATAGAGGCTGAGGAGACAGCTGAACCTGTTGAAGCAGAGGCTGAGGAGACAGCTGAAGCTGGGGAAACAGAGGCTGAGGAGACAGCTGAAGCTGGGGAAACAGAGGCTGAGGAGACAGCTGAAGCTGGGGAAACAGAGGCTGAGGAGACAGCTGAAGCTGGGGAAACAGCACATGTGTCACCGGCCACTCCCATCTCCAGCAGTCAACGCACCCCAGATCTGGAGGCTGAGTGCATGGCCCTTCAAAGAGGACAGCTCCGGGCAACCCACGCCACCAACGACAACCTCACGAGGAACCGGAGGGAATCCCGGAGGAACACGAACAGGTTGGAGACCAGAATCCAAGCTCTGGAGTCAGAGGTTGCCAGGGGGAACACACAACTCCACCAGATACATACGGGGATGATGGACATGTTTGCACAGGTGCTTGTGGAGTTGCGAGAGATTAACCGCAGGGAGAACCTGAGGATGGAGAGGGAGAACCTGCGTTCCACAGAGGGGTCCACTGCACCCACCACCCCTTCCAGTGTTACCCCAGAAGCCACACCTAGGGGACAGAGGGTGACAAGGCAATCAGCCAGGGCATCCACCTCTGGCACCAAGTCTAAGGCCCCCCCTCCAAAAAAAAAGAAATGAAAGGCCCAACCTGTCATCTGCCCCCTCAATAAATGAAAATTGTGCTTTTGAATCCTGTCTGATCTGCTGTGTAATCACTTATAGATTGGGTGGCAGGGTTGTCTCCAATGCATTGCCAAACAATGCAGTGAACTCAACTCCTGCCTGGGGGAAATGTTTGTGTGATGTTACAACATGGGTTCACACACACCCACACCGTTGTCCAAATTCACCTGGCAACCCATCCCTGTAGCCATATAACACAACAGTGTTACATGGCCATGATGTGTGTCAGATTTGATCAGAACATACCCCTTAGCACAACAACTGGTGCAACACTGAACATTCGTCTGCATCAATTGTTGTGTTTGAGGGGAAAACCAAACTAACAGCTATGCGACTTAGCAGGGAAATAACAAGCAGGACAGATTGAACATGCATCAATATGGTCTTTAAATCAAAATTCTATTGTGCAGCTGACATACTGGGGAACACAATGTACACCCTAGGATCTCAATGTGTGTGTTACACATTGTGATCCTAGGGTGAGCATTGTGTTCTCCAGCAAGTCAGTTGCACAACAGGAGTTTGAATCACAGCCTAACTTACTGCATAACCCAAAAATCTTCCTAAGATTTCATTGTGTAGCACGCACATTGGAACCTTAGGCTGAGCATTGGCTTATGTATTAAAGGGATAGTAAACCTTGAAAATAAGTTCATTCTATATTGTAGCCCTTAAAAAAACATGTAAAATGATATAAGTCTTATATCCCAAATCATATATGTTTGGTAGATAAGACTGATATCATTTTTCATGGTTTTTAAAGGGCTACAATGTGAAATAAACTTATTTTCAGGGTTTACTATCCCTTTAAGTTGTGTTGTTGTTTAACTAAGGTTATAACACACTTCACCAGTAATAACACTTGTCCACATGGTTGTTTTTGTTGATGTAGCCCATGTACTGAGATATGACAACCTACAGCAATCTCAGGACATTGATTATATTGAGCAACACACAAACCATGGACATCACATCACAGTGGAAGTGTGTCCCCTGTATCACCAGCTAATCACTCACAACACACATCAGTGTATCACTGCCATCATGTCATTGCATGTATACATCACAAAGTCCACTCATGGTCAGGCAACTAGTGGACTCCTGTGATGTAAATCATGCCTTCCTTTGTATGAGGGATACTCTAGCCTTGGGTACGGTTCCACATTGACAGGTGTTTGATCCAACATTCATTCATACAGACACGGATTGAGTAGTGATGTTTCTTGTGTATGTAGCCAATATGCATTAAACACTTGTATGAGCACAAAAAGGTACATCTGAACTAAATAGGATTACATTAGAAATGCTAGTGAACTGCTCATGTGTTGTCTACATCGTTTGGCATCTGTGTATGAGCAGTCTTACTGTACAGGTCTGATACCTGGATGTTAGTACACACATAAATTTGTGTCCATATGTGAATGTTCCAGTAGAGGTTGCTGTGAACATCAGGTCAAACATTGCATCACCAACACAATCACTTGGAACGCCAAGGGGTCAGCTTCATGGAAGTGTTGTCCAGACTTCAGTCCAGTCATATGGAAACTCCTCTGTTCAAGGATGGATCGTGCTATGGATGCCTGTGGGACAAGAGGACAGGATTTGGAACATCACCCTCGAAGTGATCGTCATGCAACAGCTACAACATCATGATCCTCTTAATCTTTCCCGTTACATAAGTCTACACAAACCACTGCTTTGTAATGTGTTGTGTACTGGTCTATGAACCATCATGGGGGGAACTAAGGGGATGTTAACCATCCTTAGGGATATTTGCCCCTGACATGGTTACACACATCAACAAATATGTCCTAATAGCTTCCTGAAAATAATATATTTGGGCTGCCACTGTCAGAGACAGGCCAAATATGTTTGGTTCATGGAGCTAGTAGGACATATTTGTTAATGTGTGTATTTCTTTCTGGGGCACATATCACTGCACACACATACACACACACAGGGCAGCATGGTGTCCATGGAGATGTGATCCACATTTCATGAGCTCCATGTTGTGTAACACACTATTACTGTCGATCCACCCCTCTGCTGCTTTATTCAACTGTAGCAAGCTACTGGTCCCATGTCCCCACGAATGCCCCCTGAACCCCTTATGTGACAGAGTTCTATCCGATGCATTGGCTTGGATGAGACTCCCTTGCTACAGGGGTACCATGGTTGCTATGGGTCTGATCCTAGCAGAACACTTTAGTTGGTGCCTAGGGAGCTGTGGGATATGCTGAACAAGGTTAAAGTGTTGTACCTTGGTTTCCAGGGGGGGCATGCATGATATCCTTGAGGTAGCAGTATCAACATGGACGACAGGTTGTCAGGTGTATTCGGAATCTCTAGGCCCAATCTGACTGGTCCACGGAATAGTTGATGCTGGTGGTCCATACTGCAGCCAGTGACAGGGCTGTGTCACTGATCCTGTGGGGTGAAACAGAACATGTGTGTTGTGGTGGGTGTGTATGCATGGATTGTGTGCATACATGTATTATACTCACAGCAGAAGTGATCCCTGATCAATCTGTCCCTTGTCTGCATCCCTGTTGGGGTTTCCTCACACTCAACGATATCCACAGGGTCTTCAGGTCTGGGTGGGGGATGGACATCGTCGATAAGTCTGGTGTCCACCGCGATATTATGTAGGATGGCACATGCCACGATGATGTCGCAGACCTTGCCTGGTGCATACTGCAATGCTCCCCCCGAGTGGTCCAGACATCGGAATCGGGACTTGAGGAGGCCGAAGGTCCGCTCAATGGCATTCCGTGTTCTGGCATGAGCCTGGTTATATCGTTCCTGGGCATCGTTTTGGGGATTGGCGACCGGGGTGAGGAGCCATGGCTTGCATCCATAGCCAGCATCACCTGTGGAAAGTGAGTGACATGGTGTGACAAGGAGCACATATTGTGTAAATGTTGTTTTCTGTGGTGAACGTACTAGCACATGTGTATGTGGTGTCATTTGGTGCTGTTATCTCACCCAGAAGCCATCCGCCTGTATAGGTCCCATTTTCGAAATCCCTCTGCACAGATGAATTTCTGAGTATATGTGAATCGTGACAGCTCCCGGGAAATTTCGCACAGACATTCATTATGGCCAGGTTGCTGTCACACACCATCTGCACATTCATGGAGTGGAAGTTTTTGCAGTTCAGGAACATATGTCCCTGACGTGCTGGTGCTTTGATACGGACATGGGTGCAATCTATTGCACCCATGACCCTGGGCATGCCTCCCCTTGCATAGAAGCCCTGCTTCAGATGTGTCCACTCCATATCGGTGATGGGGAAACGTATGTAGGTACTGGCCTTGGCTTTGAGGGCTGGCAAGACCTGGGCCAGCACCCTGGAGAATGTGGCCTGGGACATGCCAGATGCGTAACCCTCTGTCGACTGAAAGGCGCCACTTGCCATGAAGTGTATGGCACACAGGAGTTTTTGAAGGCCAGTTAGAGCATGGTTATGGGTGCATATGGGATCCACCTGCTCCTTGATGACCTCATACAGGGCTATGATGCTGTGTGGCCTCAACCTGTAGCGATCAATAACCTCGTCATCGGTCATTCCAAAGAGAGTGACCCTTGGACGGTATACCCTGGGCCTTGGTGGTCGTCTATGCATCCTGGGCTGCTGCAGGGGTCCCTGTGGCAGCTGGGGAGCATCCTGTTGCTGCAGCTGTGCATCTGCAGGCAGGTGTCCTCCGGGTGGGGATGGGCTCCTGTGTGGCTGCTGAGCCAGAGCCTCCTCACTTGCAACAGGTGGAGGCTGTTGATGAGGCGTGCTTGGAGGTTGCTGATGTTCCCCAGCTCCCTTGCACGCCTTCTCCGCAGCCTTCGCAACAATATGTAACCCAACATACTGTTTGCTCTCTCTATCTGTCTCTCTCTCTCTCTATCTCTCTCTATCTCTCTCTCCCTCCCTGAGTGGAAAACAAGCCACAAGTGAGTGTGTTGAGTTGTCCCTTTAAGTACTTGCTAGGGCGTTGTGTAGGTGTGTTGATGAGGTGAGTGCTGACCAATGGTGAGTTGTTTTTGTCCAGGTAAGTGTTAGCAGGTGTGTGTGTGTTATAAGATGTGGTGTGTTGTGCTTGTTCTGTGTGTGCCATTTGCGGACGTGCAGTTGTGGGGTGCAGGTGGCGTGTTGATGTTGCCCAGGTGAGCTTGTATTTGCAGGTGTCCGCTTTGTGTGATGACCCCCATTGTTCCGTGCCATGTTGTGTTGTTGTTTTTGTGTGTTGTTGTCCCTGTGGTGTTGGTTGTTGTTGTTTGTGTAGTGATTTGTGTTGTGTGTGCATGTTTTTGTGTTGTTTTGGCATTGCACGGGTTTATTTTCCCATTTACATGGTTGTGCGGTAAGCATTTGGTGTGTTTTCCTCTGTAACGGGTGTTTTGTTTTGGCCGTTAAGTGTCTAACGGCTAAAAAAAGTGGGTCTTAACTTTTAGCCGTTAGGTGTGTCTTTTTTTCAGCCGTTAGCAGTACCGCAAGCCTTTGAATAGCTCTGGGCTATGTTGTTCCATGTGTCTGAATGCACGTTAGTGTATCGGCCGTAAGGATTCTGCAACTGCCGTTAGCTGTTGTTTAGACGGATCTTTGAATTGCAACATGACACTTAACGCACCCGTTAGTGATTTTTTTTGCTAACGGCTGCCTTTAAATCGAGCCCTATGTGGGTAGAAATTGAAACTAAATATGGTGAAAAAGGTAAATAAAAGGTGTTGGTGGGTATATGCTACAAACATCAAATATTGATGACAATGTTGAGGCCCAACTGCAGTTGCAAATGAGGAAAGCTGCCCAGCTTGGACATACTATAATTATGGGGCATTTTAACTATCCAGATATCACCTCGAATAATGAGACCTGTCAGAGTGCTAAGGGAAGCAGGTTTGTGAGCATACTTCGGGAAAGATACCTGTCACAAATGGTGAAATAACAATGTATTGGACCTAGTGATAACGAATAACAAAGAAATGGTATTCAATATCAAGGTTAGTGAACATTTGGAAAACAGTGATCACACCATTATTACAGTTGAGATCAGTTTGGCAAAGCAAAACTGTATAGTTCAACCAAAACTCTTAATTTTATAAAAGTTAATTTACATAGTAACATAGTGGATGAAGCTGAAAAAAGACCTGCATCCATCAAGTCCAGCCCATGCCAAAAACACCCCTGTTGATCCAGAGGAAGGCAAAAAAAAAACCCTCTGGAGCAATTTGTAATTCAGACCCAAGTGAGTAAAAAAAAATTTCTTCCTGACTCCAAATGGCAGTCCGATATTTCCCTGGATCAACATCCTATCTGCTTTGAAGCCATCTGTCATAATTTTCAATATTGTTCTGTGCTAGATAGGCATCCATTGTTTTATGAAAGCAGTTGCATTACCTGCAAGTACAACATCCCGAGGCAAAGAATTCCATAACCTTACTGCCCTTACTGTAAAGAATCCCTGCCTTTGTTGTAGTGGAAAGCGCCTTTCCAGTAGTCTTAATGGATGACCTCTTGGTCTTAGCTCAGCTCTTTGTGTAAATAATTCATTGGATAGTTCTTTGTATTGAACTTGAACGTATTTGTAAATGGTAATCATATCACCCCTTAGACGTCTTTTCTCTAACATAAACAAACACAGTTTGGCTAGTTTCTCTTTATAACTCAGATCCTCCAATCCCTTTATCAGTTTTGTTGCAGGTCTGCACCTTTTCCAGTTGAACAATGTCTATTTCTAAGAACTGGCGCCCACAACTGTACTCCATATTCTCGATGAGACCTAATCAAGGATTTATACAGAGGTAGGATAATATTAGCATGCATTGCATCTAGACCTCTTTTTATGCAGGCTAGTACCCTATTTGCTCTTGCAGCAGCTGAGTGACTCTGCACACTGCTGTGAAGTCTATCGTCTATCTAAATCTTTTTCTAATGAGAATTCCCCAAGTTGTCTCCCATTTAGAGTATATGTAGCAAGGTTGTTTCTACAGCCCAAATGCATAACCTTACATTTATCTACATTAAATGTCATCTGCCACTTTTCTGCCCATTCACTCAGTTTATCTAAATCCTTCTACAGAGAAAAAACATCCAACTTCAAATTGTTAAGAGCTTCAATGCAACATAAAAGACTGGGAAACATTATTTAAAGGCAAAAAATGGTCAGAATTCAAATTGATGGCAGCACAGACCTCTCATTCACTATATTGTGGGGTGATCAGGTGAGATCCTCTGATCCTACCAATGGGCCCATGACCACACGCTCCACTGGGGAAATCACCAGCCCACTACAATCCGCCCCTGGTCATAGCCAGATTGCACCATCTTGTTTCCCAGTCTTTGACATTAGGGACTCTCTCTTACTTAGCATCTACATCTCACTGGGTGCAATGTCATTTTATTTTTTCCAGGAAGACCCTGGGCAACTGGGAGAACCCTTAGTATCCCAATGGACTGGTCAGATGCATACTGCATTCAAAAGAAAACCAGTGCAATTCTGGTGCAAACCAACTGCATCATACAGACCAAATAAAAACCTCATTAACTTTAACTCCTTGAGTGCCAGAGGGGTATGGAATGCTTTGCTTTGCAATGCATCCATGCCCCTCTGGCACTCAAGGGGTTAAAATTGGTATTTTAACCCCATACAGGATAGTAATGTTTCTGGAAACCTCTTGAATTTAAGGGCTTAAAAGCCCAATTAAAATCAGTGATGATTTAACAATATTGTGTTACCAGTGATGCAATAGTTTTTACCCAAAATCTCTCAGAGTTGGGCTTATTATAATATTTACTTTATTAGCCTATAAACTGAGTACACAGCAATAACAACCAGATAAGTTATAGTGGCACTAGGACTTTCTCCTTCTATTACATAATTCTCTGCATGCAGCCCTCCTTCTAACTGACCACTCTGCACATGGAACTTCTCCTTGTGTGACATCACTCTCTGAATTGTCCTAACTGACACTTTACAAAATATTGTCCACTCTTCATTTGGAAGTGCTAGTGTTGGTGTCAGTAAAGCCGATCCCAGCGATTTACAGTTGGAGTTTCTTGAAAAACAACTTACTATGGACTCTTGTGAGCAGCAGGGGGCTGGATCATTCGTGATGCCCCCTTGTGACAACTCACCTGGTGATGCAGTGACAGATTGGAGTTACCTGGAGCTGTCATTGGTGGACCCATTTCAGGAACAGGTGGATCCAATACAAGAACAGGTGGACCCAGACCCAGAAGTGGACCTACAGCTTCTTTTCAATCACTTGAATCACAAGTTCTTCTGGGGGTTTTTGGATGAGGTTCATGTTGCCTGGAGCCCCAGACTGAAGACAAAGTAAGTTACTATATGTGGAAGTTTGTACTTTTCAATGCTGATCTAAAATATATGTCTATCTATCTATCTATCTATCTATCTATCTATCTATCTATCTATCTATCTATCTATCCACACACATTATATGTTATCATTTTTGATAATACCAAGTAGGGGATTATATCTTTGACTTTGCTAATTATACACAGTTATAGCTATTTATCTGTGAGAATGGTCTCGAATCCAAAGCTCATATAACCCATTGAATGCCAGTGAGGTGTCCAGCGAACTGCAAAGCTTAACTGCCAACTGTTCCTGACTTCCAGGGACATTCCTTGTTTTTGGCTCCAGATCCTGGATTCTGATGTCCCTGTGTTTGTCTTTGGTTTTAACCCTGCAAAGTAATGCATTGCATACCCCCTTTGGGCACTGAAAGGGTTAAAGCTCAAATGTGACCATATATATTATGGGCTTATCATTAAAAGGTTAATAAGTTCTCAGCTTCCTCACATATCAATATTGGTTTATCCCCCACAGCGCTACAGATTAAACTAGCTCTATATAAATAATAATAATAATTATTTATATTATTACATGTAGTATTTTGGTAAATGTCTATTTTACTGTAGAATCGAAAACTGAATGTTCAACTATCACATTATATCAATTTAGGTGATTTTGAAAGTTTCAAAAATCACCTTTATGTCTCTTAACCTTTAATTATTTAATACTATAGTTTGAAGTATTCAGCTTCATGTATTAGTCAATTTACACAAATGCTGTAGTGCTGGTTGACACCGCCTGGTGTGCCAGATACTAACCTTCCACTCACTCCCAACTGTCACTATCTGACAGTACTGACTAATTTATATCAATTGGCAAATAGATTTAAATGTCCCATTAATTATGGATTTAAATAAAGTACGGTTAATATAAATACAGGGCATCTTGAAAGCTCCTTCATAATTACAAATCTATTAAAATGTGTTAGTTCTACCTTAAGTTTCCTGTACAAGGTTTTCTGATAACGTTTCTATGAACCTACTATGGACCTCTAATCATAGTCTGTAATGTGATTTCCCAGGGACAAAGTGCCTGTGGATATTTTTTCTTACTAGTTGGCACTCAAAAGATTAGGCAGAGTTCACACAGGCAACAAAAACATGGAGTTTCTAACTCAAGAAAATGTAATATATTGTCTTTGGCTGTGTTCATATGGGCCACTAGCAAAATGCTTCCAGTCTCATGTCACAAGTAGTTGCAGCATGCTGCAGTTTTAGTGTGTTCAGCACAACCTCATACAAGTTGTAATATGCCAGGAGAGCAGAGTTGCACCCAATAACAGGAGGCTTTAATATGATGGGGTGCTGTGCTGTTTAAATTGCTCTTGTGAAATCTGCCTTAAAGGGATAGTAATGCTTAAAATCTTCACAAAAGCTATGTTGTAAATTTTTGCCCCGGAGCAAAACAATGGCACAACCACTGCTGAAAGGTCTTTTAAAAAAAATTATTACAGATCAAACTTGGTTTTTTTAGGTGCAATATCACAGTGGCCTGAAATTGTACAGTGGTGCTGTTGCTACACCATCCTATGGAGATTTATGGTCAATTGACCACATCTGTCCATAGGATGGTGTAGAAACAGTGCCGCTGTACAGTTTCAGGCCACTGTGATACTGCACTTTAAAAATTGAAGTTTGAGCTATAATACATTTTGAATAAAACACCTTTCAGCAGTGGTAGTACCCTTGTTTTACTCAGGGGAATAATCCCTACAGCATATTTTTTTTACATTTTAAGTATTACTATCCCGTTAAAGTGGATTTGTCACATTGAAAAGCAGGTGAGTTTGAAAGTCCCTTTAACCCCTTAATGACCGGGGTATCAGCGCCGCGATGGAACTGAACATCCGCAGAGCATTTTTTTTCCCCCGGTTCCGGACTCCCCGAACGGCGTGCAGCCGCAGGGGGAGCCCGGAACTCCATGACAGTCGTAGTACGTCATGGGTCGTTCAGTCAGATCGACCCTTGACGTACTATGACCGTCAAGGGTCGTTAAGGGGTTAAAATTACTTTTAATTATGTTATGCCATTCTTCACACAATAGATTCAGACATAGTGAGCTTATTATTTATCAGTTTAAGCGAATCAACTTGAACTGGACAGCAGGAAGCAGCAGTTGGGAATTTAAACCAGTGTAAAATCTGAAGTAATGACAAGCATGCCTGGCAGACTGGCATTAACTATAAAATAAATATAAATACATATTTTATAAACTACTCTTTTAAATACAAATGTGAAACACAAATATATGTAAATTTGAAAGTTTATATATAATAATGTGTATTTTGTTCATATATGCATGTTGGTATGTGGGTGTGTATGCATGTGTGTGTATGTGAGTTTTGCATGTTTGTGTGTGTGTTTGTGCACAGGTGAGTGCTTGAATGTGTTTGTGCACATGTATCTCTGGTGTGTGTTGTATGGTATATGCTGTGTGAAGTGTGTTGCATTTTTCATGATCTGTGTTTTGTGTGTGGGGGGTGTATGTGTCTGTGATTGTGGTGTGTGTGAGAGTGTGTGTGTGTATGTGATGGGTATGAGTGTGTGTGTGGGGGTATGTGTCTGTAATGTGTGGTGTGTGGGGGTGTGAAGGTGATAAGTGTGTGTGGGGGTTTATGTATCTGTTTATGTGTTTGTAATGTGTGGTGTGTGTGTGTGTGTGTGTGATAAGTGTGTGTGTAGTGTGTGGGTAGTGTATATAACTGTGTACATACATAAATAACAAGTGTGTGGATACATAACAAGAACACTTAACACCCTTGGGCTTGTTATACATAGTCATTACCTGACTAGTGCAACATATTATAAAACACAAACTTTTATTAACACTACTTGACGGAAGACCATGTCACCATCTAATCCCTAATCTATTTGAATGTGGCAAGTGGTAGCCCAAGAGTGATAATCCTGTATCATAACCACAAAGTCCATTCTTCACAAGCACACCACCATGCACTGATACCAAACACATAACCAGACCTGTAACCACTCATGGCCTCACACATACAAATCCCACCACTGCTAAATGACTACATATATGTGACAATTACACACACAACAGGTGTGCACCTAGCACTTGAGCTGGGTAGTTTTAGGTTGGTGGGAAGCTCCTCACCACTGCAATTACTTTGCACAGATTGACAAAGAATACCATTGGGACCCAAAATCCCCAGCAGCCAGTTAATTTCCAGGACAGTCTCCACATGTACTTCCCTAGTTGTGCTGCCCCACTTCCTCCACCATCCCTTCTTTCCTTCCTAACCCCATCAAGCCCCCTCCCCTGAGTTCTTGTATTGTCCTCAGATCCCGTAAGAATCAGACGCTTGCAGCACCAACAAACAGTTGAGAAATGCGCCACTAAGCATTTATTTCTTGTTTCCTTTAAATATTACAGATTTCATAGTATTTTGGTAAATATTCTTTCAACATCAAATATGGTACTTTTTTGGAAAAACACATGAAATGTGAAAATAATATTGAAGAGTTTGACCCAATTCCTGTTATTTTGCGTCTAGGGCTGGTGGGTACTGCCACTTTGATCCGGATACTCGGAAATGCGTCATCCGCCTCAATCAGTCTGGTTTTCGATCAGGACCACGAAGTGACCTAGTAGGGGTACGTATCACAGACAGTGTTCTTTATACAGGTCTATGGATCTTTATTGTAGTTAGATAACTGCACCTAAGATTGGCACATTGAGGCCAAATCACTGAGGAGAAGTGGAGTATTTCTGGGGCACTACAGAGGACATTGTTTTATATGGGATTTTAATAACTTGACTGTTAGAGAGATCTTTGTCGGATTCCTTGTAATGTGTTGAGGACCTCTCTAGCATTTAACAGTTTAAAACCCTTATTTAACCTTATGAGTGCCAGAGGGGTATGCAACACATTGATGGCACTCAAAGGGAACTCAAAAGGACAAATTATTTAACCCTGTGGTCCCTACGCTCCCATGAACCAAGAAAAAAGGATCTATTGATAAGAGGCATCAAAATCCTCTATTTCAATTGCATTATACTGGAGAGGGGAGTAAATGACTACTGTTCTCCACAGAATGTTATAGTAATAGTGCCATTACTTTGTGATAGTTTGAATGGTTATAACTTTTGAATAAGGAAACTGGTAGCAGTGGGAATATCCTTGTTATATTGAGTAGAGAAAGGCCTACAATATATACCTATATTAGATTAATAATGAATGCTAGAGTTAAACCATGCATTGGACACATCTGCATTCAATGGATTAAACACCCTTTTTTATTTATCCACTGTGATGTAGTTAGTTTGCTCCAGAATCTCCCCTTTTTATCTTATTGAATATGACTGTATGTTCTCTGTAATGGATTCATACGTTCCCCATACTCCCCCACTGCAATCCCCTCCTCCATACTCTTTCCATCATACTTTGAGGGAGAGAGGGATGTGCCAAACATTGCAAAATGTAATCTGGTACTTCCCCTTTAACCACTTACTGTTAGATAAGTCTCACAAAGCATTGTGAATCAACACATGAGATCTCTCTGTCACTGGAGGGGTTAAAAGCCATATTTAAATGAATGGGTATTTTAGACTATTTTCTTTGTAAGCTATGGTTCTGTTGGTTATCTTCAGCATTGCACCGCTTTATCTTACTGAATACAGTGCTATATTCATTGAAATGGATTTATCTGTTACTTATAGTAAAAATAATGTAAGTATTAGCAATGTAATAATCAGCAATCTGTGTATGTCCTGCAGGCACTGTTACATGAGATGATCCATGCCATACTGTACATCTTTGATGACCAAGATGATTCAGATCACGGTATGAAGTTCTGCAGGCATGTAGATCGAATTTACGAGAAGAGTGGAGGGAACATTCAGGTAAGTACTTTTACTTGTAGTGACGCACAGAAATGTAATATACTCAGGGACAGATTCCCCAATAGGCAGAGTAGGCAACTGGCTAGTGCTCCAAATTTTGAGTTGGGCCTCAGCTGTGCTGTCCACACCCATATTCTCTTTTGTGGATGTGTCATGAGCAATTTCAGTGCTCCTGTACCAAATTAATACCCCTTTACAAGCTATTGTTTAACCTCTTGGATGCTAGAAAGGTATTTAAGTGGTTAAAGCATTTTTTTTGTTCCTGCTTGTTATAGGCCAAGGATATTTTCTGTGCCTGGATACTGTGGATAAGACAGGGGGTGGGGTCATGTGAAGTGTGGGCCTGTGCAGCCACTGGCAGAGCTAAGGGCCCCTAGAGTGCCTTGCCTAGGGGAGCCTGGAATGTAAATCAGCACATACTAAGGAAAACAGGTGCAATTCTGGAGCAACCCAATTGCAACATACGAAACACGAAAATTAACATTGTTTTAAATGACGTTTTTAACTTTTGATTACTAGAACTAGTATTTAAGAGGTTAAAGCCATACTTAAATATGTAAAAATGTTCATTTGTTCCCTACGTTCCAGTTACTTTGCTTCAGAATTACACCACTTCATTTTCACTATAGAAACAATGCCCCAAATATGTAACAAGGGTTATTGTGTCATTTTCTTGTGATCCTTGGGGGTTATACACAAAGGTGTGATAAAGATGGATAAAGTGGAGACAACTTCTCTAGTGATATCACTTCTCCAATTCCTATGTTATTCTATGGAGCCTATACACTAACAATTCTGCAACTTTGGAGATCTTAATGCATAGACTCATAGAATATTATAGGAACTGGAGAAGTTACCTCTGTGTTATCACCTCTTTGTCACACCTTAGTGCATCTCCCCCTTGTGTCCATACTGCAGAATGTGAGTGGTTTGGTAGGAAGGGAATTGTGATATATTTACCTGCTCAGCTGAATGCTGTGAAGTCAGTCACCCACTATTGTTCCCTTTATACCTGTATGGGTGACATGGAAGCCTATATACTAAGAGGAACTGGAGCAATTCTGATACAAATAAACCGCAACATAAGAGACTGACAAATATTTCTTTAATCCCCACTGATTTCACTGGACTTTTAACCTCTTGAATGCTGGGACAGTTCCCAAAGCATTGCTTCACAGAGACCTCTCTAGCAATCCTCTGGATTAGTCACAAAACTCCTCTCCATGTGACTGGATAGTGAAGTGCTGTATAGTATTCAGTATCCTTCATTGTCCTGTGGGCTTACAGGGGGCACCTGATATTGACTGGCAGCTACAGAGATGAATGTAACCTTAATGCCTCAATATCATAATGTACATTTCTATGCCTATTAACATGAAAACGCAGTGATAATTCTTTCTACGTATGTAGATTTGTAAAGTGATTTTCAATATATAGCATTTTCAAGAAAATATTCAGGGCTATGGGATTAAAGTAATAATAATTATGAAATACAAAGGGTGTCATGCAGAAAACAAAAGTTGAGCAATACTGCAGAGTGCACCAGAATGGACAACTAAACGTTCACTAAGTACCATTGATTTATATGGGACTTGTAACCCATTGGGTGCTAGAGACGTCTCAAATGGATTGCTTCATGATGTTATGGAGACTTCTTTAGCATACAAGAGGTTAAAAGCCCCATCTGAATCATTGGTGGGTTTTTATTTACCCCTGTGGGGCTGATGGCTTGCTCCAGAACTGCTTATCTATTACTGTCAGTATAAGGGCCAGTGACTGGTGAATAAACTCCCTGCACTGTGTGTATCTCTACTACTAGTTCTGCTTCATGCTGAAGGTTCTTCTGTGTTTTTTCCAATTGATTAGGTTTCTCTCCATTGGGATGTTTCTGTTGATGAGATGCGTCAGCACTGGTGGCAGTGCAGTGGACAATGCCAGGGCTACATTAAGCGAGCCATTAACAGGCCTCCTTCCTGTCGGGAGAGTTGGTGGGCACAACATCAGAGTGTGTGTGGTGGTACTTTCATAAAAGTGAGAGAACCAGAGAAATATTCCAAAAAAGGTAAAAGAAAGAGGAAAGCAAGCACATCGTCCGACCACGCTCTCTATGTTGAGGAAGAAGACCAAGAACCTCAACATTCTAAACGGCGCAGAGAGGCAGATGACATCTAAGTGACGCACTCTGAAACGATAGGCAAAACAGCAGTGAAGGAAAATGTAAGATTATTATGATCAGTTTGATTTTTAGCTGTCCCTTTGTTTTCTGAAAAGAATAGGAGCTGGGATATTGGTGATAATTTCTGGACTTCAGCACATGTAAGGATTCACTTAAAGTGTTAGTAATGTCCAAAAAAAAGTTTTTTTGCATTTATAAGAGCTTAAAAAGCTGAGCTAAATGCAAAAAAACGTATCTCTCAATACGATGTGGTTTGAGAGATACAGGCATTTAAACTTTGTGTGCCTGGTTTGCAAGCACACGTTTTAGACCATTCCAATGAAGGGATTTGTTGTACCTAATGAGTTTGCGGCTCTGCTGCAGAGCATTTGTGTCAACAGACATGAATCTCCTGCTGACAGCTTTACAGCTGAAAGCAGGACACATCAAATTTTAAATGTCTGTATCTCTCAAACCATAGCATTTAGCTCAGCTTTTTAAGCTCTTCTAAATGCAAAAAACTATTTTTTGGACATTACTAACCCTTTAAATGATCAGCCAGACTCTGAAGTCATTATTACTCTAGCCTTGCACAGATCCCAATAGGATCAGATGGACATTTGGGGATGTTCTTCTCTATTGTTTAGAATAGGATCTTTGAATGCTAGACATTGTTTCATTTACAATACAAATCAAAGCTTCTAAAGTGGAATTATGGCTTTATAGACCATGGTCTTAATGGCTATGATCTAAAAGTCAAAAAACACAAAATTTCCACATAAAAGAATATATTTTTGAAAGAAGGCATCCCAAGGATTTTCTCTGTAGGTAATTATAGATTTTTATAACATCTAGTTTTGCTGCAATTTGTGATGGACACTTTAATCTTTGTGAGCCACTGTTATTGTGCTGAGTAGTGGGAGTGACTAACAATCCCAGTTCACCTACATAAGATACACAGTACAGGCTTGACACTTCGGGTGCCAGAAAGGTATCTAATTCATTGAATACCTCTCTGACACTCAAAGGTTTAAGATCACTGACAATATATATCAAATAATATTAATGAAATATTAATTTTTATACCAGTTGGATCAGTTTATACATTAATATAGATCATCCTCTTTTGGCTAATTCATTTACAACATTTTATGTTTGTATCTTGTATATATTTTCTATACAAGGCAAATGAGGATGGGACTAGGGGTGGGGCCATGTTGAAGGGTGGGGATGTAGCAATGGGTGAGGCTAGGAGAGCCTTGGATTCCTTGTTCAGAGTTTACTGAGATGTAAATTTGTACTGAAAACATACCTATACAAACTGCTCTTAATTTGCTTAAAGATAACTTGTCACATGTCCAAATCCTCCACTCTGTCATAATGTCCTTTTTGAAATGTTTTATTAATTTCACCCCTCTGGTGTACAAGTAGGAGGGGTGATTTTCCTGGGTATGTGAATAATTTATCAGGTAGATCAGAGAATAGAGATATCCTGAGAATATATTCCACAAATCCTAAATAAATATATCTAGAACTATTAAACTGATTTAAAAAATAAAATCACACAAGGCATAGGCAGTTTAGATAAATAAAATAAATGAGAGTAAAAGCTGTGTAAGGGACAAATCCACTATAACCTCTTGGCTGCTAAGGATGTTATGGGCAATATCCTTATCAGACCCTCCAAAGCTGCTAAAGATGTTTCCCATAATATCATCTGCAATAAGAGGCATCTGGGTTTAGAATGCATATAGAGCAACTTACTGTGTTCACCAGTGGGGACATCTCTCCAACCCCACAGGTGGATCTGGTAGAGTCTACTGAAGTCATGTGGAACTCCCATGTCAGCTCTCTTGC
Source organism: Rhinophrynus dorsalis (assembly GCA_037306005.1). NCBI lineage: Eukaryota > Metazoa > Chordata > Amphibia > Anura > Rhinophrynidae > Rhinophrynus > Rhinophrynus dorsalis. Next base: position 583,058,330 of record CM074719.1, read on the forward strand.
CTCCTAGAATTTTTCAAGTACCCTAATTGGAAAGGGAGACATGAAGATTTAATGAGAGGGGATTATGTGAACACTTGACATTGTTAAAAAATATTTTTCTGAATAACAGCTCTTAGAGCACTCAGGCTATATCAGACCACAGCCCCAATTAACTCAGGGTACCTATTTTACAAATGGGAGGGAATTCCCCCCATTTCAACTCCCATCATGCAAAGAGCTCCCTTGTTGCAAAGTGGAAAGTCTCCCCTATCAAGCAAGGATAAGCATATGCACATTAATACCAGTTTATCTTGGTATAAACGTATGTATGTGTTTAGTTTTACTGCAGGTAGGCAACTTTAAAAAAGAAGAGTAACAGATAGAGATTAATGCTCATGGCACCTCCTACACTATATCAATCTACACCAACATGGCAGTGCTTTATCAGGTTTGCCTTTGGAATGATTTTGAAGTTTTGTTTATATGTATACCTTTATTTATATGGCGCCACACAGTGTACCGGAAACCAATAGTAGTATGTTACAATAAATAAATGGGGATAATATAAGTGCCACAATCATAGAAACAATAGGAGAGAGGTCCCTGCCCCAAGGAGCTAATGGATAATAGGAGACAGACAGTAGGGTGTAAGGGTGTCAAGTGCTGTGGGTTCATGTGCTGAGTTTGCCAAAAGGTAGTGCATGCCGCTATTGCTCCAGAAGAGACTTAAATACAGAGACAGAGAGACTGAGACAGAGAGCTGTCTCAGTTTAGTGACTACACCGGCATCCAGACTGCAAATGGTCCAAAAGATTGTTACAGTAAAGGAATTTGATTATTTGGGACAAGACAAGGTTTTCTAAGTGTTTTGAAACAAGTGGTGGAAGGGAGACTGGTCGATAGAGAGACAGGAGGGGTCGAGGTTAGCCTTCTTGAATAAGGGTTTCATTTGTGCCTGTTTGAATGAAGAAAGAAAGGAAGGTGCCTGTGGCGAGTGAGGTGTTGAAAATGTGTGTTAATACAGATGTAAGGACTGGTACAACTGATTTGTGTGAGTGGGAGGGAATAGGGTCCAAGGAACAAGTGGTGAGGTGGGTGGATAGGACAAGCTGAGAAACATATGCCACTGTTACTGGTATAAAATGGTCAAAATATAATGAAAGGGGTATGTGGAGAGATAGTTTGGATACTGATAGAAGAGTAGAAATCTGTTTTTGAATAGATTACACTTTGTCTTTGAAGTGGTTGGCAAAAGCTTGTGGTGAATGTATGGAATGAGAGGAAGCTGTGGAAGGATGGGGCAAGGAGTCAAAGATTGCAGAGAGATGGAAAGGTTTGGATTTATTGTTGTTTATTAGTGTGGCATAGTATTCCTGTTTAGCCTTTGATAAGGCCCAATGTAGGCAATAGCAGAAATTTAAAGTGTATTAAATTTGACCATGAGCGAGATTTCCTCCAAAGACATTCAGCACAGTGAGATCAAGAGCGTAGGGAGAGGGAGTGGCAGTTAAGCCAGGGCCAGGGATAGACAAACCATTATGGTTTCAGAGGGGCAAAGGGAAAATCTGTTCAAAATCTGCTGAAACATTATTCCAAAATGATCCCAAAGCAAGGCCCAAGAAGTCCAAGGGAAGTGGGTAGATACTGACTACTTTCCTTGGGATGAATCAGGAAGGGGAAGCCAATTAAGCAGTAGCTCACCTCTGTTTGAACTCCCTGTTTGTTCTTCCCACATCCCAGCCACCATCAGAAACACCAATCCGTGGTAATATTACAACTTCCATTAGTCTAAAGCATGAGGACTTAACTTGTACAAAGGATATTTACCTCTTTCATCTGCAGTACAGTCTTTTTGCTCTCAGACATTAAAATTGTTACAAATTGTCTACTGCACAGTTATCTATAATCCAGCAGTGGGTGAGTGTTAGAGATTGGAAGATTTTCATGTTACTTGACTCCCAGTTATAAATGTAAATGCTCCAGTAATCTGTGTCAGGAAATGTAATCTAGTCTGTGTAGTTCTATGCTGTTACTTCCCCTTTAACCACTTAATGCTAGAAAAGTCTCACAAAGCATTGTGAAGCAACGCATATGAGATCTCTCTGGCATTGGAGGGGTTAAATGCCATATTTAAATGAATGGGCATTTTAGACTTTTTTTCTTTGTAAAGTACAGTGCTGTTGGTTTTCTCCAGTGTTGCACCTCTTTATCTTACTGAATACAGCCTTCATTGCATTTATCTTTATTAATATAAAAACAATGTAAATATAAGCAATATAATAATTGGCAATCTTTGTTTCCTACAGGCACTGTGACATGAGATGATCCATGCCATACTGTACATCTTTGATGAGCTAGATGATACCAATCACGGAATGAAGTTCTGCAGGCATGTAGATCGAATTAACAAGCTCATTGGAGGTAACATTCATGTAAGTACTTTTACTTGTAGTTAAGCACAGAAATGTAAATATCAGTTCACTGTCTAACCTCACAACAAACCAAGGGTCACTAGGAAGACATTCATGTATTTCTCCTCTATGACACTAATGTACTAAGGAAAAGAGGAGCAATTCTGGACACACAAACTGCGCCACATGATACAGATAAAGCTTAACATCGTTTTAAATCGAGCTTCTAACCCATATGTACTAGAACTAACATTTAATAGATTAAACAAATATTCTGTGTCTGAGAGAGATAGGGTGAGCAGCACAATTTTGAGCTACTTGGGATAGGCAAATAAAGTAAATTTGGAGTGTAGTTTAAGGAGTCTTGTGGGAAGAAAATGTGTTCTCTGAATTAAGGGAGTCTGTGGGCACTCTGCGGGAGAGGAAGGGAAAACGTAGGATGACCCCAATACTCCAAAATTCTGCGTAAATGACTGGGAAGACACAGGCAGTTGTGATCCAAGTTCCTTCCTGATCTGAATGTTATCTCTGTGCAAAGGGAATTTGGGGTTGTTAGAAGGGAGCAAAGGAGATTTACATAACAGCAGCAAAAGAAAAAATGCAACTCCATTGATAGTAATCTACATATGTAAACCTAAAGACTCTATACATGGAGCAAAAATATATCCACACAATCATACAGGAAAAGAAAACGGTGTGCGAACTGGAATATCTCTTTTTCTTCCATCAAATAATAAGTGAAACAAACAATGATAAGCACTAACAATTTCAAAGATTCCTTATTCCCACAAATGATTGAAGTTTTCTTTAAAACACATGTTCTTTAGTCATCAAAAAATTTAAAAATACCTTTTGTGGGTGCTTTCGTACCTACATGGAGCTTAGTCATGATCCAACGCCTTTGATCATGAATAAGCTCCATGTTGACGCAAAACATGTTGATCAGGAGTGTTAAGATCTGCTGGCCTTCCACTCTATGTCAGCAATGCCCCTGTGGTAATTTGCACATGCCCACAAAGGTATGTCTCATCCTTCTTGCATTTTTTGATGACTAAAGAAGATGTGTTTTAACCCCTTAACAACCCTTGACGGTCATAATACGTCATGGGTAGATCTGACTTAACGACCCATGACATACTATGACCGTCATGGAATTCCGGGCTCCCCCTGCGTCTGCACACCGTTCAGGGAGTCTGGAATGGGAATGGGAATCAAAAAAAAAAAAAAAAAAAAGCTCCATGGTCCTTTAGTGACCACAATGCACCCGTGCGGCCGGTCGTTAAGGGGTTAAAGAAAGTTTCAGTCATTTGTAGAAATAAGGAATCTTTGAATATGTTTGTTTCAAGCAAAGGAGATTTACCCCAAAATTCGGTGTGACTGAGTGACTGGGAAGACACAGGCAGCTGTGATCCAGGTTCCTTCCTGATCTGGCTGTTATCTCCGTGCTGGGGGAATCTGCAGGTGTAAAAAGGAGCAAAGGAGATTTACTATAAATACCCACAAATTCTGTAAGACAGAGTGACTGGGAAGACACAGGCAGCCCTGATCCACGTTGCTAGCTGATCTGGCTGTTATAACTGTGCTTGGGAGTCTGGGGAAAGAAGCAGTTAAACAGGGAGAGTGGTTTTTTTTTATTTTGTTTTTGTCAATAGTGATAGGAATGGGGGGGGAGGCATTTAATTAGCCCTTTGAGTGCCAGAGAGGTAAGCAATGCATTGCAGAGCAATGTGTTGTGTACCCCTCTGGCACTCAAAGGATTAATAAAAATAAAAAAGTTCAAAATATTTTGCTATTTGACAGAGCCAGGGACCCTGATGAGCTGTGACTGAGGTAGACTGGTAACAGAAGAGATAGGGTATTTTTTAAAAGGCAATACATCACTTACAATCAGTTCTATTGTGTACAACACTGTAAAAATTCACACAGTAGTTGTATAATATCCAGAAAACTCACAAGGAGCAGGGCGAGGGTGAAAGGACTAGACAATGGCTGCTTTCCTTCAGATGAAGGTGACAGGGGAAGCCAGTGAACCAGCAAATCACCTGGTCCTCTATACATAACAAGATCATTTGGTGTGAAATATCAAAGTTGCCTGCTATTGCTTCCAAATCTGTACATTTCTGCATTAAACTGGGGTATAATTACATTTTTGTGTATGTTACTTTAATAACAGTATGATTAAAATGTATTAACATATAATTAAAAAGCACATCTCCCAAGTGTCCCACTATAGAAGGGACAGAACTTCTTCAGACTCAAATACCTCTGTCCATCTTTCCTACCCTGGTGTCCCTCTTTTTAGGAAATTAGACTGTGTGGTGTGTATAAGCGCATCACATTGCCTTAAAGCAATAAATCTCACATTAATGCTTGTTTAACCCCTTAAGGACCAATGATGTGCCAGGACCATCACAATTTTCGGTCCATTATGTACCAGTGATGATCCTTGCACGTTACGAGTTAAATGATCACCTGAAGATGTGCTGTTATCATGCTGGGAGGCTGAAATTGACTGCTCCAAAACCAGAGCAAGACAGAAGCAATCAGATTCAGCCTTACCCTCGCTGAGCCGACACATATAATCATTCACATATCATCACTCAGAGAATGTAATCAATCTGGTCATCGTGTGTTAAAAAAACCCTGGTCCTTAGGGGGTTAAAGTTCAGTATATGTGTTTATAAATTAAACTATATAAACGGAATACTTGTGCTGTTCTTATTCATTTACTCAGTTACACAAAGAGTTGTCAACACATCATCAAATAGCCTAAAAACGATCAGTAATTCATTGTTAATGAAGTAATCCTGTCTGTTCTGTATGTTTCAGGTTTGCCTCCCTTTCCTAATGGCACAGTGTCCCAGCCTAACCGAGGTGACAACTGCAGAGTCAACATGAAGTTAACAACAATCTCCTTTATCAAATACCTATAAAGGAAGACATTAAATTACTTTTTAGACAGACATATAACTTGTGAGATCTCTGTTTCAGGAGTTTAGGTGTCCAAATGGTCAGTGTGTGTGGTGGATTGCAATGGAAGAGTTGGGTTCCCACTTGCTAATGAGTTTTTCCCCTGAGGAGAGGGGGGCAACCATGTTTTTTTAAAATTTCCTGGGTTAAAAGGGATGGAACATGTGCCATTAGCTTCATTCTTCCTGAAAGAAATATGTAAAGTCATTATATATTTGAAAGTAGTTGAAAATCTAAAAGTGAATAATCACATTTTGATTAAATTCTAGTTCACCCTGTCAAATGCTGTATTTGCTTTGAGTGAAACAAACATAAATTGATGATTAAAGAACATGACTTTATGGATTTCTTTGTATGTATTGTCACATGACTCACTTCTTGGACATTGAAAGCTTTATCCTTTTCACAGGAAAGTTTGCATCACTTTTTAATTCTAATTTAACCCTATGTGTTGCATTACTTTTTGGTCCACAAGGGGTGCATGCACACTAACTCAGTGGAAGCTAGCTCAAGTGACCAATTTACTATGAACTGGGACTGAGACCTGGGGGTCATCATGACAATTGTGTCACTATGCCTGTCTGTATATTTATATTGATTTTATGCTTTAAAGTCCCAGCATCATCTAACTACTCTTCATTGTCACTGACAATTACATGTTAACCCCACATGATATCAGTTTGTAACTATCTCATTTCAATCATTAGCCTTTAAAGCAGGAAAAACTCAGGCCGTCTCAAGCTGTTCCCATCATTACTGACAAGCCATTGGCTGGGGATGATGGGAGTTGTAGTCCACACTAGCAGGAGCATAGAGGACCTCAGGTTTACAAACACTGAAATACACACTAGTGAATGAAATGAAATGAGATAAAAATGGACATTTATTGAGTCATATGGAGCTAATGAGCATTCAGGGGGAGGCCTGAGGTGCCATTGAGGGAGACAAATTATGCAATTTGTGTCAAAAGGGGTGGGGCTTAAACACGACTCAGGGAGGGGCTTCAGAAATACATAAAATATATAGGCAATAGGCTGGGGAAGGAGGAGAAGTGGGCGGGGAGTGGGTGGAACTGACAGAGAAGGAGCACCAATGGGCACAGTTTCTTAAGAGAATCAAACTCTGCCCTGGAGACTTTGGTAATGCACAGTCAAAACCAGAGTCTCCGGAGCAAATCCGGAGAGTTCTCAGCTATGCTAATAAGTAGCTGCCAGTGAAAAGCAGATATATTCCATGCAGCTTCATATCTGTGCTACTGCATCTTTTAAGGAAAGGTTTATATCCTCCATAATGGTCCATTTATAGTGAGGGAATTGCAAAGTATGTATAGGTGGCATGGGGGTGGGGGTGCATCTACTAGGTTGGGCCTAGGGCAACTGAAAACCTAAATACATCACTGCTTAGGTACTCCAAATTTTGGGGCCGAGGATGACAAATATCCCCAACTAGGCAGTGTCTAGATTACACCCTGGAGTGGGTATTACAATATATGAATTATTTCCAGATTAGGATGAATTCATTCTAGGTACACATGGTGGAAATCATACACCCTGAAATCTGAAGTGCACAAATATGACTACACTGTGTATTTGGTCCTTGTTACATATGGGCTATTCCTGAGTTAGGGTAAATTCAGCCAGGGACTCCACAGCTGCTGAGGTCTGCAACTTCCAGCATCCCCCACTAGGTACTGGCAAGATTATAATGTGGAGAGTCCTAGACCCTAACCCCTGGAGAGGCCAAGACTGAATACACCCTGAGTAAGTTATAGTCCATATATACTAATGGCCCAAGTTAAGGTGGAGTCAGCCATGAGCTCTCCAGCTGGTGGTTACCATGCAGGCCTGGTTGTGGGCAGGTGTCAAGGATACAGTGCACCCCAACCCTGCTAATTCACAGGACCCATGACATGACTCAGCTACCGGTGTGTACATGGGCATAGATTCAAAGGGACTAAGTTAGGCTTCATTATATCCTGTAGCATTTTCAGGCCCTTGGATACTGGTGATGTCTACAGCACACTGCTAAGCAATGGTGTCAAGATTTATCCAGATCCAAGGAGTTAAATTATAGTTTTTACATAGTTAATAGTGTGCATTATGGTGACCATATTTTCTTTCTGCCATACAAGGACACAGCTGAGATGAGTGACAGAGTATGTTTCCTCAGTAACAATATTAAATGCCATTGCTCATCCTTCTTTCTCCAGAGAACCACAGAGTTCAAAATGATAGAGGGGAAAGTGTCCACTGACTTAACAAAAAGTGAAGCTTTTTCTGGGTAACAAGAAAATGTATGTGAAGCCCCAATCCTTCTCTCAGCCTTACACTACAAGAAAGTGTTGCATCTCCTGTTTGATGTCACAAAATTAGCTCTCCAGTGTATGAAGCTTTAAATGGAGGCCATTTGCTTATAGCTCAGAACTGGATTCACTTTGCATCGGAATAGTCTGTGCTCTAGAGTCTTCATTCAAGGATTCTGTATTGTCCCAGAAGGTGCAGTGAGGGACCCAGGACACACATTTAAAATCTGGGAATGTCATGGGCAATCAGGGCTATGTGGTCACCCTAGACTGTACACATGTGCCTGAACTCTATACCCTTTGTCCTGCCACAAGCACTTTAGTAAAGTTGCTGAAGTGTGCCTAGTAGGGTTGCCACCTTCTCCTCAAAAAATACCGGGCATAGTTGTGGGTCGGTGAGGGAGGAGCCAAAAAAGGGGCAGAAACACTCAATGTCACATGACCCTACAAAATTGAGCTTCAGGCCAGATCACCACTTTCAAATGGGAGACACACACATGAAAAATGCCTGCTATAGGGATAAAGTAGTTATTTATTAGGTTGTGATAGACTATTAGATAGATTACCAACTCTGTTAGTTTCATAACCATACATATTTAGGGAGATTTTGTGCAAGTTGCCCAAGTTATTTGATGTGACTCTAGTGAATGATGTCACTATATGATGTAAACATTATTTCTCACTACTGAACTACATGTATTAACCCCCTGGATGCAACAGACATCTCCAGCACAATGCTCTGCAATGTGTTATAAGTCTCTGACATTTAACAGTTTAAGAAAAACAGAATTTGCACACCATTTTCAAATGGCTAAGCAACAATATATACAATTAACTCAGCAAAATATTTTATATATTTATGTGTATAATATATATATATATATATATATATATATATATATATATATATATATAGTGACCACTACCACTCAAATGGTTAAAAGCCCTACTTTCAACCAGGGGAATTGTGTGAACTATATCTGTCCCTTATGATGCTGTAGGCTTGCCCCAAAATGACTCCCACTTTCTTTAGAACACAAGGCCTATTGGAATATGAACAATAAAAACTCATGTCACCAAGTCTCTGTCTAAGCACAAATAAAGTTGTAATTTGAACTACTACATCTATATACATGAATCACTTTAAGAGGTAATAACTGCATAGTAACAAAATGGTTACAGTGGTGCCCCTCCACTTCTTCCCTTCAAGATCTAAATCCACTATGCCACTTCATAAGTGTGACCCAGGAGTGGTCACCTGCTGGCCCTCAAGCAGTTGAAGACTACAACTCCCATCATGCCCAACCAGGCAAAGGAAATAGTAGACCACCTACACCTGGAGGACTAACAATTGACCACTCCTGGTGTAAACCCTTCCTTGCCTAAGTTGCCTTAGGATCCAGTACAGCACTGCCAGCAAAAAGCTTAACTGTAGTTTATCCATTCACACCCTCTTGTCTTTAAAGAGTTAATTCAAAGATTCTTGTTCTGGCGCAGGAGGAGTTAAACCTGACTTCCCATACTCCCTCTAATTCCCTGCTTTCAGATCTCCCTTACAGTTCATATTATAACATCACAGCCATGACTAAAATACAATTAGAAGAGACTAACCACAGCAGTCCTACGCAGCACAGACAATGTTACAGAGCAAGGAAAATGGCCGGTTGGGAGTTACACAGTACTGAACAGATCATCTCTCCCTCATGAAAGTTATCTTACACTTACAGTCTACACAAGTCTCCTCATATGTGTCACACAAGAAATACAAGCTTCAGCTCCCCCTATCCTGGGAGGGATGAACTGCAAGCAGTTTAATTTTTCACACCGCAGACTTCTACCTGGGCAAATGTCAGTGTGATTCTTTTACAACTTAGTGGCTAAGACAAGATGAGGATGCATGCCGCGTGACCTAGGATGCTTTGCAATGCATATTGTACCCCTATGGCACTCAAAGGCTTAATTACTATTACATAAAGTACAGTTGCCTACATACATAAACATGTGGGAGAAAAGTGATGTTCAACTGGACATATTAGCATGTTACATTTTTATATTTTGTCCTGTTATCAACAACCCCCATGCCAGCAAGGATGTTAGTTTCATATGTTTTCCTTTTGATCCTATATCCTTTATGTTAAATCAGAACTTTCATCAGATGAATATAGAACCTTGAATCATAATTACATTAGCGATATATGCATAGACATAGTTGTCTTTACAAGAATACTTGCTACATTAAAGAAAAATAGAACTTTTTAATTGGTTTGTCATGGCTCAGCAATGTCCCTCAATCTCCTCACATGCTTGGAGGACCTGATGTAACTTTTGAAGGTGGAGCTTATTCTAATTGGCCATTAGAGTACATGCACGCTCAGGCCACCTGATGGATTTGTTGATGATGACTCCGTGCTAGGGGGGAGAATGCTAAGAAGCTTGGAGGAGCTTTTAAACTAGGAAAGGGGGAGTATAGCAAAAATAGGTAGATATGAATGGAACCAAGTAAATGTTCATGGGGGTGGAGAAAGGGTGGAAATAAATGTAGTTAATAGGGTGGAACTCTTATTAAATGAAGATGTAGAAAAAAGGCATGTAGGGGGAAAAATATGTATAGACTTCAAAATTAATTGTATGGTAGATAACATAGGAGAACTTGAATTGCTGGTGGTTAATGAGCATTTGGACATAATTGGTATAACAGAAACATAATTGGTATAACAGAAACATGGTGAAATGATACGCATGAATAGACTGTAAATATAGAGGGCTATTCCCTGTTTAGGAGAGACAGGATTAATAGAAAAGGGGGTGGGGGTTCTTATAGTTGAAATCAGAGCTAAATCCAATTGTAAGAGGTGATATTAGTGAGGAAACTGGCCATAATGTGGAGTCAGTGTGGGTAGAAATTGAGACTAAATATGGTGAAAAAGGTAATAAAAAAAAAAAAAAAAAAAAAAAGGGTGTTGGTGGGTATATGCTACAACCACCAAATATTGATAACAATGTTGAGGCCCAACTGCAATTGCAAATGAGGAAAGCTGCCCAGTTTGGACATACTATAATTATGGGACATTTTAACTATCCAGATATCACCTCGAATAATGAGACCTGTCAGAATAACAAAGAAATGGTATCCAATATTAAGGTAAGTGAACATTTGGAAAACAGTGAGCTCAAAATGATTACATTTGAGATCAGTTTGGTAAAGCAAAACTGTATAGTGCAACCAAAACTCTTAATTTTAAAAAAGCTAATTTACTTAGTAACATAGTTGATGAAGCTGAAAAAATACATTCATTCATGAAACAGAACCTGGGAATTATAGACTTGTAAGTTTGACCTCTGTAGTTGGAAAACTGCTAGAAGGGATAATAAGGGACTATATTCTGGATTACAACACAAGAAATAAGATCATTAGCAGGAATCAACTTGGTTTAATGAGGAATAGATCATGCCAAACTAATCTTGTCAGCTTCTATGTGGAAGTAAGTAGCAACCTAGATAATGATAAGGCAGTTGATGTAGTATATCTAGACTGTTTGAAGGATAGCGAACAGTGTGTGGTTGTAAATTGACAATTCTCCAATACAGATACATTTGAGAGTGGAGTACCTCAGGGTTCAGTATTAGGTCTGCTGCTTTTTAACATGTTTATAAATGACCTGGAAATAGATATAGAAAGCACAATATCAATATTTGAAGATGACACTAAATTATGCAGAGTAATTAATTCAGAACACAACATTTTCTCTCTCTACAGAGGGATTTACATAAAATGGCAGATTGGGCAAAAAATGGATTATGATGTTTAATGTGGGAAAGTGTAAAGTCATGCTTTTGGGAAGAAAAAACACCAAGGCTACTTATGAACTTAATGGAATCATTTTAGGGGACTCATTGCTAGAGAAAGACCTGGGTAGCCTTGTAAACTACAAATTTGGAAACAGTGACCAGAGTAAAATAGCAGTAGCAAAGCAAACAAAATCCTGTCTTGATTAAAAAGGGGTATTGAAGCAAGAGTGCATAACATAATTTTTCCATTGTACAAATCATTGGTAAGACCTCACTTTGAATACGCAGTATAGTTTTGGGCACCAGTTCTGAAAAAGGATATACTAGAAACTAATCTTTTCAGCTTCTGTGAGGAAGTAAGTAGCAAATTAGATGGTAAGGCAGTTAATGTAGTATATCTAGATTTTGCAAATGCATTTGATACAGTGCCACACAGAAGGCTGGGATATACAATAAGGAAATCAGGGCTAGGGGATAACCTTTGCAATTGGATTCAAAACTGGTTGAAGGGTGTGGAACAGTGTGTGGTTGTAAATGGACAATTCTCCAATACAGTTAAAGTGGAGAGTGAAGTACCTCAGGGTTCAGTATTGGGTCCGCTGCTTTTTAACATGTTTATTCATGACCTGGAAATAGATATAGAAAGCAAAATATCAATATTTGCAGATGACAAAATTATACAGGGTAATTAATTCAGAACAGGATATTTGCTCTCTACAGAGGGATTTACATAAAATGGCAGATTGGGCAAACAAATGGAATATGGAGTTTAATGTGGGAAAGTGTGAAGTCATGCATTGAGGAAATAATCCCAAGGCTAATTATGAACTTAAAGGAATCATTTTAGGGAACTTGTTGCAAGAGAAAGACCTGGGTATCCTTGTAAACTACAGACTTGGAAACAGTGACCAGTGTCAAATAGCAGTAGCAAAAGCAAACAAAATCCTTCAAGGGATATTGAAGCAAGAGTAGATAACATCATTTGGCCATTGTACAAATCACTGGTAAGACCACACCTCAAATATGCAGTACAGTTTTGGGCACCAGTTCTGAGAAAGGATATACTAGCATGTTACGGTTTTATGTACACTCAGAAACGGAAGGTTTTGGTAAAACACAGTTTTATTAGCACACACAGAATAACAGTAACCCTCGCGGGTCCAGCATATATATGAATATAACACTGACACAGGACAGGTTACAAAGATATGACTAACCCACACAGGTTCAGATTGTAAGAACAATATACAATACTGACACAGGTCAGGTACAGTTCATATGATACAGTGAGAATATGGCAGAATGATACTATTAGGCCAGGAACACCGGATAGGCCCTAATAGTAGAAGGCCCACAGTATACTCTCTAAGCAGAGAGTGACAATAGCGACTATAATCACAGAGGAACAAGTGAAGCCAGGATATACGACTGCTATTGGGCACCAGAGGAAGTCGGCAACCAGCGGTATCGTGTACGCCAACCTGGGACTGCAATTTTTCGAGACCCAAATGCACAGCACCGGATGGTGCAGCGTAATGCCAAACTGAGACAGCAATGGATAATGGCCCAAGTGCACGGCACCGTAAGGAGCAACGTAAAGCCAAACTGACATTACCGTGGATATAGATCCAAGTGCACTGCACCGCCCCGGAAGGGGTTAACGAACGCTCCAGTCTGAGGCAACTGCTAGTTGTAAGGATAGCCTGAGGTGCCCAACAGTAACCCAACCTCAGGGACAGCAATAAACAGACCAAGCACTGTGGTGCAACCGGAACACTCTACCTGAGTGAGAGCGATTAGGCACTATGGAGAGAACGGGTCACGGTCAGGACTATCTGCACAGTAACCAAGGCAACCGGAGGTCTGGTACAGACCAAAAGAGAGCATGTATGTAACTCTGGCCGCACAGCAGGAGCAGGACGTCCTCCAAGCCTGTCAGAGACTTTGTCCTGGTGGAGCATAGAGGGTTAAAATTTAAATCCCCAAATTAACTGAAAAACCTGTTTTTAAAATGTGTTCAGATTACCTCATCCTTAAGACAAAGGAATACTCATGGGTCTCTTTGGGGGAAAATAACTAAATGACACTAATGGTGATGAATAGGGGATTGCAGACAACCATGGTGCCAAGCAATAGGATTATCTTATGGGAGAATCTGCAAGCTTTAAACAGAGAAAGCCCCCTCTTTTGAATCGTGACATCTTTATATGACGTAGGTCAAAGCTTAAATTCCTGAGTAAAAAAAATAACATACCAAGTTATTATTTTAGGTGTGAATTTTAAGGTAGAGTAAGAGTGCCCTCTATAGTTTTGAGAGCATTATGACTGAATTATTCACATTCCATGAATAATTAGGGATAATATTAGTATCCAATCAGGGCATACTGGTGATGTCATGGTATAATGAGATGGACCTCTGTCCAATCATTGGGAACTGCCTAATATAATGCCAAGAGAGGATGATTTCACTCTCTTGGTTCCTGGTTGAAAAAGGCTGAGCTTCCTGGTTGCACTCTTGGTTCATGGTTCCATCCCTGATAACTTCAAGAATCCACACTGATTGACCTGGTAAATATATTTTATTTATTTTAATTCTGCAGAATTTTCAAATAAATATATTTCCTTGATAACTGAGGAAAGTTATTTATTTATTTGCTAGATAGAAGCCTGGGCAGTTTTATTATAGCAAGTATTATGATCAGCTATATTTAGCATAGTAATTTTGACATTACCAGAATTAATTAATTTATTGTTATAAAGTGCCAGAGAGATCATAAAATAGTGATAGCAGTAAGATATATTTATCCTTGTGTATATTGGTTATTATAATTTTTGTTATGTCTAGAATATTGTGTTTCTGAAAAAATTATAATAGCTAATATTTAATCAAGGGAATTCTTGGAATTCATTTATTAACTTTCTAACTGCTGTTTGTCTATTTATTTGTGGTGGTCATTCTTAAGTTCTTTGTGTATGTGCTAGGCTTAACTTTTGTAAATTGGAAGTTTCCATTAGACAAAAAAACAGCCTTCTGGGTGTGTCACCTATTTTAAATCAGTGGATTAACCCTTGGAGTGCCTATAGATTATATATATATATATATATATATATATATATATATATATATATATATATATATATATATATATATATATATATATATTGCTATAGTCAAAATTATTATATATGTTGCATGAAGTTGGTATACTTACTAGACATATGTTATTGGATAAATTCTAAGTAGATTATTGGTATAATCTTTGATTGACTATATTACTTGCAATTTATATGTTTTATTCAGAAGGTATGCAATGGTTGAAATCAGTACATAATTAAAGTATAGTGATTAATCTGGGATCTATTCCAGTTATTCCCTAAATTTGATTATTTGGTACAAGGAATTGTTAGAGGAATTATTTTAATTCATCTCACAATACACTTTACATCATAATTAGCATAGTTTATACAGTTTCTGGGGCAGAGTGTATTCATATACACTGCTGCCAACTGTATTATATTAATTGTAAGGGTCAATTAACCTTTTCTATGCTACCGAGTGCAATTATTGTTATTTAATACCTCTGAATATACCTATGTGTGGTTAACCCTTTCACTGCTGGTAATCCTCATGGTAATACTTGTGGTTTGGTTTCCTATGTATCTATTATAATTGCTAATCACTCATATATTTCACTGTTGCTGATACTTGTTATATATATATATATATATATATAGTATATTGTATTTAATAAATTATATATATTTTTGCACAAATATGAGGGATTAATTATTACTATCAATTCTTTACTGTGAAGAAGAGTGTCAATACATAATAAAGTATAAAGTTCTCATATTATTTTATATTGTCATTTGCCTATTTAAGTGAAGACATCCAACCTGAGTGGTACTCTTGTTTTAACCTTTTGGATACCTTCATATAAATAGTCCGACAGATTTTAGAGGCTCCACCGAGATCTTTATATAGGACTGACACATTTGTCAAATAATTTTATTGGCAGATATATTACACAGTAACATATTTGTGCTTAAACATGTGTCAGGCAACTTCTTCCGTGTCTGTTCCAATGGAACAGAGATCAGGAAAAGACATGAAAGGGTCTGTAGAAGGGAGGTTAATTTATCCCATCCATTCTTGCCTAAAAATTAAAAGTGATGCACAGCAATGGAGTGATGATATAGAGCTAAGGGTAGAATCCCAATTTGATAAAATGTGGCAGTTTGATAGCTTCTATTATAGAGCATTGAATAGGTGTATAGAGTAAACTAAGGCAAAGGTTTTGGACATCCAGATTTTATTAGTTGTGTCCGAATTGTTAAATATTATAGCCTTCCAAAGAAACAAATTACAGGCTAAGCAAAAAGGTATGAAGCTACTAAAACAAGCACTAAAGTCTACAACTGAAAAGATCTCTGAGTTAGAGGAAGAGGTGCATAAATATCTTAAACTGGCAAACACACAGGAAAAGCAAATTAAGTCTCTCCAGCACCAGGTAAATGGGCTAGAGAGCAGGCGTCCAGAAAATCTTGAGAAAATGTGGTCTACAAAAGAACAGAATACTGTCCTCAGTGCTAATCTGTTTAATCTACAACGTGAGAACTACATTTTGCAAGAACACATTAAGCAACTCCAATCCCATTTAGACAGGCGGGTTCAGGACAATGTAAAATTGCAGGAGCAAGTGTTGGTATACCAGGCCAGTGATAATTACCCTAAAGGGGATAAATCAGTGGATTCAGGTATATTTGATATCTTGTCCAGCCAGATACAGGAATTGTCAGAACAAATGCAGGCCCTTACTGCATCTGTGTAACGGTTTGTTTGACACTCAGACACAGTAGGTTTGGATAAAACACAGTTTTATTGAACAGTTGCAAAAAGCTATAACCTTCACGGGTCCAGTAATATATGACACAATATAGTACTGACACAGGACAGGTTACAATGAGATATACCCACACGGGTCCAGTATATGCAAAATACAACAACACAATATACTGACACAGGTCAGGTAACTTTCGTGTTGTTCTCAAGCTAGGCAGCACTGAATGGGTTACTATTAGGCCAGGAGGACTGACAGGCCCTAATAGCTCAAGGCCCTTTAAGACTCTCAGTCTGAAGAGAGTGCACAATATCAAGTAACGCCCAAATAGACAACGGAGACCAGAGCAACTTGTGGACTGCCGTAGTAGTAGCGGAGGACTGGCAACAAGCCCGGAGAGGCACCCAACTGGAGACTGCATGGATAGATAGCTGGTGACTGGCACTGGCACTGGAGGGTTAACAACGCTCAGACCAAAGTCGACTGCACGATCAGGTGAACTGCCTGAGGCGCCCAGAGTACTTAGATTACCAGCGTGAATGGCAGGAAGAGGTCCAGTGTATCATTGTGCACAGATGGAAGGAACACACCAGCAATGTTGCCTGGGTGACACCAACAATAACGGAGACTAGAATGCATGCGTATAGTGGTACGAGGTACTGTCCGGAGACAGAGATGATCCTGGATAACAACCCCAACCGGAGACCGGATGGGGCTTCAGCAGGAGAGATGCACAGCCAAAGGAGCCCAACCAGGCCGGGTCGGTACACAGGCAGGGACGTCAGCCAATCCGAGTCCGTACACATTAACCACTTAGTGTTAGATAAGTCTAACAAAGCATTGTGAAGCAACACATATGAGATCTCTCTGTCACTGGAGGGGTTAAAAGCCATATTTAAATTAATGGGTATTTTAGACTATTTTCTTTGTAAGCTGTGGTGCTGTTGGTTATCTTCAGCATTGACTTCTTTATCTTACTGAATACAGCTCTATATTCATTGAAATTGATTCATCTGTTACTTATAGTAAAAATAATGTAAGTATTAGCAATGTAATAATCAGCAATCTGTGTGTGTCCTACAGGCACTGTTACATGAGATGATCCATGCCATACTGTACATCTTTGATGACCAAGATGATTCCGATCACGGGATGAAGTTCTGCAGGCATGTAGAACGAATTTACGAGAAGAGTGGAGGGAACATTCAGGTAAGTACTTTTACTTGTAGTGACGCACAGAAATATAATATACTCAGGGACAGATTCCCCAATAGGCAGAGTAGGCAACTGGCTAGTGCTCCAAATTTTGAGTGGCACCTCAGCTGTGCTGTCCACACCCATATTCTCTTTTGTGGGTGTGTCATGAGCAATTTCAGTACCCCTTTACAGGCTATTGTTTAACCCCTTGGATGCTAGAAAGATATTTAAGTGGTTAAAGCATTTTTTGTTCCTGCTTGTTATAGGCCAAGGATATTTTCTGTGCCTGGAAACTGTGGATAAGACAGGAGGTGGGGTCATGTGAAGTGTGGGTCTGTACAGCCATTGGCAGAGCTAAGGGCCCCTAGAGTGCCTTGCCTAGGGGAGCCTGGAATGTAAATCTGCACATGCTAAGGAAAACAGGTGCAATTCTGGAGCAACCCAACTGCAACATACGAAACGTGAAAATGAACACTGTTTTAAATGACGTTTTTAACTTTTGATTACTAGAACTAGTATTTAAGAGGTTATTACACCACTTCGTTTTCACTATAGAAACAATGACCCAAAGATGTAACAAGGGTTATTGTGCCTTTTTTCTTGTTATCCTTGGGGGTTATACACAAAGGTGTGATAAAGAGGGGTAAAGTGGAGACGACGTCCATAGTGATATCACTTCTCCAATTCCTATGTTATTCTATGGAGCCTATGTACTAACAATTATGCAACTTTGGAGATCTTAATGCATAGACTCATAGAATATTATAGGAACTGGAGAAGTTACCTCTGTGTTATCACCTCTTTGTCACACCTTAGTGCATCTCCCCCTTGTGTCCATGCTGCAGAATGTGAGTGGTTTGGTAGGAAGGGAATTGTGATATATTTACCTGCTCAGCTGAATGCTGTGAAGTCAGTCACCCACTATTGTTCCTTTATACCTGTATGGGTGACATGGAAGCCTATTTACTAAGAGGAACTGGAGCAATTCTGATACAAATCAACTGCAACATAAGAGACTGACAAATATTTCTTTAATCCCCACTGATTTCACTGGACTTTTAACCTCTTGAATGCTGAGACAGTCCCCTCTAGCAAGACCTCTCTAGCAATCCTCTGGATTAGTCACAAAACTCCTCTCCATGTGACTGGATAGTGAAGTGCTGTATAGTATTCAGTATCCTTCATTGTCCTGTTGGCTGCACAGGGGGCACCTGATATTGACTGGCAGCTACATAGACGAATGTAACCTTAATGCCTCAATATCATAATGTACATTTCTATGACTTTTAACATGAAAACGGGGCGATAATTCTTTCTATGTATGTAGATTTGTAAAGTGATTTTCTATATATAGCATTTTCAAGAAAATATTCAGGACTATGGGATTAAAGTAATAATAATTATGAAATACAAAGGGCATCATGCAGAAAACAAAAGATGAGCAATACTGTAGAGTGCACCAGAATGGACAACTAAACGTTCACTAAGTACCATTGATTTATACGGGACTTTTAACCCATTGGGTGCTAGAGACGTCTCAAACAGATTGCTTCATGATGCTATGGAGACTTCTTTAGCATACAAGAGGTTAAAAGCCCCATCTGAATCATTGGTGGGATTTTATTTACCCCTGTGGGGCTGACGGTTTGCTCCAGAACTGCTTATCTATTACTGTCAGTATAAGGTCCAGTGATTGGTGAATAAACTCCCTGCACTGTGTGTATCTCTACTACTAGTTCTGCTTCATGCTGAAGGTTCTTCTATGTTTTTTCCAATTGATTAGGTTTCTCTCCACTGGGATGTTTCTGTTGATGAGATGCGTCAGCACTGGTGGCAGTGAAGTGGACAATGCCAGGGCTACATTAAATGAGCCATTAACAGGCCTCCATCCTGTCGGGGGAGTTGGTGGGCACAACATCAGAGTGTGTGTGGTGGTACTTTCATAAAAGTGAGAGAACCAGAGAAATGTTCCAAAAAAGGTAAAAGAAAGAGGAAAGCAAGCACATCGTCCGACCACGCTCTCTATGTTGAGGAAGAAGACCAAGAACCTCAACATTCTAAACGGCGCAGAGAGGCAGATGACATCTAAGTGACGCACTCTGAAACGATAGGTAAAACACCAGTGAAGGAAAACATAAGATTATTATGATCAGTTTGATTTTTAGGTGTCCCTTTGTTTTCTGAAAAAAATAGCAGCTGGGATATTGGTGATAATTCCTGGACTTCAGCACATGTAAGGATTCACTTAAAGTGTTAGTAATGTCCAAAAAACATTTTTTGCATTTAGAAGAGCTTAAAAAGCTGAGCTAAATGCAAAAAAAAGTGTCTCTCAAACCACTGCGGTTTGAGAGATACAGGCATTTAAACTTTTTGTGCCTGGTTTTCAAGCACACGTTTTACACCATTCCAATGAACGGATTTGTTGTAACTAAAAAGATTGCGGCTCTGCTGTAGAGCATCCTTGTCGACTGACACGAATCTCCTGCTGACAGCTTTACAGCTGAAAGCAGGACACATCAAACTTTAAATGTCTGTATCTCTCAAACCATAGCATTTAGCTCAGCTTTTTAAGCTCTTCTAAATGCAAAAAACTATTTTTTGGACATTACTAACCCTTTTAAATGATCAGTCAGACTCTGGAGTCATTATGACTCCAGCCTGCACAGATCCCAGAAGGATCAGATGGACATTTGGGGATGTTCTTCTCTATTGTTTAGAGTAGGATCTTTGAATGTGAGACATTGTTTAATTTACGATGCAAATCAAAGCTTCTAAAGTGGAATTATGGCTTTATAGACCATGGTCTTAATGGCTATGATCTAAAAGTCAAAAACAACAAAATTTCCACATAAAAGAATATATTTTTGAAAGAAGGCATCCCAAGGTTTTTCTCTGTATGTAATTTTAGATTTTTATAACATCTGGTTTTGCTGCAATTTGTGATGGACACTTTAATTTTTGTGGCCACTGTTACTGTGCTGAGTAGTGGGAGTGGCTAACAATCCCAGTTCACCTACATAAGATACCCAGTACAGGCTTGACACTTCGGATGCGAGAAAGGTATCCAGTGCATTGGATACCTCTCTCACACTCAAAGGGTTAAGATCACTGACAATATATATCAAATAATATTAATGAAATATTATTTTTATATCAGTTGAATCAGTTTATCCATTAATATAGATCATCCTGTTTGGGCTAATTCATTTACAAGCATGAAGAACACTGAAGACGACAACAAGTCACATTCAAGTGTTGATGATACTGGCAACAGCATAATAGAGGAAGGTGTAGCAGCTGAAGCGCCTGCTGCATCAGACAGTGAGACACACAAGCACCAAAACACCCATCCTAAAAGAAGTAGGGAACTTTGTTACAGTAAAAGTAAAAAGAAATTGTTTGAGACCTCTAAAAGCTTCGAGGAATATGAGGGTGGTAGTGGGCAAGAACTGTTAGGGGATGCTGATGCTGTTGAGGATGTCCTAATGATGACTGATGATGATGCAGATCTAGAATATATAACTCCAGCATCCTTCTCTTGTTCAGATACAGATGAAGTTGAGAGTGAGGATGGTGACAGGACTATAAGATTTGCAGAAAATCAAAGGCTGAATCTTCCACCACTTTTAAGGAGCACTGTGCCTGTCTATAAACTGTTTGAGAAAGCCATTGGGAAGTTTGACCTTGGACAAGTACAGATGTCAAAAAGCACACAGTCACCCTGTCAGTCATCATCGGCATCATCACCTCTTCAAAGTCCAAATCCCACTCAACCACTCACACCTGTTTTCAGCAACAGCAACACAGATTAACATCCACAGTGTTAGATATGAAGAGTACCTCTGGTGCTGGTTCTGTAAGTGCTGCACCTTTGACACCTAGTAGAAGTGGTAGTAGAATTACATCAATATCTAGCTCCAGTAGTAGTAGCAGAAACCACACATGACAGATAAAGCCAGGACAAATATATTAACAGCAGCACAGATGAGGAGGTGGAGGACAGATGGGACCACTGCTGTGACCGATAAGTAATGTGTGTCAATAATCTGAGAAGGAGGATAGAGTACGACAATGGTAAAAATACATACACAAATAACACCATGCCAGTCCCCCACCACCACCACTAAAACACATATCTATCACATTGTAGGTTGTTCTTTATTTTTTTTATTACTTGATATCATCATGAATATGTGCCAGTGTCACTTAAGCAAGAAAGTGTTGTGGGCAAAGGACAAATGAATTCTGCATGCTAACACATTTTTCAAGTCACATTTTGCTGTAGGACTCACAATGTTGACTTTCAGCCACTTATTTCTAAACTTCAGCCCTCAGAAGAAGTAATATTACAGTGGGAAATGTAGTACCTATAGGACATAAAGGCAAAAATGTGTTAACATAGGCAAAAACTGTGTTAACATTTGCAGAAAATGTGTTAAAATAGGCGAAAAGGAGGATATTTTTGCATAGGTGGACAGGCAAAATTTTTTGCTGGAAAAGCAAGAAATCGGCACATTTTCATGAAATGTTTCGCTGGACATTTTTCACTCTTTTGGCCCACTCCTAGTGGTGCGGACACTACACTGAACGGTCATGGCATACAGCACTGATGCAGTGGTATTTTGTCCGTCTACAGAATTCGTACTGTCCCAGGACCAGATTTCATTTCTGAGAAGCAGAGAGGTGACTTGTTAAAAAAGGGGTGGGAGGGGAGAAAAATAACTAAAGATTGCTTAAAAAAAAAAAAAAAAAAATAGTTATAGAGGTTAAGGAAGAGAGACATGGATCTTTTGATTTAGATTCTTAACAATATCAAATGAAGTGAAATTGAAGCAATACTATCCCTTTAAAGGGAAACAAATGATATCGTTAGGGGCCGTATGTTTAAAATCAAAGTGCAACAATTCTGAGGAAAAATAAGTTTGCGATAGGGGAAAAACTAAAACTTCCCCTTAAAAAAATAACTTTTAACCCTTTCAGTACCAGAGGGGTACACAATGCATTGCAGAGCCATGTGTTGTGCACCCCTCTGGCACTCAAAGGGTTAACCTCTGGAATGCTAGGAAGGGCTCAAGTGCATTTGGAAGCAATCCAGGAGACTTCCCTAGCATTCAAAGGATTAATAAGCCCTATTTTAGACAATTTGGGGGATTTAGATTTGGATACCATGCTGCAATTGGTGTGCCCTAGATTTGCCCCAATTTGGTTATATAGATATATATATACATATACACACATACCTCCACATATCTTAATCACTAGTGCTTTACTGCACTATGGGCTAGATTTTATTGAAGGTGCTGATTTTAACGCTGCTTTTATCTCCAGGTTTCCCCATAGACTTCAATAGGAAAATGTTTGATAAAACTGGTGTTAACATGTATCACCTGCAACAGAATCCAACCCTAGATATCCAGAGCACAAACTGTACATACTGCATGAGAAAGAAGAGTGCACGTTGCTTCACCCCTGTATATCACAGATGCTTTAGTGGACAAGTACTGAGCATTGTACTGTGACGTACCGCACTAGTGTGTCAGGGCACAATAGGATACCATACTTTCTTTTTTTTCTTCTTCAAACTGATACTTTTTCATTACCATTACACAGAATGGTTGATAAACTAATATGATTATGTGCTAAAAGAAAAACAATGGTTGATATACTAATATGATTCTGTGCTAAAAAGAAAAACAATGGTTGATATACTAATATGATTCTGTGCTAAAAAGAAAACAAATGGAAAAACAAAACGCGGAATGATTTAAGTATGTCCCTGCCTGCCTAATGCCTATTTACTGTTCTTTTTACATTGAACATTCTCCCCTTTTCTCCACATGCATCAATTTAAAGGCAGTTTGGGACTGATTTAGCAGTTCAGCGTGTTCCATTCCTCTGCTCTTAATTTAAATGGATAGTAATGTTTCACAAAAACAGCAGCACCAATTAATCTTCACAGTATTTGAGCCATAGAGAGTGTTATTTCAATACTGTCAGTTGTAGGTCAAGAGTAATTGAATGATAAAGTGTCCCCCTACTTCCCCTTTTACCTAGTGTAAGCCACCTCCCTATAGATGTGGAATCTAGTTCACAGACCAGAGAGCTCACAGCAAGGGACAGTCTTCTTACTGTGAGAACAATGAAAGCCCTGCCCCCATAGACAGGTTTTTCCCTTATGTTAACTGAAGATTGCCCTCTCTGCAATCCACTTGGAAAAAACCCTGCTGCTCTGTGGTGAGCAGTGTTACGTCAGTAAAAGGGGCAGGAGGGGGATACTTTATCATTCAATTACTCTTGTACTACAACTCTGACAGTATAGAAATAACACTCTCCATAGTCAAAATAATATGAAGAGTAATTGGAGCTGCTTTTATTAATAAACATTACAATCCCTTTAAAACTACACACTAACAGGGCACATAGGAAAGTGAAGTAACAATACTGAGTTTCTCTCTGTATGCTATAGGGGAGGTGGTTGGGGCTTGCTCACATTAAAATCTTAACGCCGATATGGACTAAAGCAGACATGTCATACATGTGGCCCTGGAGTCTTACAAGGGCCCTAGCTAAAAGACTGTGATCCCCAGCAGGACTTCTCATTATAACTACAGAGCAGCCCTGCTGGTCCAAATTCTGATTTAGATCAGCTTGGTTTGCTGTCAAATTCTAGAGCAGGGTTAGGAGAACTTTGGCTCTATAACAAGTGCTGGTTGAGAATGATGAGAGTTACCTGTAGCTCATATAAAGACCGATATTGTGTACCCCAGTACTAGAGCTAAGCTAATGGCACATTACCAGAACAGACACAGCAGAGCAGTAAACTATTTACAATTCATGAATCTCTCCGCACCTCCCCAACAACATAAGAGTACAGACTGCCATTTCTGTGGCCTTCCTTAGAGGGAAGTGTTAAGTATGCAGTCCATAACCTTCTGGCCCTCAACAGTTAAAGAGCAAACTCTGCCCTAGGAATAAGAAGTTGCTCTCAATCTGTTAAAAAACATTGACTTTCATATGCAGGTGTATTTAACCCTTTGAGTGTCAGAGGGGTACGCAACACATTGCAGAGCAATGCATTGCTTACCCTCTGGCACTCACAGGGTTAATACAGCAGACAAGTATATCTACTTTATAATTTTTTTTTTTGCTGTAGTTTCTTCTATGTAGTGATCTTCTATGTAGTGTATAACTATTAATTGGAGGGTTCACTAACAAAAAATACTTTCACAGAGGTATAACTAGAACCTATTTGATGCTTGAATAAATGGGATCCCCTTGGTGCTGTTCACTCCATTTAGTTAATCCCTTGGTAGAGATCTCTATTGAAATCTGCTCCATCTTCCAGCAAACAATATGCTTCAACAGCAAGGAATGGATCATAAGGGACATTAGTGGTTAGCAGCATGAACCAACTGAAAGGGATAGTAACACTTAAAAGGATAGTAATGTTTCACAAAAAAAGTAGCTCTGATTAATCTTCATAGTATTTGGGTTCAAGAGTAATTGAATGATAAAGTATCCCCCATCCCACCCCTTTTACTGATGTAATAATGCTCACCTCAGAGCAGCAAGACTGTCCGGATGGATGTTAAGTATGCAGTCCATAACCTTCTGGCCCTCAACAGTTAAAGAGCAAACTCTGCCCTAGGAATAAGAAGTTGCTCTCAATCTGTTAAAAAACATTGACTTTCATATGCAGGTGTATTTAACCCTTTGAGTGTCAGAGGGGTACGCAACACATTGCAGAGCAATGCATTGCTTACCCTCTGGCACTCACAGGGTTAATACAGCAGACAAGTATATCTACTTTATAATTTTTTTTTTTGCTGTAGTTTCTTCTATGTAGTGATCTTCTATGTAGTGTATAACTATTAATTGGAGGGTTCACTAACAAAAAATACTTTCACAGAGGTATAACTAGAACCTATTTGATGCTTGAATAAATGGGATCCCCTTGGTGCTGTTCACTCCATTTAGTTAATCCCTTGGTAGAGATCTCTATTGAAATCTGCTCCATCTTCCAGCAAACAATATGCTTCAACAGCAAGGAATGGATCATAAGGGACATTAGTGGTTAGCAGCATGAACCAACTGAAAGGGATAGTAACACTTAAAAGGATAGTAATGTTTCACAAAAAAAGTAGCTCTGATTAATCTTCATAGTATTTGGGTTCAAGAGTAATTGAATGATAAAGTATCCCCCATCCCACCCCTTTTACTGATGTAATAATGCTCACCTCAGAGCAGCAAGACTGTCCGGATGGATCGCAGAGAGGGACAATCTTCAGTGAGCATAAGGAAAACCATGAAAAACCTGTCGGTGGGGGGGGGCAGGGTTTTCCTTATATTCACAGTAAGAAGATTGTCCCTTGCTGTGACCTGTCTGGTCCCAAGACCAGATTCCACATCTGAGGGGAGGTGGCTTACACTAGATATAAGGGGCGGGAGGGGGATATTTTATCATTCAATTACTCTTGAACTTAAAATTTGACAGTATTGAAAGAACACTCTCCATGGGCAAAATGCTATGACAATTAATTGGAGCTGCTGTTTCTGTGAAACATTTCTACCCAATTAAATATTTTACCTCAATCATACCTATACCAAGTGTTCCTCTTTATGAGAGATAATACCTCTTTGAGACCAAATGCCCTCTGTCCCTCATTCCCACCTTGGTGTCCATCTTTTTTAAGAGGTCAGACTATGTTATGTATATATAACTGTATCATTTTGGGCCACGATAGATTAAATGAATGCTTGTTAAAACACTAGTATATCTGTTCATAAATTAGTCTGTGTAAATAAAGTACTTCGTCTTGCAATAAATTATTTATTCAGTTACACAAATAGTTGTCAATAGGTAATAGAATAGCCAAAAAAAACTTGGTGATGCGACACTTACTACCCACACCCCAGCAACAGCACCTAAAACCTAAAGTGTCCCTCTTTCGCCATCTGGAATGTTGAAAGGCATGCCTCAACAGGTTAACTTTTTGATTGATAAATCTTATGTACTAATGGATCATATATATAGTTATAAAAAAAATTCAAAGTTTATTGCATACATATTTGTTTTAACTTACCTTAGTTATTTATAAAATCCCAAAATATTAAATGTCCAATTTAGAATGAAAATACTTTTTTCTTAAAGTGTTAGTAATGTCTAAAAAAACTTTTTGCATTTAGAAGAGCTTAAAAAGCTGATCTAAATGCAAAAAAACGTATCTCTCAAACCACTATGGTTTAAGAGATACGGGTGTTTAAAGTTTGATTTCTCCTACTGACAGCTGTAAATCTGTCAGCAGGAGATTCGTGTCGGTCGACACGGAGGATCTTGAGAAGTGCAGAGATCTCGTTACTTACACTGAATCCCTTCATTGGAATGGTCTAAAACGTGTGCCTGAACACCAAGCACACGTTTTAGACCATTCCAATGAAGGGATTCTGTGTAAGTAACGAGATCCCGGCACTTCTCAAGCTCCTCCATGTCGACCGACACGAATCTCCTGCTGACAGCTTTACAGCTGTCAGTAGGAGAAATCAAACTTTAACCCTTTGAGTGCCAGAGGGGTACTAAACTCATTGCAAAGCAATGAGTTAAATACCCCTCTGGCACTCAAAGGGTTAAACGTCTGTATATCTTAAACTATAGCGGTTTGAGAGATACTTTTTTTTGCATTTAGATCAGCTTTTTAAGCTCTTCTAAATGCAAAAACATTTTTTTAGACATTACTAACACTTTAAACATACTTTTGAAAGACTATTTTAACAATACCTTAAAAAATGCTTTTATCAAAAAAGCCATTCTGTTGCCACCGGAAGTAATAAACTAAAGGTGCCAAAAAGTAGTCACGAGACCGGAATCTTGATGTCAGACCACACTAGACTGCGTGCATGAAGCAGCTCCATCTATCTGTCGATAAAACAATGGGACAATTGGATTTATCTCCAGAAAAAAGGTAAGAATAATGAAAAAATCTTGTGTAACGCATTTAAAGAATGTTATTATAAACAGTTTTTAATAAACTAATGATTTCATTTAAAAAATCATTAAATGTCATTATCAAAAAAAATAAATTGAATGCATAATTTATTATAAATCTTTTATTTATCAGATTTAAACCTTTGAATACACTTTGTTTATTTAATCATTGCTAACATTTCTGGCATTGAAGGGGTAACATATATCATTCACATTCAATATAAGTGATGTTTCATATAAAAATTTTATTTAAAAAAAATGTGTGTGTATGTGTATATGTTGATATCAAAATAACTTTTCTGCATCATTATTATAGTAATATGTGTAAGACATAACATCAAAATATGATCTGCAGTTTTGACATTAATATTTTTTTCTTTTAGCAAACGACCCAACCAAATTCTCACAGAAAATGTGTCTATGTCTAAAAAAAGT
The DNA here is from genome assembly GCA_037306005.1 of Rhinophrynus dorsalis. Taxonomy (NCBI): domain Eukaryota; kingdom Metazoa; phylum Chordata; class Amphibia; order Anura; family Rhinophrynidae; genus Rhinophrynus; species Rhinophrynus dorsalis. The sequence continues at coordinate 583,086,236 of CM074719.1, forward strand.
CATTTGAATGACAAAATTGATGTATTATTAAAAAAATCTGAAAAAAAAAAATTACAATTGTCAAGTCCTGAAACCACCTTTCTAAAAAGAAAAATATAAATTCAAAGGATGTCTCAACAAAACATCATATTTCTAACAAAAAGCTTATCAACACTCCAGTTCCCAAAAAATATCGATGTATTCAATAGAGATGAAAAAACCCCGACAGAATAAAAAATTTAAATTTCACCATACCACCAAACTTAAAGGGATAGTAATGTCAGAAAAAAAGTATTAACTATATGGTAGATACAATTAAAAGAGAGCACTTGCACTTATTTGTATCTCTCAAACCATTATGGTTTGAGAGATATAGGAAAATAAAGTTCTCTGGTACCTCCCCTTTCTGCTTGACCAGCTGTAAAACTGTCAGAAGCAGATTCTGGTCACTTGACCAGATGTGGCATTTCAGCAGCACCGATAAAACAATATCTAAAGATAAATACTTAATTTAGAACAGCACACTTTGTAGACTGTTCCAATGAAGTATTTATTTCTAAATAGCGTGATTTCAGCTCTGCTGAAGAGCCTCTGTCTGTCAAATGACTGGAATCTGCAACTGTCAGCTAGATGGCAGACTTGAGTTAAACAGCCAGGAAAAGCTAACTTTAGCAAGTTATATCTCTCAAACCATAAAGGTTTGAGAGATAAGACTTACATTGATGTTAATCTTTTTTTAATGTCTACAATATTAAATCAACTTAAAATTAACCATTACTATCCCTTTAAAGATAATAAAGAAAAGATGAAAAATGTCATTATTTACCACACAGAGATATGAAAACATCAACAGATATAATTTCATCTACGAACCAATAAAAACATGAGCTTCAATCTAAACTTAAGCGCTACATACTAAAACCAACTACTTCTTCATGAAGTAGAGGTGATAACAGTATGTTCAGTGATTAATTATCAGAAACAAATAAAAAGAAAAATGCTACATCATTGTCTATCGAAGAAATGAGATCAGTGAGTTTTCTTTTAATTATTTTTCATTATGGCAGTAAATTCTTTTGAAAAACCTAAAACACCTTTTTACAAGAGAAAAATCATGCCCCATTTAATAAAATTCATCTACAAAGAATTCAAAATACAGAGGGATATCCGACATCTACAACGCAGGTGACCTTATTTAAACAGAAGAGAGAGAGAGAGAGAGACTACATGATATTAATTCTTATATTGCTACAGGTAATTTAATTATAGGTTTATTTTCATAACCTTAAACTCATTTCTATATTAATTGTGATATTAATTATTTTAATAATACAGATACAATTTCTATATCTATTTAGACGTGTGTGTATATAATACATATTTTTACACATGTTGTTTATATATATATATATAAAGATAGCTATATATGTGTGTCTATATAGATAGATAGATAGATAGATAGATAGATAGATAGATAGATAGATAGATAGATATAAAGGTTTGCGAGGACGGAAGCACTCACTTTACTAGGTAAATACCCAGGTGCACAATCCTTCACTGGTAATATGCCGATGGAGGGAAAGAAAGGCAGCACCAGTGGGACATTTTATTGTCGTCAAAGTTTTGGACCAAACAAGGACTTTATCAAGACAACAAAAAAATACAAACAGATCACTTTTAAACCCTACATTTACCCATAACGCCTTACACTGTACTGACATCACCAACATGCAGTCGGGGTTCTCACTGCACGACAATGACCTCAGTCAACCAAGTGAAACAATTAATCAAATAATCTAAGATTTAGTGAGGAAAACAATTTATAAAAAAGAAAAGGAAAAAGAAATAATAAAAATTACATGCTAGAGAGTAAGAGCACACTAAAGAAAGAAAGCAGAGATATCATCACAGCTAATTGCTACAGAGCATTGCACCAGTTAAGAAAGCATTGCAAACCCGCTATTGAGAAAAATTTGTTTAAGAAAGACCTATGGCTTATGTTATGAACAGCATAATTTTCTACAGTGTGATTATGAACGTAAAAAGTCTAATTGTCTGAAAAAAAGAAAGTGAGAATTCACTCACCTCAAGTTACTACAAGGCATTATGCTAATGTGTAGAATGTCCCAATCATTTGTTAAAGAGAAAATAAGACAGACCATTGGTCTATAATATAAACAGGATAAATTACTATTATATAAGTGTGCAATTATCATTCCATTCTCATATCTCCAGTCTGAGAAAAAAAAAACAAGATAATTAATTAAAGGGTTGAATAATATAAAAGAAAGCATGTAGTCTTTGTTCAAATAAATTATGTCCTCATTTTCCATTTTTTTTTACTTAGATTTAAAACTGAGAAGGTTCAGAAAGTTAACCTTGACTACAAGCAAAACAGAGTCTATAGATGGCTGACAGGAACACAGGACAAACCCCCCTTTAGAAGACGCATTAACAGACCTAAAGTACAGAAACCTAACTTACAAACCATTGACAACACCTCTGGTAATTCATCTGGGACTGACTCAGACAACCCTAGTACTTCTACTGAAAAAAGGGGTCAGAACCAGATCCGGTACAATTCAAAAAGACGTCACACACGTAGAGGAGGAAGGAGGAGCAGGAGGCACAAAACGAAACAGCAAAACCCCCAACAGGGAAGAAATGACCGTAATAAATCTAAGTTCACATACCTTGACGGAACCCGAAAAGTCACTATTATCTAGGGATCTATCATTTGTACCTACCACCTTTCATGACAACTTTAATTTTGATATAGAATTCAATCATTTTAAAAGAACCATGAAACGGAGGGATTATTTTCAAGAACAAGAGCAATCTATGACAGTTTTTACACTTAAATCTAACTTTGAACCTATCAACATATCACAGTCTCCCTTGGGCTATCCTGTGTTTCCTTACCTCTGTATGGCCTCTGGCCGGCATAGGTCACTTCCTCATTGCTATATCAGGTAACAGGAACTAGCATGGATGCCTGTTTATGGGCCTATTCTGGGTGGCCTAATTGGGTCCCACCTCCTTCTGCTCCTTTATAACTTCCCTGGGCTTGGTAGTCATTACCCTTAAGTGGTGTTCCTGTTAGTTACTCTTGTGATCTGTTGTGACCTGTGCTTATCTGAGAATCCGCTCTGTGTATTACCCCGGCTTGTCTGACTACCCACATCAGTTCTGATCTGTGGCACTGGCTGACTAATTCACTCCTTGTTAACTCCAGCTTGTCTGACTACCCACATCAGTTCTGACCTGAGGCTCCGGCTGACTTACTTGCTCCTGGTTAACCCCGGCTTGCCTGACTACCCACATCGGTTCTGACCTGTGGCTCTGGCTGACTCATTCGCTCCTTGTAGTCCCCAGTTTGTCTGTCCTCTGGCTCTGATCTTACTCCGTGTATCCCCGGCTTGTCTGACCTGTGGCTCTGGCTGACTACTCACTCTGTACACTCCTAGCCTGCCTGACCGTTAGCCTCTGTGTCCTGCGGCTCTGTCCAACTCTCACTCCCTGTTACCTTTAGCCTCCGGTTCCTTGCAGTAGTGCAGTGCGTAGCACGGTGTGCAGCTCCAGGTAGAGCTTGGGCCCTATCATCCAGTGGTCTGGGGTTGTGTGGGATATTATCATTGCAATATCTCATATATTATTATCACTGTATATTGTAATAAAGGTGGTTATATTTTATTACTGTGTATGTCCTTCTTTGCCTGATTACTGTGACACAACACTAATCACTCCATAACTACCTTTATGCACTTGGTGACAGAGGACTGTAAAAAAATTAAGGAACTACCTATGAAATACAACAACCTAACAACGCATGAAAGAAAGGCGTTGAAAGACCTCACACAAAATCCATCCATTGTGATAGGAGACAAGGGGGGGCAGTTGTTATAATGGACTATACAAATTACAGGGATGAGATTTTTTTCCAAACTCAACGACACTTTGACATACAATAAACGTTGTAGAGATCCAACAATGATTTACAAAAACAAAATAGATGATGTGATAGATGCTGCTCTCACACAGGGTTGGTTCACACAAAAAAAAAACATGATTTTCTTATAACAAATTTTCCAGTTTGTCCGATCATTTACACGCTTCCAAAGATACACAAAAACTTAACTAGGCCACCAGAGAGACCTATTGTATCAGCCAGAAACTCCCTGCAACCTACCTCCAAATATGTAGACTACTTTCTACAGCTGATTATAAGAATGAAGTCATATATTAGGGATAATGGTGACCAAATCAATAAACTTCAGCCCATAAGAAAAAGAAGCCTTAGGCACATCTTAATGAGAACTGACTCTATCATTTCAAATACTGGACAATATTTCATATGGCTACCTAAAGAAAAAGCTGGTTGCTACAGATGTAGCAACAATTGCACTACATGTAGATCTTTGATTGTCACAAATGACTTTAGTCATCCTCACAGGAATAAACATTTTAACATCCATTCTAGACTAATGTGCACCAGCTCATATGTGGTCTATGTCATACTGTGTCCCTGTAGCCTATACTACACAGGCAAGACCACAACAGCCTTCAAAAAATGGATCGCAAACCACAGGAGCTCAATCAGAAACGCACTGGCAGCCAATACAGTGGACAAACCTATTCCTAAGCATTCCATTAAAGCAAAACACACTCCACCGGCTTTAAAAAACATAATCATAGACCATGAACCAAAGCTCCCGAGGGGAGGTGACCGTGGGAATCTCTACTTAGAAGAGAAGAAAGATGGGTTAATCGCCTCAACACCAGGTCTCCTCGTGGATTAAATGATCAAACAAATTATGCTTGCTTTTACTGAAAAGAATCAGTGTCAAGACTATAAGGTATGCCACCAACCCAGCAGTGATTGGGCATAGATCCCAGGATAGGTCCATACTGGGTGATGCTATCTAAACAATCTCTGCTACATAGGCTTGGAGGTATTATTTGGGACCCCGGCATCAAATATCCCTTTATCCTTGAAAAAGACATTTTTTGTGGATTAGTCTATCCAGTGTTTTGATTTCTCTAATAGATGGCGAAACGACATCTTCAATTTCAACCAACAACAAAATTGGTATATAACTTAAATACATTGGGACTATGTACTCCCTCCTATATAACTGGGTTAGTGGCTCCGTTTACTATACTTAGAAATTCAAGAATTAAATATCACCCTATCAATTTAGATTAATACGAGTAGTATAGTAGCGGAATTCAATTCTACACATTAGCATAATGCCTTGCAGTAACTTGCAGTGAGTGAATTCTCGCTTTCTCTTTATCCTATATTATAATTCGCAAAGGATGTTTGTCAGAAGACGTCATGCCAGTACAAACTGCCTGTGCCGCAGCTGATACTGAGCAGGGTGCTCCTAATTCAGACCGGAGTCCTCTCTGCGCACCTTCCTGGGACCCAGGAAGGTGTGCAGAGAGGACTCCGGTCTGAATTCAAAGTGCCCCGCTCTGTATCAGCTGCGGCGCGCTTGGGCAGTCAGTACTAAGCATGACTGCAGAGCCGCCAGTGTTGGCCCGTGTACATATATATATATATATATATATATATATATATATATATATATATATATATATATATACACATACATACATATCTATAAATATATATATATATACACACACACACACACACGTATAAATATATATATATATATATATATCTATCTCAGGGCTCAAAATTGAAGCTTTGTGTACTGGCCGGGTGTTACTCCTCTATGAAACTTTGACCCTGCCTTTTCTGGATTGGCCACTGGGGTCTTTTATAGGCATCACTTCCCCTTGTTGATGCCTGTTTTTTGTCTTGTGTTTGTTGTTTTACTTGGCTACTATCTTGTTCTGACTTTGGATGTGACCGCTGCCTATTTTTGACTATTCTTTTCGTTTTGCCCTTAGGTACCTTGCCAAGGATTCTCAGCTGCCAACCCGGACCGTCTGACCATGCTGCGCTTCTCTGCTCCCAATATTGCATGCTTCCTCTATACTCTTGCTGAGTATTCGAGCCGCCGTGGTTATCATTCGCTGTGAGCTCCACCCGCTGGGTGCTATACCGGTAGCAAGGCGCTACATACTCAAGCTTACGAAGAAGGAGCTGGAGATAACATATACTACTTATTACAAGCATGCCAAGTCTTGTGCAGGTGGATGAGGATGCTGCATTTTTGATTTGTTACTTGCGGCAGGATCGAAGGTCACCAAGCAATTGTGTTATGTCTAAGTCATTAAGAGTACCAAATCTCTGTTTATCATTAGCTTCCTTATTTTGGGTTATTGATGGACCTTATTCGTTTTATGACATGGTTAGCACTGTTGCCTTTCAGCGCTGGGGTCCTGGGTTCAAATCCCACCAAGGACAACATCTGCAATGAGTTTGTAAGGTCTCACCGTGTTTGCGTGGGTTTCCTCCGGGTACTCCGGTTTCCTCCCACACTCCACAAAAACATACTGATAGGTGAATTTAGATTGTGAGCCCCAATGGGGACAGGGACCAATACCAATATGAGTGTAAAGCGCTGCGTAATCTGTGTGCGCTATATAAAAATAAATAATTATTATTATTAATGATCATTTCACTGATACCTTCAAAGAAAGCCAAGTTCCTATTGCACTAAAACACAAAAACTCAACTAAAATCATGCTTGTGGTTTTGTCGCCTGCCAAATAATGACATAACTGTCAAAATATGCAACTTTTCTCAGCGTTATACTGCCTGCAAAACATAATTACACATTAATTTTTATGAGTAAAATTATACTTAGGTGCTACACTAAGCAAAACAAATAGCAAATTGATTCATTAATATTGTAGAGTTACAGCCAGCCAATAGCAATAACAGAAAACTGTACTATGTTTTACTAATGTAAAATGTCATACAGTCCATTATAAAAATGTTTCATACAGCTGATCACTAGCAATTTCCATTTCAGACACATGTTTTATTGTGGTTCTGGGGATTAAAAGGGCACCACAATGGTTGCCAAATAAGTAAAACAAATGGCTAGCACATTTGAACAAAGTTTAGCCAATTATATTTCTTCCTGGCTATGTTTCTGCTAATTTGTGGTAATGTTTCCTCTGATCATTTCTACAGTATATATCTTTCAGTACAGTGTGGGAATACAAGCCACTCTGGCACTTTTCTCACATCATCTGTGCAAATAGCAGGGCTTGGAAGATAAAGGGCAGATAGAAAACCCTGGTGCATTACTGTCAAATTCTCAAACATAAAGCAGCTGGTGTTACAATGCTCTGCTTGTTGCTCCATATAAGATGCCAGATAAATGAACTCAAGTACCATGCTTTGTTTGTCAGCATTTTGTTTAAATTGTTCTCTTTGTGCTCACAAGTCACATAACACATGAAGTGATGCTTTTAGAGACTTTTTCCTTCAGTGAATAAACTGCAGATCATACCATTTGGAAAAATCCAATGATGGGTATGTTGGGTCAAATGTTTTAAGCTTTTTAAACTCTTTGAAGCATCATTACCTCAGCCATTACATTTCAGTGTTCAGTGCTATGGGCTATGCTCTGACAAATGTTATGAAACTGGGAATTGTATCAGTGTCTTGTTAGTGCAATTATGGGAACATTTTGCTGTAGACGGCTAGTGCCTACAATAAACACAATGTTCAAAAGCAAAATGATTCATAAAGCACATTTGAAAAAAAGAGAAAAGTACTGAAACAGAAAATTAAACATTAAGTAAAGACACAACAGGGTATGCTTGAGAGGACTGTTTTATTAGAGTATTAATTCCAACTAACATCAATTCAGTGTTTTAATCACAGTAATTTTAAAACTTTTAAATGCAAATTTTGTGACTCTAGCTTCAGGCAAACATTTATGTTAGCCACAAAGCTCCTATAAGTAAAAGTGCAAAAAATATAATTTCTGGATGTTAAAGCTTAACAGAAACATTTAAGATTAAAGTACTTAAAAATTATTTGCAAAAAAAGATATGTGGTTCAGTTGTCTCCAGTATAAATGTTTGATTCTCATTAAGGCCCAAAATAACATCCTACTTCATCTTGCTGGGGGAGGGTTGAACAACAGGACTAACAGCAGAATGAAGGCCAATCATCTTCATTTAGAGAAAACAAAGATGGACCTGTGTCACAATGAGAAAATAGGGTGGCAGGTTTTTGGGTTTCAGAGTAAATTTATGACCTCAACCTGCATTACTATCTACTGTTTCTCTAATTCTGCTGGTAACTATGTTGGGATGTATAAGAGGGTAGAACGTAATCAGTGTTAGCTGAATTTCCCCATTGTCATGTCAGCTTAGAGAGTGAGAATCATGCTAACTTTAGGAGGCAAGATAGAGTGCCAGAAGCCAAAAGGAAGTGTGTAGTGCTAATCTCCCTTTATTTCCCTAAGTGCAAGCAGGTCCAACCCCAACAGATGTTATCATTATTATGGTGGTGCAGCATCACAGCAGTGATGTAAATATAATGTCTAGATTGCAACAAGCACAAAAGTTTCTGTCTCATCCACCTCACAGCAGTAATAAGTTAATAGAAAGTAGGCCCCTTTTGGGGCAGTGTGTGCGTGTGTGCTCTGACCAAATAAGATCAATGGGTAGGTTATTATTCTGAACAGGATTTAATAGCACTCAAAAGAGAAAATGCATGTTTAAAGTGCTATGTAAGAATAAAGAAGATGTGGTATTCTTACAAGAAAATTATTTCACAAAGAGAAATATTCCAAAGGTGCAAATTGAAGTTTATTTGTGAAAGTTTACATTCATGCAATGCCTCCAAAAAGAAGTGAATTGATTTAGTTTCAAAAAGAATGTTATGTTATGAATCAGTTTTTTTTTTTGATAGAATAAATAGAAATTGTACACTTTAGTTAACCTATATGGCACACTGAGGAAAGAGAGACCAAATAACCTACTGAATGTTGACTGAAAGATTATTTCTAAGGATGGCCAATGGACTGGTGTGAGTGGCCCCAAGGTTGTTACACCTAGATCAGGTAGGGTTTGTGAGTAATGGACAAGGTGCTATCAACATTATAAGGATCATAAATAACATCGTCTGAGAAGGCAGGAGGGTTGGGGATGATGTTACTAAGTTGCATTTAAGAAAGACATCTGACAGCATTTATTGGAAAAGCACATGATCCTAGACTCTACCTGCTCTGACAGAAATATATATTTTTTGGAGACTGACATCCAAAAGACATGCAAAAACAATTTTTATGGCATTGACTCCAACTGCAATACTGACAGGCAAATAATGACTGTGGTGGTGATGCGCACCTTCTTTCTTTTTGCGGACTGCTGATTCTAATCGGAGCTGGGAGTTCAGCAGTACCGGGCTTCACCTGAATGGAGATGGGACAAACTCTCCATGAGCACTTACGTCAGAGTGGTTGATAACAGCCTCCTGACCACATTTAAATGTGAGATTCAATTTTTTCTTAATGGTGTCTATCTAATATTCACAATACTACACTACTGGGGAGCTTCTCTTTGTGTTTCTTTGTTTCATGTGCCTGCTGGTCACATGTTGATCCGATTTTTATACTGCTTCAGGGAGAGCATGTTCTGAGGAGAAAGCAGCCCCCCAGTGTATTGATACTGTTTCTGGAAGCAGTTTACAACCCCAGTAGCCTTTGAAGTTGGATGTGATACAAGTCCATTCCATCACATATCGTTTGTGAGTGCACACTCATAAGGTGAAGGCAGTGGTCCAGATTATGTTTTATCATATTGATGTACACAGGGGCACCCTGTTGTTTTTTGTTCCCTTTCCTTCTATTGCTGATTATAAAGCTAGCAAAAGATAATCCTCATTAACCCCTTAAGGACCGGCCGCACGCACATGCAGCCAGCCCTTAAGGACCACGGACCATTTTTTTTGTATCCGGTTCCGGGCTCCCCGAACGGCATGAAGCCATGCACTATTGTTGTGTAAGAAGCAACATATGTTATCATAAACATCAATAGCTATGATGAATGTTTCTGCTACTGCTAGAAGTGAAGCGCTATTGACACCTACTGCTAGTACAATTTCAACATCTAGCCCCATTAGTAGTAGTCCTGTCCAGGTTAAGGTCAACCATTTTAAGTTTCAAGTCCTACCATTTAATTTCTCCTCAGCTCCCAGATCTTTTACGAAGATCCTGTTAATGGTGGCAGCTCGCTCAGTCAGTGAGTCATCTCAGTCTTCCCATACCTGGGCAATTGGCTGGTAAAAACCCATATTATTCTTACTGCAAGAAGACCTAGAATCATGTTTTCAAACACTTCAGGATCTCAGTTGGAGAATAAACTGGGAAAGTTTGGATCTAGTCCCTTCACAAAAGAAAGTGTTTCCCAGGGATGAAATTCTACTGAAACCAGGACCTTTCTTAAAGACTTATGTCATCCTCCATCTCAACAGTCCCTTTGGACCCTTTTCCATCTTTGGCCACTCTAATAATTCACCTTTAAGAACTAGAATACACAATCACCCTCTCTCAATCAGTCAGTGACAGTCCCTTACCAAATCAAGAGATCCTTGGATAGCCAACAACCACCTGTCTTCATGCCTGCCATGGCATATTCCTATCCAGAATGTAATCATCATGGCTACCCACACCTCCAGTTTGGGGTGCTCATCTTTGCAGTCTTATCATTCAGGGTTCTCCAAGATCAGGGTGCTCATGGAAGTCTGGTAAAACATTCAGCATTGGAGCACTCATTAGAACATTCAGTCTGGATAGTGTTGGACAATCGCTCACTAGTGGCATATTTAACTGCCAGGGGTGCATCAGAAGACCTACTTCATCAATGCTCGCCATGACCATGTGCTCTTGGGCAGAAATTACCCTGGTACATTTTTCAGCCACACTTCTGAAAGGCAGTCTGAATAAAATAGCAAACTTTCTTCGTCAACACCTGCTACTCTAGGGCATGTGGACCCACCAGGAAGTCTTTCTCTGGCTCGTGCCAGATATAGACATAATGGCCAGCAGGAACACCACCAAAGGAGCAAGATTCTTCTACTTAAACCCAAGTGAGCACCCGGAGACAGTGGTACTCCAATCTAGTCATGGGACTTCCACCTAGAATAAATTTTTTTTGTATCACCGGTCTTAAAAAAGCTGCAGCAGGAGAAGGCTACAGTATCCTTTTTGATACATTCTGTCACAAAAGAGCCTAGTTTTTGTACATCATCCTACTATCAGTGAGATGTCCTATCTATCTGACAGCAAGACCAGATCTTCTTCATTAGGATCCCATTCTTCATCCCAATCATCAATTCTTCTGATGGCCTGGATGCTGAAAGGCCAGTGTAGGGTATTTCCGAGGTAGTTATTGAGACCTTGTTGTACAGCAGAAAGAAGGTGATGTCTCTACGCTTCCTAAAGATCTGGAAGTGGTCTGCCTCCTTGTTTTCCTCCCGGAACTTTTTGCCTATGTCTGCTGCCATTAAAGACATCTTGGAATTTCTTCATCAGGCTTTTGAAGTGGGTCTACAGGCCTGTGCTTTCAAGGTTCAGATTGAAGCAGTAGGCTCTCTGCAGAACTCTTCAACAGAGGATCATACACTTCTCCATTGATTTACTGAAGTTCTATCCGAGCTAAAACATAGAATTCTCCCAGACGTCGCTCCTTGGAACCTCACTTTGGTGCTTAATGGGTTGATATCACATCCCTTTTGAACCTATGGATTCTATTCCAATTAAGTTCTTGATCCTTAAGATGGCCTATCACTAAAAAAACCTTACCTCATTTTCCATCCTGACCGGATGGTCCATTGGCTGCCTCCAGATATCTAGGTAGATCATATCTTTCATCTTTCTCGGGAACTAATACTGCCTACGGTGCACCCCAGCGTGGACTCAGGAAATTAAGACCTCCTCTGCACTCTGGATTTGAAGAGATGCTTCTAGATCTACCTAGACCAGTCTCAGTCATGTAGACAGATGTCAACCTTGCTTCTCTCCTTCTCTGGTCCCTCCAAGGTTGCATCCAAGTGGTCAACTGCTTGCTGCATTAAAGTGCATGTATCACCTACATATGTTAGTCTAAATAGGTTATATAGCGAATATTATTTGTCGAAATTTGAGTTATAAACTCTGCCCTGTACCTACACCCGCATATATCTGCCAATGAGACCGCTCCAGCTTACAAACAGGAAGCCTCCGTCGGAGGAGGCTGGATAGATGATAGGGGAGCAGAAGAATAGTAACGGACTGCGGTTACAGAGCAGGTAACCGCAGTCTATGCGGAAGTAGGTACAGGGCAGAGTTTATAACTCGAATTATAACTTGAACAGCAGATGGAATTATCCATACCTTCTGAAAACATAATAATTTGGACCTCCTGTCCTCTGCAGAAGCAGCCTTTACATAGTGGGTTCTCCAGGTTGTTGGCTCTTAATTCCCACTCTGTTTCTCTTTGTACCATCTCTCTTTCTGTGCTGCCTGAGATGGCAAGGAAACGATGAATTCCTACTTACCCAGGAATCCCATTTTCTTGTAAATTCTAAGGCAGCACACAGATCTACCCACCCTATTAAATCTATCTGGCAGTATTTTGTCTTTTTTTTATTGAACTGGTAGGAGGGACTCATATAGGGCATTTTAAAGTTCCCTATTCTGTTATCACAGTGCCCGTGATCTTTTTCTGTCACTCTCGCTTGTGGTGCGCTCCTATTGGCTGAGCTTGTTTGGCCCGCCCATTGTGGTCTTTTTATACCTGGCCTTTGGCACCTCTCAGGTGCCCTTTCGTGGTGTTCCTGAGTCAGTGTTGCTGTTGCTGAGTTTCAGTGTTCCTGCTTCCTGTGTACCAATTTGGCTTGTCTGACTACGCTCCTGTTTCCTGCTCCGTGATTGACCCGGCCTGGCTGACGTTCCTGCGTGTGTCTTGATCTGGCTTGTCTGAGAATCTGGCTCCGTGATCTGACCCGGCCTGGCTGACGTTCCTGCTTGTGACCTGACCCGGCTTGTCTGAGTATCCTGCTCCATGATTGACCCGGCCTGGCTGACTTCCTGCTCCGTGACCTGAACCAGCTCGTTCCTGACCTTGCCTCTGTTCCTGCCGTTGCTGCTTAGTGTCTCCTGGGCGACATTCTGACTTCCGCTGTGCTGTGGCATGGCTGATCGTGTCATTGCCTCCTGTACTGGGCCTCTCCATTTCCTCTGCTGAGCCTGATTACTCTGTTTTCTCCTAGAGTACTGTGCAGTCGTTAACTCTTGCAAAGCCGTGCTTCTGTTCGCTGAGCCTCCAGTATCACTTGCAGAGCTGTTGTCTCCGTTTCCTGAGCCTCCGTTAACACTTGCAGAGCCGTTGTCTCCGTTGACTGAGCCTCCAGTAACACTTGCAGAGTCGCTGTCTCTGTTCACTGAGTCTCCATTAACACTTGCAGAGCCGTTACCCTGAGTCCTCCGCTACACTTGCCGAGCCTGTTTATCTTGCAGCATATATCTTAAGGGCTGTGGCTCATTCTGTCTATCTGTGCAGTGTAGTCGGTCTCCGTTACTGCACCCGCGGGAGGCGCTATTGGCTCTAGCTCTTGCAGTGTTTAGTCTCCGTTACTACGCCCGTGTGGGCTATTGGCTCTAGCTCTTGCAGTGTTTAGTCTCCATTAATACGCCCGTGGGGGTTACTGGCTCTAACTCTTGCAGTGATTAGTCTCCGTTGTAACGCCCGTGGGGGCTGTTGGTTCTAGCTCTTGCAGTGTAGCTCTGTCTCCGTTGAAACGCCCGTGGGGGCTTGTGGCTCTTTCTTATCAACTAAAGCAGAGTATTTGGCCTCGGTTCCTGTTCAGCATAAGCAGTGCTTCTGTTCAATAGACTGTCTGTGTTTCTTCATCTAGCACCACTTGCTGCTCCTTTACCACCTTATGGGTGTGTCAAACACACCACAACAGAGGCTGATTGATTTACATGTACTTTAACCATTTGAGTACCCTTATGTTTCAATGTCTGTCCAGTGACAGTATATGTATATTTAATTCATCTGTATACTGGGCCTGAGAAGGCATCTGTACGCCACTGTCATTCTATTTCTCTGTATTGCCTATAGAGGGCGGTCTTTCTTGTATTATTAATAAAACTGTGTTTTATTCTAACCTGCTGGTCTGAGTGTCCTACAAAACCGTTAAGCTGTTTTCTTGTCCTGGGGCAGGTTTACTGTTTGTGTGCTGCCTTGGTATTAACAAGGTAAAAAAGACATTACCAGGTAAGTAGGAACTCATCCTTTCTCCCTTCAAACTCTCACAGACTCCCCAAAACGAGAACAGCCAGCTCGGGAAAGAACTTGGATCATTTACCTGTCTCTTCTTAGTTAAACAGGATTTTGGAATATTTGGGGTAAGTCTCCTTTTACATTCCACCAAATTCCTCAGACTCCCCTAACACAAATAACAAATTGCTTGTCTAAAAGACTCCATAAACTTAATTACAACTCCATTTTCATTGCCTCTCTTCTCTAGCTCAAAATTTGTGCTGCTTTTTCTCTCTCTCTAACAAACACAGAATGACATGCTGCTGGAACCTGATACCCTTTTTGCATTATCCTGGTGGCAAAAGAAGGGAAACTTTCCAAGTTGAGTAAGGAGGAAGAAAAAAAAAGAGTAAACAGTTCCATCTTCTTTGCTAGGTCATCCTAGTTTAAGAGATCTGTGGAACTCAAGAAATAGCAGTTTTGGTGGCCATTTTTAAAATCAGACGTTAAGGAATTTGTTCAATCATGTATTCTCTGCTCCAAGAATAAATTTTCTCATGTCTGTCCCACAGCCACTGCCTATTCCTTGTTCCCAATCTACGGATCTCATTGTAGACTTTCCTCCTTCAAATAAGTTTACCACCCTTAGTTATTGTTGATAAGTTTTCCAAACAATCTCACTTAGTTCATCTAACTAAACTCTCTGCTTCTCAAGAACTAACTGCAATAATTGTCAAGTGTCACCGCTCACCTGTATCCGCTGCTCCCCCGGCCGCATCTGTCTCTCGGCGGCGGCGGCGATCCTTCCGGTCCGCGGCTCTGTCAGTCCGCGCATGCGCAGTGCACGCCTGCCTTCAGGCTGGCGAATGCGCATGTGTCCGGTCCAGGCTTCCATTCCTCCAACCCCTCCAATCAGTTGCTCACCCGTTAGCCAGCCTTTCTCAGATATTCTCCCCATTGGCTGCCTCTTGTATTTAAACGGGCTACCCCAGGCTTAGGGTGCCCGTTCCATTGAACTCGCTTAAGGCTTTTGTTCTGGGCTCTTGTGCTGTTATTGATCTGTGCTCCTGATATTGACCCTTGGCTCTCCTGACTACGCTTGATCTGTGCTCCTGGTATTGACCCTTGGCTCTCCTGACTACGCTTGATCTGTGCTCCTGGTATTGACCCTTGGCTCTCCTGACTACTCTTGATCTGTGCTCCTGGCATTAACCCTTGGCTTCGCCTGACTATGTCTGATCCGTGCTCCTGGTCCTGACCTTTGGCTCCGTTTGACCCTCCCACTCAGCCTGTATCTAGTCTGTCCTGCCGGCCTGGTTTCTAACGGTTCCCAGGTACTCCCATCCTGGTTGCACCCCGGCTCAACCGGGGTGGAACAATCTGGTTTCGCGACCAGCACCTCTAACCAGCTTCGGCTGCAGCAATGGAGTACCTGGCACGCCGTCACCGCCCACCAGCTACGTACCCCAGCTCCGCACGCTAGCATCAGTACCAGTGCCGGCACTCACACACACAGTTTCCTACCCACTGTGTGCGTGACAGTTGGAACGGGCCAGACTCCGGAATGGATCCAGTTGAGATGTCCCGCTTGACTGCACGGCTTGATGAACAGGAACAAGTACTGGCCTCGCATGCAGCACACCTGCGAAGCCTGGAAGACAAACTAGACGCTGTATTGGACCTCCTGCGTTCCTCCTCCTCATCGACCCCTGCGGCTGACTCCGCTACTGCCAGCGCCTCCGGTGTTACTACAACACCTCCTCCGGGGTACGTTACCCCTCGTATCCCGCTTCCAGACAAATTCTCAGGCTGGCCAGCTGACTTTCGTGGGTTTTTGAACCAATGTCAACTCCATTTCCGAACCCTGCCGCAGACCTTCTGTACCCATGCCGCCAGGGTCTCCTTTATCATCTCGCTTCTCAAAGGGGATGCGTTGGCGTGGGCATCTCCACTTGTGGAACAGCACTCATCCTTGCTAGATGACTCCAATTCTTTCATAGCCGCCTTCAGGGCCGTCTTCGATGTCCCTGGCAGAAGCACCTCAGCAGAAACGGCCCTCCTGGCTCTGCGTCAAGGATCCAGAACCGTTAGCCAGTACGCGGTGGAATTCCGCACGCTCTCTTACGAGACGGACTGGAATCAGGGAGCCCTAAAGGCAGCTTTCCGGCGCGGGCTCAACGAACGCCTGAAGGATGCCTTGACCTTTCGCGATATCCCGGATGAGTTTGAGGACCTCGTGTCTTTGTGCCTGGATTTGGACAGGCGCCTCCTGGAAAGACAGCAGGAACGGGATCGCAGTAGGAGACGGGTACCCGCAGCCGTTCCTCTGTTGGAAGATTGCCCAGTGACCAAGACTCCAATGGAAGTCGGGGGCGTTACCCGCCTATCGGAGGAAGAAAGAAGAAGAAGACGAACCCTGGGCCTCTGTCTGTACTGTGGGCAGGCGGGTCATATGCTGCGACAATGTCACATCCGCCCGGGAAAAGACACCGCTTAGTCGATTCCCGAGGCGGTCTCCTAAGCCATAACCATCAGCCTCCCCATGGCCGGTCTAGGGTCTTTGTTCCCATCACTATCCAGTGGACCGCCCATACTATCACTACGGCCGCTTTTGTCGACTCTGGAGCCGCCGGGCTTTTCATCGATGAAGTTTGGGCCCGCACTCACAGTGTACCCTGTCGACCTAAGAAGGCTCCCATACTGGTCTCCACATTGGATGGTGGACCCTTAGGCATGGGAAGGATTACTCTGGAAACCGAGCCTCTCGTCCTCTCTACCAGAACCCATTCTTCCATCCAGTAAAGTCCTTTCATCACTATCCACCGCTACGCTGGCCAAGATCCAAAACGCCCAGAGAGACCTGGATCCATCATGTCCCACGGGACGCCTCTTTGTCCCAGTTCAGTTCCGTCCAGACATCCTTAAGTGGGCGCATCAGTCACCCACCTCCGGTCATCCTGGAATCACTCGTACTTTAGACCTAACACAATGGCAATTCTGGTGGCCCTCCATGCCGCAAGACGTAAAGGATTTCGTCTCAGGCTGTCATCACTGTGTCAGACACAAGCGACCTCGCTCCCGACCAACTGGCCTTCTACAACCACTCCCTGTACCGTCTTCCCCCTGGACACATCTCGCCATGGATTTTGTAGTGGATCTGCCTCCATCGAAGAAGAATACAGTGATCCTAGTGGTAGTGGACCGCTTCTCCCGTCAGGCGCATTTCATCCCTCTGCCCAAGCTGCCCACCTCTCAGCAGTTGGCCGAGGTCTTTCTCCGAGAGGTATTCCGTTTGCACGGCCTCCCTCACCAGATAGTGTCCGACAGGGGTAGCCGGTTCACCTCCCGATTCTGGAGAGCATTCTGTGCCCGCTTAGGCATCGCGGTGCACCTATTTTCTGCCTATCACCCCCAGTCAAATGGTCAGACTGAAAGGACTAACCAAGCGCTCAAACAGTACCTACGGATGTTTGTAGAACCCCTTCATGACAACTGGACGGATCTCCTCCTGCTAGCAGAATTTGCCTTTAACAGCTGTCGCCATGAATCACTCCAGTGCTCTCCCTTCTTCGCTGCGGGTGGGTTCAACCCTACGTCACTACCGCTCTCATCCCCTTCTGGTGTACCTGCCGTTGACTCACATGTGGATGATCTGGAGACACACTGGCAACGGATCCGCTCAAACCTGGTAACGACAGCAGCCCGGTACAAGAGGGCGGCCGACAAACGGCGAATCCCGGGGGCTAAGTTCATGGTCGGTGATGAAGTGTGGCTCTCCACCAAGAATTTACATCTCCGTCAACCCTCCTCGAAGTTCGGCCCACTGTTTGTTGGGCCCTTTCGGATTCGCTCACAGGTCTCACCGGTGACCTTCGCCTTGGATCTGCCACCCTCCATGCGGGTTCCTAATACATTCCATGTATCCCTGCTTAAGCCACTCTGACGCACCCGGTATACCCCTCAGTCGACGTCCGCACCCCCGGTGCAGGTTGATGGCCAAGAAGAGTATGTGGTACAGAAGATCCTGGACTCCCGCTTGGTTCGGGGAGTCCTCCAATATCTCGTGGACTGGAAGGGGTACGGCCCGGAGGAGCGTTCCTGGGTTCCCGCCTGTGATCTTCATGCCCCTGCTCTTCGGCGGGCCTTTCATCGTGCCTACCCCTCGAAACCGGGTTGTCCGGAGGCCTCCCGTTGAGGGGGGGGGGGTGGTGTCACCGCTCACCTGTATCTGCTGCTCCCCCGGCCGCATTTGTCTCTCGGCGGCGATCCTTCCAGTCCGTGGCTCTGTCAGTCCGCGCATGCGCAGTGCACACCTGCCTTCAGGCTGGCGAATGCGCATGCGTCCGGTCCAGGCTTCCATTCCTCCAACCCCTCCAATCAGTTGCTCACCCCTTAGCCAGCCTTTCTCAGATATTCTCCCCATTGGCTGCCTCTTGTATTTAAACGGGCTACCCCAGGCTTAGTGTGCCCATTCCATTGAACTCGCTTAAGGCTTTTGTTCTGGGCTCTTGTGCTGTTATTGATCTGTGCTCCTGATATTGACCCTTGGCTCTCCTGACTACACTTGATCTGTGCTCCTGGTATTGACCCTTGGCTCTCCTGACTACGCTTGATCTGTGCTCCTGGTATTGACCCTTGGCTCTCCTGACTACTCTTGATCTGTGCTCCTGGCATTAACCCTTGGCTTCGCCTGACTACGTCTGATCCGTGCTCCTGGTCCTGACCTTTGGCTCCGTTTGACCCTCCCACTCAGCCTGTATCTAGTCTGTCCTGCCGGCCTGGTTTCTAACGGTTCCCAGGTACTCCCATCCTGGTTGCACCCCGGCTCAACCGGGGTGGAACAATCTGGTTTCGCGACCAGCACCTCTAACCAGCTTCGGCTGCAGCAAGGGAGTACCTGGCACGCCGTCACCACCCACCAGCTACGTACCCCAGCTCTGCACGCTAGCATCAATACCAGTGCCGGCACTCACACACACAGTTTCCTACCCACCGTGTGCGTGACATCAAGGATGTCATCAGGCTTCACTGGTTGCCATTACCCATTGTCTGACAGAGGCATGCAGTTCACTTCACACTTTGGAGAGTCTCCATCTCCTTACACTTTACTACTGCCTACCTTCCACAAAGTTATAGGCAAATTAAGGACCAACCAATTCTTAGATTTGTTTATTTGTCATTTAATCTATCCACAACATTCTAATTGGTATGATTTCTTCCCTTTAGACAAGTTTACTTTCAATTATGTTCTTCATGATTCCCTATAGTTTACTTTCTTTTGTGCTGTTTTGGTTACCATTCTCATTCGCTGCCTTTGACTACAGCCTCTGCTACTTCGGCAGCTGACACCTTTTTTGTAGATTTAAACGCTTACTATTCTGTCATCCATACCTATATCTCTTTTGGTTTACTATCGATATGTCGCCCGCTGAATAGCGTGTCATGAATTGGCGCATCTCTTTAGGCGCGTCACTCCGAATGGCGCATCTGTATAGGCGCGTCACTCCTAATGGCGAGTTTCATATGGTGCTCGTAAGGGAGTCGCAAAATGTTTACGTCGCGTCATTTGGATTGACGCACGTAGTAAAACGCGCATTTAAAGGGGTAGTGAAGGGAAAAAAATACAAATTACAAAGTTAGTGAATTTTAAATTTTTATTGGGAAGCAAAAACTGTTTCACAAAATATACATGAAATGTAACCCTTTTGAGTGCAAGAGGGGTGCACAACGCAATGCACTGCGTAGTGTACCCCTGTGGCACATAAAGGATTAAACCTAACAGTGCAATGTAACGTAAAGAGGTAGCGAGCCGCAATAAATACAAGTAATAAAACATTAGTGAATTTTAAATTTTTATTGGAAAGCAAAAACTGTTTTGCAAAATATACATGAAATGAAACCCTTTTGAGTGCCAGAGGGGTGCAAAATGCAATGCACTGCAATGCGTAGTGCACCCCTCTGGCACTCAAAGGATGAAGCCTAACAGTACAATCTAGGAATAAACACACATGTTTTTTAGCAGTCTTTATTTGAAAGCAAACAATATTTGACAAAGGGGTGCAATCGGAATGCTTTGACCCTGATGAGTGCCAGAGGGGTGCACAACGCAATGCACTGCAATACGTAGTGCACCCCTCTGGCACTCAAAGGATGAAGCCTAACAGTACAATCTAGGGATACAAAACAAACAATATGTTATAAAGCATGCATAACAGAAAACAACAAATAAAACAAAACATGTTAATGTTAAAGATAAACTTACCAAACACAGTTCAGGTATATAGTCTATGTATTAAATTGTACATTGTTGGCCACACCTTTCAGGTACTGTGACAGCTCGGTTGTTGCATAGTTCATAACAAGTAATTTCAATCTTCTTGCAGTGTCCCTGTACACCTTTTTTGATTGTGGCGGCTCATTTCCTTCAGCATACTGCTCCAATTTTAATTCAGTCAAACTCTGTTCTTTTTTTAGTCCATTAATAAAGTTCCAGATGGTTGGGTGGCATGCCCCCAGAAGAAAGCTGAAGCCTCTATGCCAGCCTTCTACAGAGTTATTAGTTTTGGGCAGGTCTAGCCGGACGGAATGATAACAGTTCCAAAGTTCAATGTCAAAAAGAGGTTTGGTTCTAGTATTTCTTCTAGCAGGTCTACCAATCCAGGTGTCCTCAAAATAGTTGAGGAGCAGTTGCAATTCGTCAAAATTCTCGCTAAAAAAAGTGCAGTCCATTAGCTTTTCAAAAGACTCTACCACATCCTGTGGTGGTACAAAAGCAAGTCCTAGTAGCTTCCTTAGTTTGAGTGCATACTCCGCGTTGTCACAGTATTTTTTTGCAACATCTGGTATTTGTTGTATTTTACGCCAAATACACTGGCTGAAATGGAAAAGGCATCCTTGCTGTGTGCATTCTGGGAAAACCTTTTTAAATGCCGCTATGCTCGATGCTTCAAAGTCAGTCATGATGGTGCGAGGGTTCAATGAAGGACAAAGCTTCTTCAACTCTGCTAGAACACTTGTGTACATGTTTGTGGTCTTCTCACTCATGAGTACGAACACAAGTGGGATAACAGTCCTAAACCGCATCGCATGTATAGTGTACATTTGCTGAAATAACTTGGGACTGCTTTTGAAGGTTCCGTCCGCAAACCAGTTGTGGCTGTTTGTCAATACACTTAAGTTGGCAAGGGTTGAAAAAATAATAAATCGTACTAATCCGGCTCCACTATCATGAAGAATAAAGTTGTCACCCTTGTAAGTGTTTACATATTCTCCGCCAATCCTCAGGTCGTGCAAACTCGTTGGGTTAGGAAGTGGAGCCGTGACACCTCTCCTCACTCTTCTGATGACCTGCTTTAAATTAGTTACTGCGGGTAACTGGGCAGCAACAGCAGGTGTGGCTGATTGAGACGTGACAGCCACCAGTTGATGTGTGCTATACTGTGTAGTAGCTGCCATTTGTTTCATTTCTCCAACCAACCTCTTTGCGTGAACTTTAGCAATGTCAGGGACATGGTTGTGTTCGCCAGGTCCATTGCAAATCATATCATCCTTAGTATGTCATCTGGAAGTGCAATGTCCACTGCTGTATTCTGTGCATCTCCAGATCCTCTTTCCGTTGATGACTTTTTCTTGACGGAAGGTGCATCCTTCCACCAGCAGCAGTTCAGCTCCCTTCTTGCTTCTGATAAATTCCAAAGGCATGGTTATTTCGCAGTATTGACGCCTGAAGTACAGCCAAGTATCCTTGGAAGTTCCAAAGAGGTAATACAGCTTCCACTCAGTAGGAGGGAGCATTTATACACAGTGATATAAACGCCGCCAATTTGACGCCTATTTTGACGCCCACGTGACGCCTGGCGACATTGTTATGCAAATATTGACACGGAGGCGACACTTTGTTATTTTAATCCTATATTCATTACATGCTAATGTATTGACTACTTTGAAGTTGTAGTGTATTACTGGTTAAAAGTTATAACTGTATCTATCTATCTATCTATCTAAATATATATACACATATATATAGATAGGTAGATATACATACATATACTTATATATTCTTATATAGTTATATATACTTATATATAGACGCACATATATATGTATATATATATATATATATACTTACATATACACTTATACATATGTATCTATCTATCTATATATATATATAAATATATAAACTTATACCTATATATACTTATACATATGTATGTATGTAGCTATATATATTTATATATATATATATATATATATACATATATGTATATATCTATATATGTATATATACATATCTATATATATACTGATATATGCTATATATGATATACTTATATATTCTTATATAGTTATATATACTTATACATAGACACACATATATGTATATATATATATATATACATATATATATATATATATACTTATATATACTTATAATACATATCTATCTATCTATATGTATAAACTTATACCTATATATACTTATACATATGTATGTATGTATGTATCTATATATATATATATATATATATATATATATATATATACACACAATATACAAAGTTGACTGGTTAAAATAATGAGGAAAACATATAAGGTAACCAAAAAATTTTATTTAGGAATTCCCTCCGGGAGGGACGGTGGTGAGTTTGAGGCTGGAAGGTGGAGGGTTGTGATTGGGAAGTGGAGGGGTGCGCTTCAGAGGTGGAGGGTTGGGATTGGGAAGTGGAGGGGTGCGCTTCAGAGGTGGAGGGTTCAGTGGAGAAATCTGAAAAGCAAAAATGGAAATATCAGAATATTAGTGTAGGATAACATGCCACATATGAAAATGCCACATATGTTGAACAAAATGTGTACTTGTGCAAAGTGATAGGTATTAACTTTGTTATGACAATGTCCAACATTACACATTTATGTTGAACAAAATGTGTACTTGTGCAAAGTGTAGGAGTACACATTTTGTTGTAGCACTAATGGAGAGATGTGCCATGTAATACACGCGACAATAGAGATGCGCCCTATAATGACGCGTGATATTAGAAATGCGTCACAAAATGACGCGAGACATAAGAAATGCGGCATACGATGACGCACGACATATGAAACGCGCCATTTTAATGCACGCTTTCAGCGGCTCGATATATGAGAAGGATACCATCTCTTTTGAGTGCCCCATTTCCACAAAGGAGCTGCAGGTAACAGGCAGTCCTTGGAATCCTGCTATGGCACTGGTGATATGGCTCTCTATTAAGAAACTGTTCTTGAAACAACAATCATCCAAGCTGGGGCTTCACTTTTTCATTTTGTTTCTACAGTCTTGTTTGATCTGGTCCTACACGATATGATGATTTCCAATACATTTCACATTTCCTTACTGAAACCTGCTGTCAAGCAACTTTTAACAAATACATATTTAATACTCATAAACTACATGTAAGGAAAGCATATTAAGAAAGAATTCACTGAGTCTAAGGCCTATTGAAAAACCAAATGAAAAGTAAACATGCTGCTATCATTAATGCCAGGCTGAGACTGAGCGCTCCGAGACTGTGGCGTTCAGTCTCAGCCCTTCTTGCCCTTGCCAGTTCATGTGATCACCGTAGCAGCGATTACATGTACCAGCATAGTAACAGACAGAGGCAGCAGAGAAAGCATGCTGTCTGTGCCTGTCACGTCTGCCTCTGTCTCCGTTGCTATGAAAGTACGGGAGACAGAAGTAGACGGGAGACACCTAGTGGTGAAAGAAAATATAGCAGCTAGGGGTTGAAAAATGCAGGTCAATTTCTGACCTGCAATAATACTTTTTTTTTTTTTTAACACAACACACTTTTTTTTTTTAACAAAAATATTTTATTTAAAAAAAATAATAATCTAATTAAACAAAAGTGGAAGTGTGATTGTTGTGGAGTCATGTAATACACTTACATACACCATCAAATGCCAGGGATAAAAAAAAGTGTTAAAATAGGATGAGAAAAAGGGACATGGGGATTTTCATCCAGGCTGGACAGTGGCCACTTTAAACTGCATATTTTGTAGGTATGACTGACCGGTCATACCTTTTATGCAGTCTCCATAAAAATTTAACCCTTTGTGCCCAATTGATCCCAAGAGAAAAAACAAAAATTGTGGTTTTGTTTTTTTTTTTTACATTTTTTTACCTTTTTTTTTATTTTAATAAAGTAAATGGTGGGTTATCCATATAAGTAGGGTATCTAATGAAAGCCCTATTTGTGCTTAAAAAAACTTAGAGGGAAAACACTGTTGAACAAAGACAAGGTCAGAATTGCTCCGGTCCTTAAGTGAAATCCACCTCAGATTTTCCCGGTCCTTAAGGGGTTAATCTTGTTTCCTACTGTTGTGTAGTGTAACGGTTTTCTGACACTCAGACCAGGGTGTAAAGTAAAAACACAGTTTATTGAATCAAGGAGTAATACAATGCCCCTAGGGGCCAGTACAGGAATAGCAGAAATAGCAAACACGAACAGGGTGAATGCAATACAGCAAATAATACTGGACAATGGATAGATAGTAAATGACCCCAAAGGGTTAACAAGTGCAAGAGGAGAACTCAGTCCTAGTTTGGCCAACGCCCAGGATATATAGTAGTCTCTGGGTAATAGTTCTTGAGTCACAAAGCTGGAACTAAGTAGCAGTCTCTGGAACACAGTTCTTGAATCACAAAGCTGGAGCAAGTTGTCTGTACTGAATTCACTCTCAAATAGAAACAGAAGGCACAAGTGCCAGAGCTGAGTAAATACCACCACCGTGGGATATGAAGAAGTGCTATTGCCAAACTGAAGTACAAGAACCTGAGCCGCCCTTAACTGAGACTGGAAGTTAACTCTGCATGTACCCAATGGATAGTGCCCTGACACCTCTTGGATGTCAAATAGTGGTATCGATTGCACAAGCACTGAGAGCCAAGCATTGGATAGTGCAGATGGATAGAGTAACCTCTGTATGTCAGTAGGCCGGAGCCAGGACACCCTTCCGGTGCCGTACGGAACTTTCCCCGCAAGAGCGAACGGATAGCAATGCCCACAGGTGCGGTCACGGTGAACACCGAACACCGGACCGGCAATGCTCTGCAGAAGGTAGTGAAGCATTACAGAGGTACAGAAGGAGTGGCTCTTAATTGATAAGTGTATGCTTGGCAAGAACTGAGGCACAAGACTGAGGCTACGAAGCACTGCAGGAGTTAACAGGTTCTGTACCGGAACACAGCAACGTACTAGGAATGGCAAAGCAACCTTAATCTCAGCTAGAGTAGTGAGAGGAATAGTGAGACACCAAGTGATCAGAATGTCGCGGACGCGACCGGGCCGTGCAGGTACACCGGAACAGCAGACTGGGACAGGCGATAACTGGAACCGGAGCACAGCAGGAACAACAGCCGAAGAACAGGATCAGTCACGGAGCTAGGTCGTCTACCAGAGCCGGGTCGTACACGGAGCAGGATCATCAGCCAGAATCGGATCAATCACGGAGCAGGGTCGTCAGCCAGAGCCGGGTCATACACGGAGCAGGATCATCAGCCAGAACCGGATCAATCACGGAGCAGGGTCGTCAGCCAGAGCCGGGTCATACACGGAGCAGGATCATCAGCCAGAACCGGATCAATCACGGAGCAGGGTCGTCAGCCAGAGCCGGGTCATACACGGAGCAGGATCAACAGCAGAGTCAGACAAGCCGGGTCGGTACACTGGAGAACTGGAACACAGCAACAAGGCGCAGATACTGGAATACCACGAAAGGGCAAATCACAAGTGCCCAAGCCCCAGAGTATAAAGGCACATCCTGGGCGGGCCAATCAGCATCCTCCAATGCACAGATAGCACAACCCTGATTGACAGTGTAGCACGGGAACCGTGATAGTAACCCCCTCTCAAAGACTCCCTCCCCTGCCGGAGGGTCTTGGTTTCTGAGGGTATTTAGAGTGAAAGTTGCGCAACAACCGTGGAGCATGGTGCTCTTTGTGGTTGACCCAAGAGCGCTCCTCAGGCCCATATCCCTTCCAATGGACCAAATATTGCAACTTGCCTCTAAATCTCCTTGAGTCAATAATGCTCTGAACTTCGTATTCCTCTTGGCCCTGCACATCCACCGGCCCAGGAACCACCGGAGTGGTAGTATAATGATTGCAAACCAAGGGCTTTAATAGTGACACATGGAACACATTGTGAATACGCATAGTATTAGGAAGTTCCAAAGCGTATGCCACAGGATTGATCTTGCGTATAATCTTGAATGGCCCAATGAAGCGGGGGGCCAGTTTGTTCGAGGGCACCTGCAGGTTGAGATTCTTGGAGGAGAGCCATACCCTATCCCCAACCTGAAAGGAGACCGTGGGAGCCGTCTGCGATTGGCATGCCGCTGATGTCTGTGGAAGGACTGACTGAGGGACCTTTGTACCTGTGCCCAAGTGGAGCGGAGCTGCTCCATGTGCACATCCAGAGCCGGAATCTGCTGGGACTGAAATGAGTCTGGGAGTAGACAAGGCTGGAACCCATAATTAACAAGGAATGGAGAGCTCCCAGATGATGAATTAACCACGCAGTTCCTGGCGAACTCTGCCCATGGCAACAGGTCAGCCCAGTTATCATGATGATCAGTCACAAAGCAGCGTAAAAACTGCTCCATCCCTGATTGGCACGCTCAGTGGCCCCGTTGGTCTGGGGGTGGTAGGCGGAGGAGAAGGATAATTGAATGCCCATCTGGCCACAGAATGCCCTCCAGAATCTCGACACGAATTGACTCCCCCGGTCAGACACAATTACTCTGGGCACCCCGTGCAAGCGGAATACTTCTCTGGCAAAAATTGATGCCAATTCCTGGGCCGAGGGAAGGCCAGAGAGGGGCACGAAATGAGCCATCTTTGAGAATCTATCTACCACCATCAAGATAAACGTATAGCCCTTGGAACTCGGCAGCTCTCCCAAAAAATCAATCGAAATATGGGACCAAGGACGATCACCATTAGGCACTGGTTGGAGCAAGCCTACTGGGAGATGTCTGGGAGTTTTGGCACGGGCACAGATGGCACAAGCAGCAGTGAATGCAGAGCAGTCGGCTTTCAGGGAGGGCCACCAGAATGTTCGTGATAGTGACCATGCCAACTGATCTCTGCCGATGTGCCCAGCTGCCTTAGATGAGTGGTAGGTCTCAAGTAGTTGGGTACGAAAAGGTTCGTCCACAAAACACCTGCCAACTGGGGTTTCAGGAGGTGCCCGAGTTTGTGATGCCAATATTTGCTCTCCCAGTGGCGAGGTGATGCTGGTACGAATAGTAGCCAGAATTCTGTCTGGCTGAATTATGGGGACCGGGGCCTCATCCCTCTCAATGTCCGTGCAGAATTGTCTAGAAAGAGCATCCGCCTTAATATTTTTGAACCCAGGCAAATATGAGACTATGAAATTAAATCTGGACAGAAATAGAGCCCATCAAGCCTGGCGAGAAGACAATCTTTTTGCCTCGGAAAGGTAAATCAAGTTTTTATGGTCTGTGAGGATCAACACTGGTGCTCTAGTGCCCTCCAGAAGATGTCGCCATTCTTTTAATGCCAAGATGATAGCCAACAGTTCCCTATCACCAATTTCGTAATGGCTTTGGGCACTAGATAGTTTTTTAGAGAAGAACCCACACGGCGTCAGGTTACCCCCCTCCTTGGGGCGTTGGGAGAGAACTGCCCCTACCCCAACCTCGGAGGCATCAACCTCTAGAGTAAATGGTAGGGTGGGATTAGGGTGGGACAGTATAGGAGCGGATGCAAATGCCTTTTTTAGGTTTTCAAAGGCTATTTCAGCTGCCTGGGACCATTGAGAGGGATTTGCCCCCTTATGCGTAAGGTCAGAGAGAGGTTTTGTGATGGTAGAAAAGTTCTGAATAAACTTTCTATAATAGTTGGCAAAGCCCAAGAACCTTTGGATAGCTTTTAACCCCTTGGGTCGTGGCCATTGTAGAACCGCTGCCAACTTCTCTTGGTCCATTGCTATGCCATCATTGGATATCACAAAACCCAAGAATGGTACTTGGGAGCGATGAAATTCACATTTTTCTAGTTTGCAGAACAATTTGTTCTTGCGTAATCGCATCAATACTTCCGAAACATCCTGGATGTGCTAGGTTAAATTAGCAGAATGGATCAATATATCGTCCAAATACACCACCACACAAGACTGTAGCATGTCACGGAGGATATCATTTATGAACTCTTGGAATACGGCAGGTGCATTACATAACCCAAATGGCATAACCAGATATTCGTAGTGGCCTGACCTAGTATTGAATGCCGTCTTCCACTCATCACCAGCCCTTATCCTTATTAGGTTGTAGGCAGCACGAAGATCGAGTTTCGTGAAGATAGAGGAGCCTTTCAACCTGTCAAATAATTCTGTGATGAGCGGAATGGGGTAAGCATTCTTGGCAATCAACTTATTGAGTCCACGGTAGTCAATACACGATCGTAATTCGCCACTTTTCTTTTTCACAAAAAAGAACCCTGCACCTACCGGAGAGTATGATTTACGAATAATCCCTCGTCTGAGGGCATCCTCGATGTATTCCTCCATGGCCCTAGTCTCCTCCCCGGACAATGGGTAGGTCCTACCCCTTGGTGGCACAACTCCCGGGGGCAAATCAATAGCGCAGTCATATGGTCGATGCTGCGGCAATGCGCTAGCCTCACCCTTACTGAATACGTCACTGAACTTGCTGTATTCAGCTTGCACAGAAGGAGAGGTACACATAATCTTGACTGGGTGAGATAAACAGTGACTAGTGCAGTACTCAGACCAAGACTCAATTTCACATCTTTGCCAGTCAAACTGAGGATTGTGCAGCGACAACCAAGGGTACCCCAGAATGACCGCATGGTGAGGTGAATGTATAATTTGGAAACGTACCCCCTCTTTGTGGAGAACCTCAATAGCCATAGTGATGAGAGTAGTCTCCATGGTGATAAGTGCTGGTTCTAGGGGTCTGCCATCAATAGCCTCAATGGCTAGCGGAGTATCTCTTTTAGACAATGGAATATTGTGTCTTTCAGCGAATGCCCGGTCCATGAAATAGCCTGCTGCGCCAGAATCTACCAGGGCTAGTACCTCCACAGCTTGATCACCCAGAAGAAAACTCACCGGTATGGTGGGTTTTGTGGAACAAGGATCTGAGGACGACTGTACACCACCTAGGGCCTGTCCCCCAAGGTACCCTATGTGCGTGCGTTTCCCTGACGTACCGGACATGTGCGTAGCAGGTGCCCATTCTTACCACAATATAAACATAACCCTTGTCTTTTGCGATAAGCCCTCTCCTCCTTTGACAACCTAGTATATCCAATCTGCATGGGCTCCCCTGTTTCAGGTACCCTATCAGGAGGAATGGGAGGCAAGGGTGGGTTAAAAGACCTCTCGTGCCCATGGGTCTTGGAGCTAGCCCTTTTAGCCAAGCGCCTCTCGCGCATTCGGGTGTCAATGAGTATCACATAATCTATGTACTCATCTAGGTCAGTGGGTACCTCCCTGGCAGCAATCTCATCCTTGATGGCGTCGGATAGGCCTTGTGAAAAGGCTGCCAGGAGTGCCTCATTATTCCAGGCCACTTCTGCAGCTAAAATACGAAATTCTATCGCATAGTCGGCCACAGTGCGATCGCCCATCTGTATTACCATTAATTTCTTAGCTGCCGAGGTAGCTCGCCCTGGTGTCTCAAACACTCTGCGAAACTGTCTGACAAATTCGTTAAAATTCAGAGTGCAGGGTTTGGCCTGCTCCCATAAAGGATTAGCCCATGCCAGAGCTTTACCAGTTAACAGAGATATCATGAACCCCACTTTGCTACGGTCATTCGGAAAAGCATAGGGTGTGAGTTCTAAGAATATCTCAAGTTGGTTAAGGAAACCTCTGCACAGTGTGGGTTCGCCACCGTATCTGAGTGGTAACGGCGCCGCCGCCGTGAGACTTCTGGAGGGAGCCAGCAATTGCCCAGTGGCATTGTCCGGTGTCATGACTGGGGGGACCACCGGACTTTGATTCGGTTTCTCGAGATGTACCGTACATTCAAGCAAGGTTTGCATGGCCAAAGCCAATTGATCTAGACGTTGCTCATGAACATCCATCCTCCAGTGGAGGTTCTGTGTATTACTGTCACTTTTCCCGTCTGAGGTCATGGCCCTTTCGTACTGTAACGGTTTTCTGACACTCAGACCAGGGTGTAAAGTAAAAACACAGTTTATTGAATCAAGGAGTAATACAATGCCCCTAGGGGCCAGTACAGGAATAGCAGAAATAGCAAACACGAACAGGGTGAATGCAATACAGCAAATAATACTGGACAATGGATAGATAGTAAATGACCCCAAAGGGTTAACAAGTGCAAGAGGAGAACTCAGTCCTAGTTTGGCCAATGCCCAGGATATATAGTAGTCTCTGGGTAATAGTTCTTGAGTCACAAAGCTGGAACTAAGTAGCAGTCTCTGGAACACAGTTCTTGAATCACAAAGCTGGAGCAAGGTATCTGTACTGAATTCACTCTCAAATAGAAACGGAAGGCACAAGTGCCAGAGCTGAGTAAATACCACCACCGTGGGATATGAAGAAGTGCTATTGCCAAACTGAAGTACAAGAACCTGAGCCGCCCTTAACTGAGACTGGAAGTTAACTCTGCATGTACCCAATGGATAGTGCCCTGACACCTCTTGGATGTCAAATAGTGGTATCGATTGCACAAGCACTGAGAGCCAAGCACTGGATAGTGCAGATGGATAGCGTAACCTCTGTATGTC
Source organism: Rhinophrynus dorsalis (assembly GCA_037306005.1). Taxonomy (NCBI): domain Eukaryota; kingdom Metazoa; phylum Chordata; class Amphibia; order Anura; family Rhinophrynidae; genus Rhinophrynus; species Rhinophrynus dorsalis. Next base: position 583,117,185 of record CM074719.1, read on the forward strand.
AGTAGGCCGGAGCCAGGACACCCTTCCGGTGCCGTACGGAACTTTCCCCGCAAGAGCGAACAGATAGCAATGCCCACAGGCGCGGTCACGGTGCACACCGAACACCGGACCGGCAATGCTCTGCAGAAGGTAGTGAAGCGTTACAGAGGTACAGAAGGAGTGGCTCTTAATTGATAAGTGTATGCTTGGCAAGAACTGAGGCACAAGACTGAGGCTACGAAGCACTGCAGGAGTTAACAGGTTCTGTACCGGAACACAGCAACGTACTAGGAATGGCAAAGCAACCTTAAAGGGATAGTAATACCTAAAACGTAAAAAAAAATATGTTGTAGGGTTTATCCCCCTGAGTAAAACAAGAGTACTCCCACTGCTGAAAGAGGTTTCATTCAAAAGTTATTAATTTTCAAAGTTTAATTTTTTAGGTGCAATATCACAGTGGCCTGAAATTGTACAGTGGCGCTGTTGCTACACGATCCTATGGACAGCTCTGGTCTCAGGATCATAAATCTCCATAGGATGGTGTAGCAACAGCACCACTGTAAAATTCCAGGCCACTGTGATATTGCACCTAAAAAATTCAACTTTGAAAATTAATAACTTTTGAATGAAACATCTTTCAGCAGTGGGAGTACTCTTGTTTTACTCAGGGGGATAAACCCTACAACATATTTTTTTTTACATTTTAGGTATTACTATCCCTTTAATCTCAGCTAGAGTAGTGAGAGGAATAGCGAGACACCAAGTGATCAGAATGTCGTGGACGCGACCGGGCCGTGCAGGTACACCGGAACAGCAGAGTGGGACAGGCGATAACTGGAACCGGAGCACAGCAGGAACAACAGCCGAAGAACAGGATCAGTCACGGAACTAGGTCGTCTACCAGAGCCGGGTCGTACACGGAGCAGGATCATCAGCCAGAATCGGATCAATCACGGAGCAGGGTCGTCAGCCAGAGCCGGGTCATACACGGAGTAGGATCATCAGCCAGAACCGGATCAATCACGAAGCAGGGTCGTCAGCCAGAGCCGGGTCATACATGGAGCAGGATCATCAGCCAGAACCGGATCAATCACGGAGCAGGGTCGTCAGCCAGAGCCGGGTCATACACGGAGCAGGATCAACAGCAGAGTCAGACAAGCCGGGTCGGTACACTGGAGAACTGGAACACAGCAACAAGGCGCAGATACTGGAACACCACGAAAGGGCAAATCACAAGTGCCCAAGCCCCAGAGTATAAAGGCACATCCTGGGCGGGCCAATCAGCATCCTCCAATGCACAGATAGCACAACCCTGATTGACAGTGTAGCACGGGAACCGTGATATGTAGTCATTGACATTGTCCAACTCAATGCTGTTGTGTAATCACTCTATCAGTATTATACTCATTTAGTACTGTGGTATGGATATACCTAGGTCCTCTTTAACTTCTCAATTATATGCTCACCTGATATCATATTTCTGTACTTAAAAAACAATATGGTATAATTCATGTGCATAGTACCCAAGCTGTAACAGTATTTATATTTTATACATAATATGTTCATGTTTCTTATTATTACTTGTCACTTTCTGATAAAGGAATTTACTGTATATAATGCTTAGGCCTAAGGTAGCTCGTTCTCTGTTTGCTGGATTCCTTGAAGTAACATCTAAGAATTCAAAGTGATACACTCTTTGATTGTCTGTTAATTTTATCTTTCTTCAATATTTCTTTTAATGCCATATAGCCTAAGATATATATATATATATATATCTCCTCTATATTTGAGAGAAAATATTTTATAGTAATTTTGCTAGAGATAGACTGGCCAGGTATATAAAATAAAATATTATAATAGGCCTATATTTGGCTGTAGTGTATTCTGGGAACTAAACAGAATTAATTTTCAAGTTATCCAGGTAATTGTAAAATAGATGAGAGCAATTAGATCAATATAGCATTGTATATATTAGTTAACCCTTTGAGTGCCAGAGGAGTACGGAATGCATTGCTGTAAAGGTTATTGAGCTTATTTTGGTCTGATGAATTCTTTGATTAACTATTAATCTGCAATTTGCCTATCTTGGTGTGTGTTTCAAATAATTTTGGGTTGCATGTGTGTTTGGGCTTTTGTTCTATTGACAGTAATTCTCTCATAGAACAAAGAAGCCACCATCTTAGGTGGGGCAACCATATACTTTATAATCTGTGGATTAACATTAGAAGTGCAGTAGTGTAACAAATAGGACTGCTATTGTCATTTTAGTTGTGCTTTATAGACATATATTATTACATTTATTTCTGAGTGTATTCTTGGTATAATCTATTATTGACAATGATAAATGCAATTTATATATTTTATCTATTTATCTAAACCTGGGATTTTTATTTTCTAAATTTTTATATATTTTTATATGGTACAAGGAAATTGTTATGAGACCTGACATAACAACATTCCTTAAACCTTAATTAGGATAGTTTATACAGTTCCTGGGGCAGGTATCCTTATACATCATTGCCATCTGTATTATTATTAATTGTAAGGATCAATTAACCCTTTCTATGCTGCTGTGTTCAAATATTGTTACCAAATACCTCTGGATACACCTATGCAATGTTTAACCCCTTAACGACCCATGACGTACATGTACGTCACGAGGTTGCGGTCCCTAAAGAACAAAGGACGAACATGTATGTCATGGAATTCTGGGCTCCCCGCGCGGATGCATGCCATTCAGGGAGTCCAGAATCCGATGGGTTAAAAAAAAAAAAGCTCTGTTGTCCTTAAGTGACCGCCATGTGCATGATCGGCCAGTCCTTAAGGGGTTAATCCTGTTATGCTGGGTAACACTATCTTGTGATATTGGTTTTTGGTTTTACTGTGTCATATAAAGGGATATATTTTTTAATAATTTTGTGTTCGCTTATTCATATAATTTCTGATTATATTTTATATATATATATATAGTATGTTTTTACTTAAATTATATATTTTTGCACAAATATGCGTAACTGATTATTTCAATCAAGTATTTACTGTTAAGTAGCGTGTCAATAATACTACTAATAATAGTATTGTATAAAGTTCTCAAATTAATGTAATATTATTATTATAACTATTTATGTGAAGATATACAACCTAATTGGGTCTCCTGTTTAACCCTTTCCTGTATATCCTCGACAATATATGAATAACACATAATATAATTTATGAAATGACATGAAATAAAATGGAAAATATGATAATGTAAAAATAAAAGAAAATCAAATCATGTAAAAACCTGACCATTTGGACAAAAAAAATATATATATATATGTGATAGACTGCAATTTCTTATTCTGTAAGTATGTTTGTCAGATCAGATATCTCCATAAGTATTTTTGTCAGATCAGTTGATATCAACGTTCTGACCATACTTAAAAGTGAGTATGTTTTAATTTATTAATACAAAAGAGTGGATACAATATTACACTATTTGGTGCTTTCTCTTTATGTTGCCTTTTTACCATTGGATGTCTGTGCTACTTTGGGGATATTGTGTGTACTGAGATAGCAGCTGTTCATTTCCTGATACTGCATCTGGGGACAGTGAATTTCCTAAGCCACTTGAAAGTTGGAATGCCCATTCCAAAATAAGCCTTTTGTGAGTATACACCTAGGGTGTTGGTCCTCATAGCTGAAGATTGATATATACACCCTGTGTTGTTTTCCCTTCTTTTTGTTGCAAACGTTTTCACCGAATGAGATGGTGAAGTGGGAGGTGTCCCTTTATTTTGTCTAAGATCACAAATGAGAGATCATAAGGAATTTTAATTGGGGGGAGGGGAGGCCAGCCAACATAGAAGTTAGATCTGCCAGTCCTCATGTACCAGATGTCGGCATCTCTTCTCCCAGTTGGAGAACTTACTCAAGACTGAGTGCAATCAGTGGTGGGACATTGAGACTGTACATAAATATCTGGAGTTCAAAATGATACCCAGAGGGTTAAGATTGGGGAGGGTTAATATATGCATCGTATGTGCAACCCAGGGTCTCTTCATTAACCCTTTGAAGACCAAACATAAGCATACAGCAACAGGTGCACTATAACATGCAGTAACAACGGAATCATGCAGAAGTAAAAGCAGAGTATACTTTTATTGTAACAAACGTATAAAATCACTAGGAGAGTACCTTAGATCTTCAATGAGCAACAGGAGGAATTATCTAGCAGTATTACAAATCGACATGTTTCGTGCACACCAGCGCTTAATGATTAATAGAAAGATCAAACACATGTTCAATGGTTAGATTTAAATCATTGAATGACCAATCAACACACAAGAAGATAATTCCTTTCAACTGACAGTCATTCTACGGAAGTCTTATAGAGTCTTATAGATTAACATATAACTTCTTACATATAAAACCTGTATCACATTCTATTGGATTAACCCTCACACTACCAATTCACCAACAAAATACGATACAGGAAACTAGGTGGCAACATGGACACCGTGGCCCAAACCTCGGACTGCCCTTCAGAAGTAAAGTAATAATATAAATATACATGAAGTCACTCTACCAGACTTTGGAAGGCTGCAGTTAAAGGCAAAGTGGAAAATATATCTAATATAGTATAGTCGGTCATTCAAAGTTAAATAACCAATACAGTTCATTTCAAGTGATTAAATACAATCCACCACTAAAACATATGAATATCTTAAAAGACCTTGTACATAAACGGGCGACTAAATACCTTCTTCAACAAAGCAAGACAAATAATCTTCTCCAGAAAGGAAAGAAAAAGAGAAAAGGAAGACAAACAAAAGCAAACAAGAGAAAAAGAGAGACGTGATAATATATAAGGAGACTAAATCCAACCCTTTCCAAATCAAAGAATAATATATCTATTGCAATATGTCTCCATTAAAGTCATAGTCAAACATTAAATATTGGATAAACAAACCCTGAAATCCTATGACATCCAAAAACAATATTTTAGACAAAACATGTTACATCATATTGTCTATTAAGGACCAATGGATGTCTGGTTTTCGAGGTGAACATCCAATACTCTTCTCTCTTGGATAATTTGGCATCCAGATCACCTCCTCTATTCCCCAGTGTAACTTTCTCAATACCTTGTATGATTAAAGTTTCTATATTACATTCGGTGGTCTTAACGTGTGAAGCCAAGTTAGATCTAAAAACATTGCTTCGTATGTCACTGAGGTGTTCATTCAGCCTCATCCTGAGGCTCCTCATAGTTTTACCTACATACTGTTTCTTACAGTTTTTACATGTAATCAAATAAATTACTCCTTTCGTTGCACAGTTGACAAAACCATGTATTTTATGATCTTCCTCAGTGACACTCGAAACGAAAGTTCCAGATGTACTGATATATCTACAAGTACCACACCTTGAGCTGCCACATTTGTGACAACCTTCTACTGATAACCATGTAGACATTTTTTTCCTTTTGATGTCACCTTTAAACAAACTGGGTGATACCGCTGTGGTAATTGTCGGAGCTTTCCTAGATATAAACTTAATTCTTGTCATAAGTACCTGTTGTAATTTTTCATCGGCATTCAGCATTGGCAGATGTTTATTTATAATACTTTTGATCCGCTGATACTCTATACTATATGGAGTTGAGAAGATCACCTTGTTATCTACATCTGATCGGCTACTTCCACTCACACCTATAGCTGCCGATCTCTTGTATACAAGGAGATCTTCTCTTTTTTTACTCTGTGCTATGGACAAAGCTCTATCCAAAGTCCATTGTGGATAACCTCTCTGTATAAATCTATTGTACAGCTCACACGCTCTCAGTTCAAATAAATCATTGGTAGTACAAATACGTCGCAAGCGTATGAACTGGCCAACAGGTATTCCTTTAATGACATGTTTAGGATGGCAACTCTCGGCCCTCAAAAGACTATTCCCTGCCGTAGGCTTTCTAAAGATGTCAGTAATTACATGTCCCTCAGAAACATTAGCAACAATTTCCAAATCCAAAAAATTAATTTTGACTGGGTTACTATCATATGTGAACTTAAAGCTGAGCTGATTGTTATTCAGATATGTAACAAAAGCATCTTGATCATCATCCGACCCACTCCAAATAAAGAGTAGGTCGTCGATGTATCTCCCATACCATTCAATGTACCCCCTAAAAGGGATTCCCATCTCCAAAGATGTGGGACTCCTCCCACCAACCCATGAATAGACTGGCATATGAGGGCACAAATTTTGCCCCCATAGAAGTCCCACACCTCTGGAGATAGTAACTTCCCCCGAACATGAACACATTGTGGGTCAGGAGATATTCGACAACTAGAACCAAAAAGTTCCTAAAGTCTTCACTGAATTGACTATATCTTACTTGATGATACTTGAGAGCTGTGATCCCTAGATCATGTGGTATGCTTGAATACAATGACCTAACATCACAGCTCAGCCACTGAAAATGTGATTTCCATTGAACATTTGTCAAGGTCTGTAATACTTGAGTAGTATCCTTAATATAACTGTAAAGCCTTACTACCAGCGGGTGGAGAACCAAATCCACCCATTCACACAATGGTTCATTCAATGAGCCAATACCCGAGACTATGGGCCTTCCCTCAGGTCCCATCAAATTTTTATGGATTTTCGGCAAGTGATGGAAAATGGACAAGATGGGATTTTTGACCAGCAACACGTCACTTTCTCGTTTATTAAAAATTCCAAGGACCAGGCCCCTCTCTACAATAGAGCTTAAAACACCTGCAAAGTCTCGGGTAGGGTTCACCGTTAATCTGGTGTAAGACTCTACATCAGACAATTTTCTTAAAGCCTCCTTCAAATAATATGATGTATCTAATATCACCACCGCTCCACCTTTATCTGCATTTTGTACAGTAATTTCATGCCTTCTGGCTAAACTCCGTAAAGCTAATCTCTCCTGATGATTAATGTTAGGAGTTTTATTAATAAGATTTTGACTTAGTGTAACTAAATCCCTTTCAACAATTTCCTGAAAATTATCCAAAACACTCTACAAGAAAAAGGATAGAAATTGGATTTATGACTCTTGACTTCATGATCAGTTTGATAGAGTTGACCTTCTCTCTGAATATTTCCCATATCCATCAGGAAATTCCTTAAAGGACCAATATACCACAGCATTATTATTATTAACCAATGCGGGCAATTGTGATTGACTATCAACTATTGAATCATTAAAGTCGTCAGCATCCTGATCTTGAATGAAACATTTCTTTAATGTTAACTTCCTAACAAATTTATTTAAATCTATCATAGTTTCAAACAGATCAAAATGCAGTTCAGGGGCAAAGTTTAACCCTTTTTCCAAAAGATTAATTTCTGAAAGTGATAACGCGAAAGGTTAACAATCGACTTTATTTTTTCTGCTTTAAGTCCTTCTTTGAACCTCGAGATGAATCTTCTTTGATTCTTTCCTCCCCTTCCTGCCCTTCGTGTTGGTTTTTTCGATGTTTTCTCACTCTGGAAGAGGATCTTCTCGGTGGAGGCAACCTCTTTACCTTCTTTTTTTCTGAGAAGACCTAGGTCCCCTTTCCACTGATAACCAAGTTGTTTGACAGCTTGAAGGGCTGCTCAGTCTTCACGAAGCTTGTAACCTAATCTGAATCAAAGAAGGTGATGAGTGGAAATCTGCTTTCAATACTTGTACTGGCCATTATGAGTATTCGGTCATGCCATTTGGGCTGTGTAATGCGCCAGACGTATTCCAAGAATTTATAAACAATGTTCTAAGAGATCTTCTACAGTCCTGCGTAGTAGTCTACTTGGATGATATCTTGATACACTCTCCTAACCTTGAGACACATCGGAGAGATGTTGCTACTGTATTGAAAAACTGAGAGAGAACAAACTATATTGTAAACTTGAAAAATGTGAATTCCATAAAGATCGAGTGCCATTTCTGAGGTATGTAATCTCTGCAGATGGTATTGCTATGGATACAGAGAAATTCTCAGCAGTTCTGCAATGCCCACGTCCGGTGGGCCTGAAGTTCATAGAGAGATTCTTAGGATTCGCAAACTATTATAGAAAATTCATACAAAAGTTTTCTACAATAGTCAAACCGTTGACTGATTTAACCCATAAAGGGGCTAATCCCTCGGCTTGATCCACAAATTTTATGGTGGAATTGCCACTGTCCAAGGGGTGTACGGTCATAATAATGAAAGTGGACCATTTTTCCAAAATGGCTCATTTTTCCCTCTCCAGGGACTACCTTCCTCCAAGGAATTGATTGTGGTGTTTGCTAGAGAGGTGTTCCGACTCCACGGTGTACCCAAGGTATTTGTCTCTGACCGTGGGAGTCAGTTCGTGTCAAGGTTTTGGAGGGCCTTCTGTGAACAGATGGACATCAAACTGTCATTCTCCTCGGCCTACCACCCCCAGACAAATGGTGCTGCTGAAAGATCCAACCAGGGGTTGGAACAATTCTTGTGCTGTTTTTTCTCTGACCATCATGATAATTGGGCTGACCTGTTGCCGTGGGCTGAGTTTGCCAGGAATTTGCAATAAACTCCTCATCCAGGAGCTCTCCCTTCCTGATTAACTATGGGTTCCAACCATTCTTGCACAAGATATTCCAACTCTAGACGAGCTGTTAATTGCCAGAGTGAGTCTCTGCCTACATGCTAGGCCTTATAGGCCTCAGCCTGCCTTTACTCCTTTGCCCTTTCGTTGTGTACCTGTGCTCTATAGCTCTTGTGATTCCGATGCTCCATTTCTGTGTATGACTCCTGGCTACGTTTTGACTTCGGCTCTGTTTGATCCCTGACTGCTGCCTTCCGGTCTGACCTTTGGCTCCCTCTGACTACCCGCTCCGGTCTTACTCCTGTTCCGGCTGACTATCTATCATTCAATACCCGTTACCTACTGTCTCCGCTTGCACTCTCCGTGCTCTGTTGTTTCCTCCAGTCAAGCTGTGCTCAGTCTGCGTCAGTGTGTGCCACTGGCAATCCTACTGTTTGTCATTCCGTTCTGTGCCATTGGGTACTCTAGCGTTCTAGGTATTCTCAGTCACCATTGCTTGTTGGGTTACCCTAGCATTTTAGGGATTCTCAGTCACCACTGCCTGTTCCATTACCCTTGCGTTCTAGGGATTCTCAGTCACCACAGCGTTCTAGGGATTCTCAGTCACCACTGCCTGTTCCGTTATCCTAGTGTTCTAGGGATTCTCAGTCACCGGTGCCTGTTCCGATACCCTAGCATTCTGCTTGTTCCATTACCCTAGCGTTCTAGGGATTCTCTGTTGGTTGCATTCTAGGGAGATCCATCTCTGAGTTAAACCACCCTAGCGTACTAGGGAATTTACCCTCTGTTCACAGGGGCTTCACAGCTGCTCCTGTACTAGTAGCTACTACTATCCTCGCTACTAGTATATATATTCAGTCAGAGTGGTATTTGCCTCCTTACAGTCGGGGATCCTGTGCTGTCTCCACACCTGGTCCTATGAGGGTTGGGGAAGTGCTATTAATTTTTATTATGTTCTTATTTTAATAAAGATATTGATTTTAATGTATCTGTACTTGTCAGTGTTGTTATTCCATAGTCACCCCATGGCAATATGTTAATAGGGAGGGCATTTGTGAGAGAAAATTCCAAGCAGATATCAAATATACAAGCTTCCCAACAGATGCCTGTTCCGCCTAACACCACTGGACAATCAAATCAGTGGTGTTGGGATAAATAATATAAATAGAGGTAGATCTATAAAAAAAAAAAAACCCACTTTAGAGATGTAGTGATAGGAATAGGAACTGTTGAAGATAATGCTAATCCACTTGGTGGTTCCCCTCCTGAACTGACAACTGTAAGTTCTATAATAGATGAACAAATGTTAGGTAGAGAAATACATTTGGGTTTGAATTTTGAAACATCTGCACCCTCAGCTTTGACCCCATCGACAACTGTGCCTTTTTTGATTTGCAGTATGGTACATGATTTGACCCAAAGGAGAAACCAGCCCAACAGGTTTCTTCAACTCGGATTGGACTCCAACAAGAGACCAAATGTAGAGGATCTTGAGTTCAGTGGAAGTTCAGGGAGGTCAGGCATGAGTCTTGGGAATTCTGAAAGTTCAAACATCATTAATTTGTCTAGCTACAATCTTACAGCAAATGAAAGTACATTGTTAAAGAGAAGTTTATCTTTCTGCCCATCTAGGCAGTCAGGTATATTTGAATTGTTTGTGGCTTTCAATGATTTCACTAGGAAACTTTCTTTGAAAAGATACTTTGCAAACAAGGCACTAAAACGAAAAGTTGGGACATGATCAATAGTCACTGATGTTACCCTTCTTGATGATTTAGATAGGGAAGTGGTTCAGTTTATAGACAGTGACAGAGTTTATTGCACATGATGGTAGCATGCCATCTAGTTTAAGACTGAAGTCCATCTTTTTTCCTGTACAATTGAGGGGTCCATTTGTGGAAACATTTAGTGCATTGGTTATGGAAGAATTCAGGAAAGTATGCAAGCAGGAATCATTCTGATAGTAATCTTAGTAAGGAAGAACAGAAAGCCATTGAGAATTTGACAAATGACAATCAAGTTATAGTGAAACAGGCTGATAAGGGAGGTGTGATAGTCGTCCAGGATGTGATGGATTATCTTTGTGAGGCAAATAGATACTATGTAACAAAAGAGATTATCGCACCCTGAAACCTAGCCCCCCCGATTTGGAATTTTTTTGAGAAATTGATACAGATGGTGTATAGGGATGGTTTGTTGAATAAGGGAGAGAAAGCCTTAATTTATGTCAAGAACCCAAGACCAGCATTGTAATAGCACCTTCTCAAAGTCCACAAAGCTATGATCAATCCACCAGGGAGGCTCATAATATAGGGTATTCTCTGACCTCTAACCTTTCCCCATATATAGAGTTCCAAATATAGGGTATTCTCTGACTTCTAACCTTTCCCCATATATAGAGTTCTATCTAAAAAGACATGTGCGGGTCTTCCATCTTATTTAATAGAGTCGCAGCATTTGTTGGATTTGCTGGGGGAGTGGTTTGGTTGTAGAGTTATATCTGGGCCACTGTGGATGTAACCTCACCTTACTCCAATATACCCCATGAAGGGGGTTTGGAGGCTGTTAGGCATTTCTTAACATCTGACTTTTTAATGCCTTTTGAACACAGAGATGTTTTAATAGAGGCCATTAGTTTTGTTCTAACCCATAATTTTTTCGAGTATGGCAGTCGCCACTTCCTCCAAATTAAGGGTACAGAAATGGGAATTTGATTCCTGCTGAGTTATACCAATCTTTCTTTTATGGGTTTTCTGGAAGTTCTTATGGTATGTTACACATATTGGCACAAGTCACTAGAAGAATTAATATTTATGCTGACTGATATTGATTAAGAGGTCCCTAATAGATTCTTGCACATAGATTCAAAATTGAATATTAAATAGTAATAGTCTGGTTCCTTTGAATTATAGATTTTTTTTATAATTGCACAACTCACTTGTAAAATTAGTATTATTGGTAAGTTAAGAACATACCAATAGTTTTAAGTAGAAAGATTTATATTATCCTATAAGTAATAGGAAATTGCAGAAACATTACACACACACATATACATATAATATATATATATATATAATTTTTTTTTGTCCGAATGCTCGTTTTACTATTCACTTACACATAATTTGAGTTTCTTTTATTTTTACACTAGTTGACTAGTTTACACTAGGATTACATAGTGATTTAGTAATATGCACTTAAGGAATAGTGACGGTCCTGGCACGTCATGGAGTTGAGGGCTCCCAGCGCGGCTGCACGCTGCTGCAGAAGCCCTGAACCGGAAATAAAAAAAAAAAAAGCCCCGTGGACGACAAGTGCCAGCTGTGCACTTTGGTCCTTAAGGGGTTAATCAGGTGTAGCTGTGGAGTCGACGTCTTTATCTTTTTAACCTTAGAAATTATGTATAAAGTATGTATAAAAACCATTCTTAGAATATGTTTAAGAATTGTCACTAAAATTCACAACAAAGGATCATATTTATAAACGTGTAAATTCAGAATATTCTGAGAAAATTAACAACTAGCACTATGTAATTCAATAACAAACAGGTTATGCAACTGCCTCTCTTTTTGGTTCAATTAGCGAGTTCCTTTATAAATACGCTTCAACACAATTCTTAGTTGGACAAGGCCATTTCTACTCCACTTTTCAAAAAGGTAGACTGACTGGAGTTAGCACTTCCCAAAATGTCGCTAAACATTTATACATATGTCAAATTTGAGACAAATTTAGAGACCCTTTCGTTATAACTCCAACTATATTACTATGATAGAACCTAAAAAGGATACAATGTTAGCTATGTGAGTATAAAAAAAAATAATTACAACAATTTATTTTGGAAGTAAGGGCCATATGCACAAACAAAAAAGGAGCAATTCTGGAGCATGCAACTGGTAATAGGGGTTAAACATTTCTCTCATGAATGTTAGAGGTCTCCATCACATTGCAAAGCAACATGCTAGAGAAATCTAGCATGTAAGGTGCTTAAGCCCAATTTAAATTATTGTGAATTCTGGAAATGTTCCTTTATCCTTAGCGGTGCAGTCATTCCTCTTTGTTCCTCTTTTCTTTGTGCCTACTGGCACATATTCAATTCCACAGTAATACACAGGAGTTCTTTTTAGTAGTATAAAGATTCAACATTCTATTAATTTAAAGGAGCAGTAAACTTTTTGTATGAAAAAATATATATTGTAGGGATTTTCCTATTGAGTAAAATAAGGGTACTCCCGCTGCAGAGAGATTTCTATTTCCAGAGTTATTACAGTTTAAACCCATGTTTTTTTACATTAACAGTGCCCTCTAGTGGTCAAATTCTAATTAGATTTCCTGTTAGATTCTAAAGGAGAGGAAAGTCAGAAAAGTCAGAGACATACAGTTCTCCATAGAATGTGAGAGAAACTGCCTGTCACTTCCTGTCAGTTAGAACTATCAGGAAGTAAACACAGTAAATTCACTTCCTGATTAGTTAAACTGTTATCATTTTTGAATAAAACATCTCACAGCAGTGGGAGTGACCTTGTTTTATTCAGCAGGAAATGCTCTGTAAAATATGTGTTTTCATAAAAAAAAGTTTACTGCTCCTTTAAACTTATCAAAATCAAAGAGAGTGTTAATTAAGGTTTATATTGCAACAATAAAAAGGCACTACTTGAAAAATATCTGGACTGCTACAGAAATTGTAATTTCTGTGCTGTGGAGAGATACAAGACTGAGCCAGAAAGGGAAATTAAGAACAATCTATTAGAGCACCCAAGTCACAGTGCTGTTACTATACAAGGTTTTAGGCTGGTGTGAGACAAGCCAAAGCAAGCATGGATACATTTCAACACAACCAAGGATTTTTGTGTGGAAAATCTATTTAAAGCAATTTCATGTATCAAATGTGATATTTATAGAAGAAAGGTATAAGCATTCAGCAGCCAGTGGGGATCCATGGTGAATAAACTTTTTACCTTCAATTAAACTGGTGTTGGATAGGGCAAGGACATTTTATTTAGCAGGATATTAAACTCAGCATGGCGTTTAAAAGCAGCTGTTGCCTGGAAATCTGGATAAGGGACAAACCTGCGGGGGGAAAAAAGTTTAGAGTATAAACGAGGAAAATGTGTAAATGTATATTAGAATCTTCAGCAAATTTTTATTGCATGCTGTGTTAATGCAACCAAGTCACGCTTTCTTTTACTCAAACATAAAACTCATGGAATTAATTTGGGTAAAATTGTAAGTAATGGCATTTCACGTGTTAAAATGCAGTGCATGTCTTTGAAAGTCTCATCAGCTATAACTACATACAGCTATATTCAAGGACAATACAAAGAACTTTCTGGGGATCTCTTTGTCCAAATCATGAGCAAAGAACTAGCAGGACGTTAATTAAGATTACAGGAAGAGAGATTCAGACTACAGAAACAGTCAAGGTATTTATCCAGTAAAGGCTGTAAATATCTTGACATTCCATGCCTTGGAAAGCTATGTTGACAGATAAATCAGGGGTGGAGGGCGGCTTGTCCGCCTGGAGCACAATGAGGCGGCTGCCCTCTCCCCCTGTAACAATGAGATGTGTATTCCCCCCCTGCTGGGCTGGGGCGGTCAGTCCCTAGACAATGGGGGCTGGCTGCTCCAGCTCAGGGGGGGGGATTGATTAGATTTGGGAGAGGGGGGGTGTGACCACCTCACCTCCCCCAGGTAAGGGTGTGAGAGGGGGCGGGGGGATATGTGGTTAAAAAGAAGTCCAAAGTTAGTATACGCATTAACTAGTGTTGTCCAAGGGTTTAAATAGTTAAATAGGCCTTAAGTAAACCGTGACCTCCATTTATCCCACAATTACTGTGTCGTGTCTTTATTTTCATTAGAAGTGTAAAAAGCTTTACTTAGGCAGGATGTTGGTGTGTGGGGATCATGGTTGTGTTTGTGTTAAAGGGGGGAAGACAGGAATTGGAAGGGGGGTAGGGCATGCCCGCCTCATGCAGATAAATACAAAAAAGGTTTGGATGCCTTTAAGGTAAGAGTAAAGACAGAAAGATTGCCTTTTTGGGGTCAGTATGAACAATTTTCCACTACTTCGAGATTTTTTTCTTCCTATGGACAACTAAAGACATCTATCAAATTCTGAATTTGATGGACTCTCTTCATTTTTCGTCGTCATTACCTATGTAACCACAATTATCAAAAAATAATACAAAATTGCCTATGTGACAGGAAGCACCACCAAAAGCCCGGGTGATATTTTTGCAATTGCCTGTAAATGTATAAAAAAGGTGGCAATGACGGGATCTGAATGTAATTACAACTTTACATAAATCATTACTAAGGCCTTGCCTAGAATAAAGAGAACAGTTTTGGACATGAGCATACCTGGGAACTTTTGAGGCAGGGTTATCCGAAGTGCCCAACGGGGAGGAAAATGACGCAAATTGCGTCATAAAGGGGCGGGGCCTAGTCACGGGGGGGTGGGACAAAAAAAAAAAAGAAACCCTGAAAAATGGAGGTAAGAGGGCGGGGAGTGGGAGGAACCGGGCAGGATGGAGCACGAGTTTCTACTTAAACTCTGCCCACCCGGTGATTCACACATTGCCCCGGAGACCCGGTAATTCAGTTTGAAACCAGGAGTCTCCGGGGCAAAACCGGAGAGTTCCCAGGTATGGACATGAGTTCTTGAACTGGAAAGTGCAGAGACGTGCAACAAAACTGACAAAGGGGACTGCAGGATCTGAGTTTTAAGGAGACACTAGCTAAACTGCGTTTGTTTGCATTAAGAGACAACCTAGGTTTAAGTTGTGATAAACTAATATTGTCAAATATATTCAAGCTCTATACAAAGAACTATGATGATCTAGTTACTCAAGCTGAGTAAATGTTACACAAGTTCTTAGGATTCCATTATAAATAACTAGCAATGTGGGACGGTGTTTCCCGTCATATTATGTAGTAAATGTGTAACGTTTTGTAATGAATATTAGAAAAGATACAGTGTTGGGTATAACAGTATCACAAAAGTAGACAGACATATATATATATATATATATATATATATATATTTATATATAATATATATATACTAGGTGAAGAGCCCGTGTACACAGGCCACAGTGTCACCCAGCAACGGCCACGGTGCAGTCATGAACAGTAGAGAATGCCCGTGCCGTAGCTGATACGGAGCGAGCGCTCCGAAATCAGACCGTAGTCAAGGACAACGGTCTGAATTCAGAGCCCTGCTCCGTTATCAGCCGTGGCACAGGCAGTTTGTAGTGCGCATGACTGCAGCGCGCGCAGCCATCTCTATTGTGCATGACGGCTTCTGACAAACAATTTAGCAAATTATTATATATGATGATGATGATGCAACAGTCATGGAGACACACAAATACACACATGCATGCAGAAGATGAAGACAGAGTATGATACACACGTATCATACACAGTGAGACACACAGAGGCAGAAACACACACAGACACACAGATACACACACACGTATATAGAACACACATGAGTGAGGCATAATGGTGTGTGTACAGCCATTGTATTTAATATATGTATGTGTGTGTGTGAAAGTTCACAGTCAGCGTGGTATGCACCAGATTTAAACATGGAGCTCTTATGTGCCTACTGTCATAAATTATGACTTAGTCTGACATAATCGAGCAGCAGATAACAGATTAATGTCTGCATTTTAGGATTCACTTAACAGCTACAGTAGGGGTTAACAGAATCCTAAAATGCAGGGATTAATGTGTTAAGAGCTGCCCGATCATGCCGGTGTCGTATCAAAGTTGGTATCCTGCTGGTTTGTGTATCCGTCACGCCCAGGAGGCGGGACCTGTCATAGAGGTCTGCCCGCTCGGCGTATACAGCTGCGTCCTTCTCTGTCCCGCTTGTTGTGAACTGTGTAATGTGCACGAGCAGGCAGACCTGCTCTGGGGAGCGTGCACACGCAGGTGAGCCCAGCTTAGCATTCTATCGAAGATGGTATTATCGAAGATGGTATCCAGTCTAGCTTAGCTTTTCTATCGAAGATGGTATCATCAAATATGGTATCCAGCCTAGATTAGCTTTCTATCGAAGATACGCTTAGCTTCCTATACAGAGGCATAGAAAGCAGACTTTCATTGATTCCTACATATTAACCCTTTGAGTGCCAGAGCGGTATCCAAATCACTGGATACCTCTTTGGCACTCAGAGGGTTAAGTATTCCAGGTTACCCCCTTTTGACAATACGCAGACTTCCTGTTACGGTTTTCTGACACTCAGACCAAGGTTAGAAATAAAACACAGTTTTATTGAGATAAAATAAGGAACAGTGCCCCTGGGGGCCAGAATCGGTATTACAGTGAGGTAAGTAATGGATAATGTACAGGCCCAATATAGCAGGAGCAGGTAGAATATAGCAGAAACACAGGTAAGGGTTAATGCTCAAACAGGTATTCAGTCTCTGTGGTGGTGATTAGCCAACGCCCGGTGCATAAACAGTCCCAGTAGTAGTAGTGCAGCTAGCAAGCTCAAGCAGTGCAACTGAACTGAATCACAACCAGATAGCTGTATCGTAATGCCCAATAGTATAGCAAGGACCAACTGGAGCTGGAGCCAATACCCCTACTTGGGTATAGTAACGGAGGAGAGACACTGCCAGAGTCAATGGAGCCAGATACAGGAGCACCCCTAGGTGTGGTAATGGAGGAAACACTGCGTGTGCAAATGGGACCAGAGCCAAGAGCACCCCTTAGGTGCGGTAGCGGAGGAGACACTGCCCAAGCCAATATACCGTGAGCCAAACGCACTTCCAGGTGCGATCTGATGTAAAAACACTGTGAGCGAGAGGAGACCAGAGCCAAGGCACCCTTCCGGTGCCGGAATGGAGCATACACTGACAGAGTACCGGAATGCCCAATAGCACCACGCGGTGCGACAACTCCTATGAAACGAGCACCTAACGAAAGGTACTGCTCTGCAGTGGTAACAGATAGGCTCGGTGAAACAGGCAACAGCTCAACAAGTGTTAAACGGCTCAGGATGGAAGGCAACAAGCTTGGCAAGTGTATACAGACAGGTTCGGTAACGGAGGCAACCAGCACAGCAAGTGTTCTCAGACAGACTCGGTAACAACGGCAATAGCTCGGCAGTACTCTCTGACAGGCTCGGTAACGGATGCAACAAACGAGCTCAGTATCAGAGGCCACAGTAAACACAGGAGGCGTGATCAGTCAGTGCAAGGTGCGAGCAGGCTCAGAATGTCGCCAGGCAGGAACGTCAAGCAGGACCGGATGAATCACGGAGCAGAAACGTCAGCCAGAACCGGGTCAATCACGGAGCAGGAACATCAGCCAGAACCAGGTCAATCAGGTAGCAGGAAGCCAGCCAGAGGTGGGTCAATCACAGAGCAGGAACATCAGCCAGAACCGGGTCAATCACGGAGCAGGAACGTCAGCCAGAACCGGGTCAATCACGGAGCAGGAACAGCAGAGTAGTCAGACGAGCAGAGTCAGTACACAGGAATGCAGGATCACAGCAACAAAGGCGCAGGAACAGGAACACCACGAAAGGGCAACTGACAGGTGCCATAGGCCCAGTATATAAAGGGACACCCTGGGAGGGCCAATCAAGCTCCGCCAATGGAAGAGCACCACCACAAAGAGTGACAGGGAATCACGGGGACCGTGATACTTCCCTTTATTCCTGCATATTAACCCTTTGAGTGCCAGAGCGGTATCCAATGCACTGGATACCTCTCTGGCACTCAGAGGGTTAAGTCTTCCAGGTTACCCCCTTTTGACAATACGCAGACTTCCCTTTATTCCTGCATATTAACCCTTTGAGTGCCAGAGCGGTATCCAATGCACTGGATACCTCTCTGGCACTCAGAGGTTTAAGGCTTTCAGGTTACCATCTTTGTCACTACATTTTAACCCTCTGAGTGCCACATGCATTGGGTGCGTTTGGCTCACGGTATATTGGCTTGGGCAGTGTCTCCTCCGCTACCGCACCTAAGATTGGGCAATAGAGGGATATAGCAAAACCTTTCAGGTAAGATAACAAATCTGTTTAAATTAGATGTGTATTTGACATGTTAGTTACTAATTGTATGTACGAGAGATGGTGTGTGTTTTTGTATTTGGTTAATTGGTTTTGAATATGCACGTGTGTCTGTGTTTGTATGTATTTAGATTTTTTGCGAAGTTTTGATTTTGTGTGTGTGTGTGTTTTTGAGAATATGCATAAAAGTTTGAGCTTGTGTGTGCTTGTGAATATGTGTGCTTGTAATTTCTTTTATGTGAATATGGACACCGTTAAGAATTTGGAATGGAAAAAGGAGTGCACGCATGTGTAAGAAAGAGAAAAAGAGAGAAAGACAAGCCTGTGTAAAGGGACGGTTGATTTACATCATCTGCATACAGATCCAAACTAGTGCTATTTTTATTAATAATGAGAATGAGAAGGCATACTAACAGTTTAAAAAATAGATGCAAACTTAGATGGGTGTCTATGATCTATAACAGAGTAGGAATGGTGATAGTATTGAGCAAGAGGGGAGGGAAGAGTGGGACAGTAGGAGTATAAAATGAGAGAAATGCTGAGGAGAGAGTAGTAGAGAAACATGGGTAAGGCTGTGAATGGGGCCAGGATACATAAGGGTAGTACAAAAGAGGAAAGAAGGGAGAGACATGTAGATTATAGAGGGAAGTAGGGGGATATCGAGAGTGGTACAGACTGAAAAAGAAGGAAGAGACCAGAGAGGGATACACAGGAGAATGGTGAAAGTGAGAGATTTTGAGGTTGAGACTTTGGGGAAGGAAGTGAAGAGAACAGAGAATGGGTAAACATGTAGAGTGATGTAGGGTTAAAAATTTGAGTGGGAAAGATGCGAGAAAATGTGGGGTATAGCAGGGTGAGGGTGGTAACAATTACAGAGGGAGGTGAGATAATGGAGAAGGGTGTATACTGTATATATAAGAAAGAAGAGAGAACAAATAAGGGGTGTAGAATGGAAGGGTGTAAGGGGGTGAGAATGGAAAGGATTTGAATTTGGTCAAGGACAGAAAAGGAGAGAATGGAGAAGGAGTGAGGGGGGTTGTTGATAGGTAGAAAATGGAAATGGAGGGAAGAGTGAATAATGGAGAATGTAGAGCAGCAGCATCCAAGTGTTTCTAGTCATAGGCCACATGATCATAAAGCCATAAAGGGATAGTAATACCTGAAAATAAGTTTATTTTATATTGTAGCCCTTAAAAAAACATGAAAGATGATATAAGTCTTATCTCCCAAACCTTTATGGTTTGTGAGATACTTATATGTAAAATATAGTATAGTTCACTTTTCCTTGCTGTTTCAGCCAAGTCTGCCATCTAGTGGATAGATTTGGAATTCGGTCCACATAGCAACCGGCAGCTTTTTAGCAGTGCCAGATCACGATCTTTGAAAAGAACTACTTCATTGGAACTGTGTACAAAGTGTGCCTGGCTTGAAAGCACACTTTGTAGACCATTCCAATTAAGAAATTCTTTTTAACCCCTTAAGGACCGGGAAAATCTGAGTTAGATTTGACTTAAGGACCGGAGCAATTTTGACTTTTTTGACTATGTCTTTGTTCAACCATATTTTCTCTTTAATTCCTTTTGTGCACCCACATAAATTATATACTGTTTTTTTAAGCACAAGTAGGGCTTTCTTTTGATACCACAATTATATGAATACCTCATTGTTTAATTTGATTAAAATAGAAAAAAAGAGCAAAAAAAAAAAAAAAAAAAAACATTTTGCTTATATTTTCGTGTCAGGATTTGCATACAATTAGTTTATGACAAAAAAATACCCCTAAATATATTCATTTGCTTCTCCTGAATATAAGAATACCCCATATGCCTAGTATTTCAATCACTTCCTCACATTTACAAGGTAAATATTACAAGATGGATGCCATTATTTCCAACTTGTAATTTCTCAACAATTGGCATGTGAGCATCATAGCTTAGCTGACGGTGCCAGAACCAAAAATGTCCCACAAAGGTATATGTTTCTGAAAACTACACAACATAAGGTAAATAATCAGGAGAATTTTGGATTTTTTCATGCAGCTATTTTTCCAGAAAAAAAATTCAAAATTGTGGTAATATTTTGTTTTATTGCAGTTTTCACACTTACATTTCAATACTACTGTTGATATCAAGCACATGATAGGTGAAGATTTTTAAAAATGCATTGTTTAGTGTTCAGCTCCTTCTTCTGAGTACGGCAATACCCCATATGCATAGGTTTCTCAAGGTTTGGGAGAGCTACGGGGCCCAAATTGGAAAATGCACGTTTCCAGTTTCACACTTTGAATTTTCACAGCTTGCATCACTGGTGCCATGTCTCATTTGGGGCTGTGTAACAGTGCTCCACTCTAAGATTTCCCCCCAAAAGTATATATTTTTAGAAAGTAGACACCCTAGGCTTTCATTTTATGTATGTTTTCAATTTTTTTATGCAGCCATTTTACCACCAATCACTCGTAAAGCTTGACGTAAGTTAAAAAAACAGCGTTTTTCACACTTGCACTTCAATGTTGATGTGAATTTCAAGCACATGATAGGTGAAGATTTTTAAAAATGCATTGTTTAGTGTTCAGCTCCTTTTTCTGAGTACGGCAATACCCCATATGCATAGGTTATTCAAGGTTTGCGGGAGCTATGGGGCCCAAATTGGAACATGCGCGTTTCCAGTTTCACACTTTGAATTTTCACAGCTTGCATCACTGGTGCCATGTCTCATTTGGGGCTGTGTAACAGTGCTCCACTCTAAGATTTCCCCCCAAAAGCATATATTTTTGGAAAGTAGACACCCCAGGCTTTCATTTTATGTATGTTTTTAAATTTTTTACACAGCCATTTTACCACCAAATACTCGTAAATCTTGACGTAAGTTAAAAAAACAGCATTTTTCACACTTTCACTTCAATGTTGATGTGAATTTCAAGCACATGATAGGTGAAGATTTTTAAAAATGCATTGTTTAGTGTTCAGCTCCTTCTTCTGAGTACGGCAATACCCCATATGCATAGGTTATTCAAGGTTTGCGGGAGCTATGGGGCCCAAATTGGAACATGCGCGTTTCCAGTTTCACACTTTGAATTTTCACAGCTTGCATCACTGGTGCCATGTCTCATTTGGGGCTGTGTAACAGTGCTCCACTCTAAGATTTCCCCCCAAAAGCATATATTTTTGGAAAGTAGACACCCCAGGCTTTCATTTTATGTATGTTTTCAAATTTTTTACGCAGCCATTTTACCACCAATCACTCGTAAATCTTGACGTAAGTTAAAAAAACAGCGTTTTTCACACTTGCACTTCAATGTTGATGTGAATTTCAAGCACATGATAGGTGAAGATTTTTAAAAATGCATTGTTTAGTGTTCAGCTCCTTCTTCTGAGTACGGCAATACCCCATATGCATAGGTTATTCAAGGTTTGCGGGAGCTATGGGGCCCAAATTGGAACATGCGCGTTTCCAGTTTCACACTTTGAATTTTCACAGCTTGCATCACTGGTGCCATGTCTCATTTGGGGCTGTGTAACAGTGCTCCACTCTAAGATTTCCCCCCAAAAGTATATATTTTTGGAAAGTAGACACCCCAGGCTTTCATTTTATGTATGTTTTCAAATTTTTTACGCAGCCATTTTACCACCAATCACTCGTAAATCTTGACGTAAGTTAAAAAAACATAGTTTTTCACACTTGCACTTCAATGTTGATGTGAATTTCAAGCACATGATAGGTGAAGATTTTTAAAAATGCATTGTTTAGTATTCAGCTCCTTCTTCTGAGTACGGCAATACCCCATATGCATAGGTTTCTCAAGGTTTGGGGGAGCTACAGGGCCCAATTTTGAACAAATATTGAATTTTCAAGTCCTGCTTAACTGGTGCCATTACTCATTTTGGGCTATGTTCCAGTGCTCCACTTTAGGATTTCCCCCCAAAAGTGTATATTTTTGGAAAGTAGACACCTCCAGCTTTCATTTTAGGTGTGTTTTCAAATTTTTTACACAGCCATTTTACCACCACTTTCTCGTAAACTTGACGTAAGTAAAAAAACAGCGTTTTTTACACTCTGCCTTCATTGTTGATGTGAATTTCAAGCACAGAACAGGTGAAGATTTTATAAACTGCATTGATTAGTGTTCAGCTCCTTCTTCTGAGTACGGCAATACCCCATATGCATAGCTTTCTCATGGTTTGTGGGAGTTACGGGTCCCAAATTGGAACATGCGCGTTTCCAGGTTCACACTTTGAATCTTCACAGCTTGCGTTACTGGTGCCATTTCTCATTTGGGCTGTGTAACACTGCTCTTTTTTAAGATTTCCCCCCAAAAGTGGATATTTTTTGAAAGTAGACACCCCAGGCTTTCATTTTAGGTGTGTTTTCAAATCTTGCAAACAGCCATTTTACCACCAAGCCTGTGAAAACTTGACGTAAGTAAAAAAAATTCAGCATTTTTCACCCTTTGCCTTCAATGTTGATGTGAATTTCAAGCACAGAACAGGTGAAGATTTTATAAACTGCATTGATTAGTGTTCGGCTCCTTCATCTAATTACGGCAATACCCCATATACATAGGTTTGTCGGGGTTTTGGGGGAGCTACTGGGCCCAGTTGGAACATGTTAGTTTCCTTTTACATACATGCCATTTTTACAGCTGGTGCCTTGTCTCATTTCAGTCTGTTTGGCAATGCTGCAATTAATTTTACCCCCAAAAGTATATTTTGTAGAAGAGTAGACGACCCTGGCTTTCATTCTGTTTGCATCTTATCAATTTTTTCGCTGCCACTGTATCACCAATCCCTCCCAAAATCTGCAGTAAGGCAGAGAAACACCATTTTTCACATTTCTATTTTAGTGTTGATCTGGATTTCAATCAGATGATATTTGCAGATTTTTTAAATGCTTTACATTAGTGTTGAGTTACATTGTCTGAGTAAGGCAATGCCCCATATGCATAGGTTTGTCAGGGTTTGGGGGAGCTACTAGGCCCAGTAGGGAACATGTGTGTTTCCATTATCAGAGATAAATTTTGATAGTGTTAGATCTAAGGAGGGATGTGTTTTGAAAAATAAAAAACAGGATATTTCAGGGGGGAAAAAGTGGCCAAATAATAAAAGAACCTTTACAGCACTACTGCATTGTGCCTGAATGGTATTCCTTGAAACAGTCACCAATGCAGAGGCCAGGTTTGGAAGGGCAATCAGGACAGTAAGTGGTGGTGTCTGTCCGTATTCCCTTTCTGTAGCAAACCCTGCAGCGCTTCTGTGATTTGTTCTTTTGGGGAGTTGGGGGGATTTTATAAATAAAATGTACTAACCCGGGTCTTGGTGGAATTATTTCAGACGCACCTTGAAATAAAAATATGGAAATAAGTTGTAGCTGGTGCTGTAAAAAGCTACATGTTTGATTGGGGTTTGCCAGCTTGAAAAGTAAAAAGGAATTATGTACAGCAGTCTGCATCATATAGATGGCAACTTTTTTATACCATGCCCTACACTTCCTCATTGCGAGGTATGGCTGCATTAGTTGATCACTCAGATCAACTCCCCCCATGTTTTTATTATATTCCCTGATGCAGACTGGCTTTCTCATTACCACTGTCCTGCCACGAACAGTGACTGCCACAGATCTGTCCTCATGCATTGTGGTCAGCATGCAGAACTCTTTTTTGTCCCTAAACTTCACTGCCAGCAGCTCCTGTTGGCACAAAGATGAGGACGTCCCAGTTTTTAATTTGGTATCTATGAGTGTTTTGGGAAACTCCCTGCAATTGCGTCTGACAGTGCCACAGGCCACGGTGTCAAAATAAAACAGAGACCTAAATAAAAGGGGGCTGGTGTAATAATTATCAACAAATAATTGATAGCCTTTATTTAATAAGGGGTAAATTAAATCCCAAACTATTTTCCCACTTGTTCCCATAAATTTGGGGCACCCAGGAGGATCAAGTTTGCTGTCCTTGCCCTCATAAATTCTAAAAGCCTGGGTGTAGCCTGTGGCACTTTCGCACAATTTATACAATTTTACACCAAATTTGGATCGCTTTGAGGGGATGTACTGCTTGAAACCTAACCCGCCTTTGTATTTCATTAGGGATTCATCTACACTAATTTCTTTTTGGGGCATATACACTTGGGCAAACTTTTTCTGTAAATGGCTTATTAGGGGATGAATTTTGTATAGTCTATCATACTGGGGGTGTTCTTTTGGGGGGCACAGGGTATTATCGTTAAAATGCATAAAGTGCAAAATGATTTCAAATCTGGACCTGGTCATAGTCTTGGGGAATATAGGGGTATCACATACGGGGTTTTTGCTCCAGTAGGATCGGATACTGGGCTTTTTTATTATACCCATTGCCATTATTAAGGCCCAGAATTGCTTAAATTCTATGAGGTCTATGGGTTTCCATATTTCTTCCTTAACTACAAAAGCTGTAGGGTTGACGGCAGTATACTGGGCTGCATACAAGTTGGTTTGGGACACAATTTCCCCTAAAATGTCTTCCCCCAAAAATAAATCAAAAAAATTATCATAGTTAAATCCCTCAACATCAATTTGAATCCCTGGGGTGCCTGTAAATTCTGGTATTTGTGGGCAAAAATTTATTGGGGATACCCATTCATTATGATCAGGAGTGGCTGGTGTTGGGGCATTTCTTTGGCCAGATCTTTTTGCAGGTGCTGGGGCAATTGCCAGGGTAGCTCTTGGGGCAGCACTTGGGGCATTCCTTTTGGCAGGTATTTTGCAAAGTCTTTTGGCAGATCTTGTGACAGGATTTTTGGCAGATCTTGTGGCAGGATTTGTGGCAGAATTTGTGGCAGGTGCTGGGGCAGGATTTTTGGCAGTTGCCAGGGCAGCTCTTGGGGCAGTGCGTCTTTTCTTGATAGAAGGCCTAGCGTCGTCAGTAGAGCTGCTCTCAGTTTCTGAAAACTGCTCTATATCAAAATCTGACGCAGTATCTGTTGCCTCTGAGTCAGATGCCAAAAAGGCATATGCCTCTTCAACGCTATAACTGCGCTGCATTTTGCCCACTAAATTTTTTTTTCTTACTCTAACGCTAGCCCTAAACCTAACTCTAACCCTAAAACTTACCCTAACCTACGTATATCTAGAACCTACCTAACCCAAGTAAACTACCTATCTAAACTATAATCTAAACTATACTTATTATATATATTTTTTTTTAATTATTTTTTTTTTATTTTTTGTTTTTTTTTTGTTTTGTTTTTCCCTAAACCTAGATCTGTCCCTAAACCTTTCCCTAACACAAGTCTACACTAAACCTACCCACCTACCTACCTAAACTACCTAAATTATATTTTAAATAAATTTTTAATAAAAAAAAAAAAAAAAAAAAATCAGAGGATACAAGGGGGATGGGGGGTATCCCACAGATCAGCAGACGCTGATCTGTAGTTTATTGATCACTCTAAAAGTGATCAGATGGGGGGGAACTTGGTGATCACTGCAAAACAGTGATCAAAGGGTTAATTTGGTGTTTTAAAACTGTTTGCAGGAACACTGGAACGCTGGATCGCAATCTGGCACAATCTCTCTCTGTCTCTCTCCACCTCAGCAGTGTGCAAGATGGAGGGAGGCAGAGACATATGACAGGGACAGTATTTACAAATACTGTCCCTGTCAATCAGCATTTGCAACATGTGATTCGCTCATCAAGCGAATCGCATGTTGCAACAAACTTTCTACTGGTTGTTACTAAGTGTCCCGGTATCGGGACACTTAGTAACAAGCAGCCCGCGCTCTCCCATCGCTCCGTGCGGCCGCGATGGGAGAGTTTAACCCTTGATGTACCGGGACCGTCAAGGGTCGTTGGATCACATTTACCCTTGACGGTCCTGGTACGTCAAGGGTCGCTAAGGGGTTAAAGATCATTATCTCAGCACTTCTGGAGAGGCACTGCTGGTCGGGCGACCGGATTCCAAATCTGAAGGGTGGAGCAATGACGTCACTCCAGGGGAAACTTTACTTCTGAATATCTCCCAAACCATAAAGGTTTGGGAGATAAGACTTATATCATTTTTCATGTTTTTTTAAGGGTTACAATATAAAATAAACTTATTTTCAGGTATTACTATCCCTTTAAATGTGAGGTACACGTAATTCTTTAACCCCTTAAGGACCCATGACGGTCCTGGACCGTCATGGCTTGTTATATCCTTAAGGACCCATGACGATCGTGGACCGTCATGGAGTTCGGGGAGTCTGGAATTGAATGGGTCAAAAAAAAAAAAAAAATGCTCTGTGGTCCTTAAGTGACCGCCGCGTACGTGCGCAGCCGGTCCTTAAGGGGTTAAGGCCCATTGACGTGCCAGGACCTTCACAGCGGTCCAGCACTTAAGGACCAGTGACTGTCCTGGCACGGCATGGAGTTCAGGGCTCCCGGTGCGGCTGCATGCTGCTCCAGAAGCCCTGAACCGGAAGTGGAAAAAAAAAAACGTGGGCCTCAAGTGCTGGTCCCGCATGTGCATACCGGTCCTTAAGGGGTTAAGGACCAGTGACAGTCCTGGCATGTCATGGTAGTTTGTGATTGGAGCGTGGCTACATGCAGTTCTGTGATCATAGATCACTTCAGTGTTAAAAAAAGGGCCCTGGACCTCCAGAGCACCCCACCACCAGACAGCGCGGTCCTTAAGGGGTTAATTGAAAACTATCAATATTTGCATGGTTTGTAGTTAATAAAACAAAAAGTCCCATTCGGTTGTATGCAAGAACATACTGGGGGAGATTCACTAAGTGGTGATAAAGAGGTGAGATGACTTCTCCAATTTATCATGTCTCCAATTCCTGTGTTATTCTATGGAGCCTATGCACTATGATTTCTGCAACTTCAAAGTTAAATTAATCTTAGTGCATTGGCTCCACAGAATAACATTAACTGGAGAAGAGATATCACTGGAAAAGTTATCTCCACTTCATAACCTCTATTACATTTTTGTGGATAAAATATTTATTTACTGGCTTGTTGAATCTTCAATTGTTAGCCTTTTCAGCTCCACAAAGGTGTGTAAACTATTGCAAAGTACTTTGTTACACAACTCTCCTGCGGAGATTTTATCTGTGTGCGCGAGTGTGTATAATGTTTGTGTATACGGTTTTTGTATATTGTGTTTAGTATGTGTATATATTGTGTGGGCAGGATTGGGCAGTGGGACTTTAACCCATGCATGGATATATGGGAGTCCTACTATATACAAGTTTTTAGTAAATCTGTCGTTCTGACAGTCTTGGTTGTATATGTAAGAAGATATGTATAAATTGGCATATTTAATTTCCTCTTTCATCTCCAGATTAAGCCACTGTAATGCTGCAGATTTAGTAGGTTCAGCTGGCAGCTGTTTTTTTTAGTGGGTGGCAGTCTCTCAGTTAAAAGTTTGTATGCCAGTGTAGTCTACAATGGATTGCAAAGTAAACTTTTTGACACTTCTCTTGCATGAAAGGGATTAGAGCTGAGAGCCTCTGTGAAGCTGTCTTCCTCTGCATAGTGCAGGGTTCAAACACAGTCCAACTTTGAGGTCTGTGTAATCTGCATCTGACTTTTATCTAATTAAACTTCAGAAAAGTTAAAAATGTTACAAACACTATCAGAGTGACCAATGCTTGAACTCTACTCAATGAGTAAATAGACAAAGCTGAGTTTAGGCTTTTTACCATTAACCATTTGATGCCAGAAAAGTGCAAAACACATTGCAATGCATTGTACATTACTCTGTAATTGAAGTTGTAAACTTCCTGCTGTACAGCATATCTACCAAGCAAACTGCTATTCTGAAGGGCACCAATGTGACAGAGGAACGCCAATAATGTTCATTAAAAAACTCTAAAGTCTAAATAATAGGTTTGGGTTAGAGTCAAGGGCGGATTGTCCTATCAGGGGATCGGGCATCCCCCGGTGGGCCGCTCAGTTATGGGCCGGTTGGGAGATCAGATGATCTCACCTCTCCAGTCCACAACTTTGTGGACCATAGGCACAACTCACCAGAGCAGCAGTGAAGACGTGGTTCTGTTCCCTCTATCTGTCCCACCCCCAAGGCTGACTTAGCTGTCCCTGCTCTGCCTGCAGTGTGTCCTGGTGCAGTGCAAGATTAGCAGGCAAAGCTTCTGGGTCCCAACTACCTGGCAGTTCCAAATGGTATGAATTTTTATTAACTAACTGTATTGTTGCTAGATAGATTTAATGTATGAT
Source organism: Rhinophrynus dorsalis (assembly GCA_037306005.1). Lineage (NCBI taxonomy): Eukaryota > Metazoa > Chordata > Amphibia > Anura > Rhinophrynidae > Rhinophrynus > Rhinophrynus dorsalis. The sequence goes on from CM074719.1 coordinate 583,145,952, forward strand.
GTGTTAACCCTTTAACCCCCTTTATTTTTTAGATAGGTATAAATAATCAGTTATTAACCATTTACATGCCAGACAGGATTACAGCACTGTTTTATTCTATTAACCCACTGAATTCCTCTTAGGCAGTACCTCACTGTTTAACCCCTTGTATGCTAGAGGCTTAATTCATGAGTAATTGACCCCTTGCATACCAGAAAGATGAATAAAGATGTCAGTTACAGATTAATTATGCCTCTTTAGCACACAAGGGGTTATTCATTGAGATACATATTCCTGTACAATGTGGTGTGCACCTATGGGACAATCAATGGGTTAATCTCAGAATGCATTACTGTACATCTCTCTGGCATGCAAGTGGTTAATAACTTATAATATACCAGCTAGTGGGCCAGTTAAATAAGAAAATCCCCCGGGCTGGTACTGCACCACAATCCGCCCCTGGTTAGAGTCAAATACAATGAGCCCCCCTGAGTGTAAGAGTGGTACACAGAATTACATGCCCCACTGGCATTCAAAGGGTTAAGTTATACCTATGGTGCTAATGAAATATTGACTATACATCTATTCAATCCTGTTATCTATCTTGTACCTTGTAAAGAATGCAGAAGTGGTACTAGCTCTAACAAAGGTAAAATAACAACTTTGGGGTGATCATCAAGGTCAAAGAGTGACAGAGGGTTCATAAATTAACCCTTTGGGTGCCACAGTGGTACGGAATGCATTGCAAAGCAATGCATTCCATAACACTTTTGCACTCAAAGGGTTAACAAAATCCATTCAATAGTTGCAATTTAAGATTCGACACATTTTAAGTTCATCAGTGCCCTGTGCCCTGAAAGACTGAGATTGGATACTTGCTGGAATAATAGCATAAGAATATTGTGTGGTGTGGTAAGGGAGAGGTTAAAAACAAATCTCTCTATGAGTTTTGTTTTCCCTCTTTGCTGTGATAAATAATTGAAGTCTGGTGTGGTGGGAGTGACTAATTGCTGTGTTTGTAATTGGTGGATTCCTGGCTTATATAGCAAGGAGTGAGAGAGCTCTGTAAGTTCATCAGTGCCCTGTAAGACTGAGATTGGATACTTGCTGGAATAATAGCATAAGAATATTGTGTGGTGTAGTAAGGGAGAGGTTAAAAACAAATCTCTGAGTTTTGTTTTCCCTCTTTGCTGTGATACAAGTAAATAACTGAAGTCTGGTGTGGTGGGAGTGACTAATTGCTGTGTTTGTAATTGGTGGATTCCTGGCTTAAATAGCAGACACATAGTGAATCCTTGAACGTGTGAATCTTGCATCAGTTTGTAAGTGCAGAAGTGTGGTAAGTGCGGGAATTTAAAACAGGGGGTTACACAGGGGAACACATTTATCAAACTTATTGTGCAGCTATTTTTGCCTGCCTGCCTTTTTATCTTGTGGTAACTGGCACATATGAGTGGTAGCATGATTGTCCATTTAACTCAGTGCACAAACTGCCATGTTTGCACACCTGGAACAACCGTTCCAGGGTGCATACCTCTGTGGCAGATGTGAGCAAGTGGTCTCTCTGGAAGCTCGTATTAGAGATCTGGAGGGGCAGGTAGCAACATTGAGAAAGACGGACAATCTTGAGAGGGGTCTGCTGACTGAGCAGCAGGAAGCGGTGGTAGGTAGTTCTGGGGGTGGAGACTGCACAAAGAAAGAGCAGGTAGCCAGATGGGTTACAGTTAGACATAGCAAGGGGGGTGGACAGAGAAATAGGGAGGACACTCCTGTGTTTACTAATCCTAACAGATTTGCTACATTAAGTAATGATGTTGGGGATGCGGACACAGGAATGTCTTTGCTGGAGAGGACTGCTCTCTCTAACAGCTGAGTGAACAGCCCCTCTAGCACGGATGGCATCCAGGACTCAGGCAGACCTAGACAGATGGTGGTGGTAGGGGATTCTATTATAAGGAAGACAGACAGGGTAATCTGTCGCCAAGATCGCCACAATCGTACAGTTTGCTGTCTCCCGGGAGCTCGGGTTCGACATGTGGCTGATCGGGTTGATAGATTGTTGGGAGGGGCTGGGCATGACCCGGCTGTCATGGTACATGTTGGTACTAATGACAGTCAGTGGAAAATGGAGGTCCGTTGAGAAGGATTTCAGGGACCTAGGATATAAGCTTAAGCAGAGGACCTCTAAGGTAGTATTTTCTGAAATTGTACCTGTGCCACGCGCTACATTAGAAAGGCAACGGGAGATTAGGGAGTTAAATGCGTGTATAAAGACCTGGTGTAAGCAGGAGGGGTTTGGGTTCCTAGAGCACTGGTCAGTCTTTTCCCTTGGGAGCAATCTTTATAGTAGTGATGGATTGCACCTTAGTGGAAGGGGGGCCACGGTGCTGGGTCATAGGATGGTTAGAAGGCTGGAGGAAACTTTAAACTAGAAAGGGGGGGGAGGGAGCTGCAACACAGGCTGGGGAAGATAGTATAATTAAGGGAATGGGATTAGAGAAGGGTCATGGGGGTGGAGAGGGGGAATGGGCTAGTTCATCTAATAGGGAGTTGCCATTGTTACAGCCTGATAAAAGACAAATACATCTGAAAAAGAACGAAATCTTAAAGAATGGCAAAAAGATAAAATGTATGCATGCAAATGCTCGCAGTCTGCTGGTAAGATGGGGGAACTAGAAATGATTGCAGTACATGAGCAGTATGATCTGATTGGAGTGTCTGAAACCTGGTTAGATGATACGTATGACTTGGCAGTCAATCTAGAGGGTTATTCACTTTTTAGGAGGGACAGGGTTAATAAAAGGGGAGGAGGGGTATGCCTATATGTAAAGCAGGCCTTAAAGGGATAGTAATACTTCGTTTTAACTTTATTTTATTTTGTAGGCATTAAAAAAACATGAAGACTGATATAAGTCTTATCTCTCAAACCTTTATGGTTTATGAGATATTCACAAGCAAATTTTCCCCCTCCCTCCCCTTTCACCTACTGTAAACAATCTCTTCTCAGATGTGGAATGCAGTCCATAGACTGGACAGATAACAGCAGGGGACACTCTTATTCCTATGAAAACAATGAAATCCCTGCCCCTCTTGACAAGCTTTTCAGGTTTTTCCCTTATCTTAATTAAAGATTGTCCCTCTCTGCAGTCTACCTGGGCACCTCCCTTCTGGTCTGGCTGAAGAGTGTGACATCAGTAAAAGGGGCGGGAGGGGGACACTTTGTCATTGAATTACTCTGGAACTACAACTCTGACAGAATTGAAATAACACTCTCCAAAGACCAAATACTATGATGATTAATTAGAGCTGCTTTTATTATGAAACATTACTATCCCTTTAAAACCTAGTTTAAGGGAAGATATAAATGAAGGGTCCAATTAAAAGGTAGAAGCCTTGTGGGTTGAAATACACACTGGGGGCACACATAATAAAAAGATATTGGTGGGGGTTTGCTACAAGCCACCTAATGTTGGGGAGTTGGAGGAAGCCCAACTTTTACTGCAAATGGAAAAGGCTGCTAGGTCAGCAAAGGTAATTATAATGGGAGATTTCAACTACCCTGAAATTGACTGGAGCAATATGACTTCAGGCACAACAAAGGGAAATATTTTTCTAAGTATGATAAATGATAATTTTATGTCCCAACTAGCAGAGGAGCCAACTAGAAAAGAGGCCTTGCTTGACCTAGTGCTCTCAAACGATTCTGACATTGTAAACAATGTGCAGGTAAGGGAACATTTGGGCAGCAGTGACCACAATATTGTATCCTTTGAAGTTTGTTATGAGAAACCCAATAGCAAGAGTTTAACCAAAACATTCAATTTCAAAAAGGCTAATTTTACAAAGTTAAAAGAAGCTTTAAAGGATATCCAGTGGGATGTAATTTTCAAAGATAAAAATGCACAAGAATCATGGAATGTATTTAAAATGCTCTTGGGCAAATATACACGTCAATATATACCATTGGGGAATAAGCACAAGAGAAGTAAAGCAAAACCAATGTGGATTAATAATGTGGTTAGCAGGGAAATGAGAAATAAAAAGAAGCTTTTAAGGTGTTTAAGTCAAACGGGTCAGATGCATCATTTAAAAAATATAAAGAATGTAATAAAATCTGCAAACAAGCAATTAAGCTAGCTAAAATAGAAAATGAGAGAAACATTGCAAATGAGAGCAAGAAAAACCCTAAACAATTCTACAAGTATATTAACAACAAAAAGTTAAGGTTGATATTGGTCCTCTTAGGACTGAAACAGGTGAATTGATTAGTGAGGATTAAGCTATGGCTGACACCCTAAATACGTTCTTTGCTTCAGTATATACAAAGGAAGCAGAAATGACAAGCTGTGGGCAAACAGACAAAACCATGGAATTTCCTCCAACATCTACATGGCTTACTGAGGACAAGGTCCAAAAGAGACTGGAAAGGGTTATAGTGAATAAAGCGCCTGGACCGGACGGTATACACCCAAGAGTACTTAAGGAACTTAGTTCAGTAATAGCAAAACCATTATTCTTAATATTTATTGATTCACTTTCATCAGGCATAGTGCCCTGTGATTGGACGAAAGCTGATGTAGTTCCATTGTTTAAAAAGGGAGCAAGATCCAAACCAGGAAATTATAGACCTGTGAGCTTGACTTCCATAGTGGGTAAGATACTAGAAGGGTTATTAACTGACAGTATTCAGAACTATGTGAAGACAAACAATATTATTAGTAGGAATCAGCATGGTTTCATGAAGAACAGATCATGTCAGACTAATTTACTTGCATTTTATGAAAGAGTGAGTAGTAATTTGGACAGGGGAATTGCTGTTGATGTAGTATACTTGGATTTTGCAAAAGCCTTTGACACAGTGCCTCACAACAGGTTAATGCATAAATTAAAAGGCTTCGGTTTGGGTGGTGTTATCTGTACATGGATTGAGAACTGGTTAAATGATAGATGGCAGAGAGTTGTTGTAAATGGAACTTTTTCAAATTGGTCTAGGGTTATAAGTGGGGTGCCGCAGGGTTCAGTCCTGGGCCCAATGCTTTTTAATTTGTTTATTAATGATCTAGAAGTGGGAATTGAAAGTAGCATCTCAATCTTTGCTGATGACACTAAGCTATGTAAGGAAATACATACAGAGCTCGATGTTTTTTCCCTACAGAAGGATTTAGATAAACTAAGTGGATGGGCAGAAAAGTGGCAGATGTCATTTAATGTAGATAAATGTAAGGTTATGCATTTGGGTTGTAGAAACAAAGTTGCTACATATACTCTAAATGGGAAACAACTTGGGAAATCCTCATTAGAGAAAGATTTAGGTGTACTGATAGACAATAGTCTTCACAGCAGTGTGCAGAGTCACTCAGCTGCTGCAAGAGCAAATAGAGTACTAGCCTGCATAAAAAGAGGTGTAGAAGCAAGGGATGATAATATTATCCTACCTCTGTATAAATCCTTGGTTAGGCCTCATCTAGAATATGGAGTACAATTTTGGGCGCCTGTTCTAAAAAAAGACATTACTGAACTGGAAAAGGTGCAGAGACGTGCAACAAAACTGATAAAGGGATTGGAGGATCTGAGTTCCAAAGAGAGACTAGCCAAACTGGGTTTGTTTACATTAGAAAAGAAACGTCTAAGGGGTGATATGATTACCATTTACAAATACATTCAAGGTCAATACAAAGAACTATCCAATGAATTATTTATGTAAAGAGCTGAGCTAAGAACAAGAGGTCACCCATTAAGACTAGAGGAAAGGCGCTTTTGACTAAAACACAGGCAGGGATTCTTTACAGTAAGGGCGGTAAGGCTATGGAATTCTTTGCCTCGGGATGTTGTGCTTGCAGATAATGTAACTGCATTCAAAAAAGCAATGGATGCCTATCTAGCACAGAACAATATTGACAGTTATGACAGATGGCTTCAAAGCAGATAGGATATTGAGCCGGGGAACTATTTGACACATACACACACACACACACACACACACACACACACACAGACACCCCTACACTGGAAATTGCTCCAGAGGGCTTTTTTGTTGCCTTCCTCTGGATCAACAGGGGTGTTATTGGCATGGGCTGGATTTGATGGACGCATGTCTTTTTTCAGCCTTATCTACTATGTTACATTTAACATGATAACAAAGTTGTTATCATGTTAAATGTGTCCAATCGTAAAATGTAACTATTGAATGGATTTTGTTAATTTATGAACCCTCTGTCACTCTATGACCTTGATGATCACCCCAAAGTTGTTATTTTGTCCTTATTTAAGAGCTAGCACAACTTTAGAGCAGAACCTGATCATTGATTGTCACTGGAGAGAGCTGGTAAGTTCCATCTTTGTCTGTTCTACTTTTTGTCATACTTTGGCCCATATTTATAAATGCAAACTGGAGTTATTTCAGAGTTAGCTTGCTGCAACATGAGTGACACTTAAAAAATTACTATTAAATTAGGCTTATAGCTCCTGAAACGCTGGATAGGGTTTCAGTACATTATTTTAGACCTCTCTAGCATCGAAGGGGTTAAAAATCTCTTTTCAAGTGTTATGTTAATTTAGGAATTTTTATTTGTCCCCTATGGTCCAGAATAACTCAAGTATGCCTTTTTAAATATGTACATTTATTTTTAATTTTACTTTCTTCTAAAGTTCTCATGTCTCCATCTAATAAATCACTTCTTAAAGGGATAGTAATGTTTCATAATAAAAACAGCTCTAATTAATCATCATAGTATTTGGACTTTGGAGAGTGTTATTTCAATTCTGTCAGAGTTGTAGTTCAGGAGTAATTCAATGACAAAGTGTCCCCCTCCCGCCCCTTTTACTGATGTAACACTGTTCAGCCAGATCAGAAGGGAGGTGCCCAGGTAGATTGCAGAGAGGGACGATCTTCAATTAAGATAAGGGAAAAACCTGAAAAGCTTGTCAAGGGGGGCAGGGCTTTCATTGTTCTCATAGGAAGAAGATTGTCCCCTTCTGTTATCTGTCTGGTCTATGGACTGAATTCCACATCTGAGAAGAGATAGCTTACACTAGGTAAAAGGGGCGGGAGGGGAAACTTTGCTTGTGAATATCTCTTAAACCATAAAGGTTTGAGAGATAAGACATATCATTCTTCATGTTTTTTTAATGCCTACAAAATAAAATAAATTTAAAACAAAGTATTACTATCCCTTTAAGTGTTCAAGATAGAGGTATGTTTTCCCTTTCAAGCTTATTTTGTATGTGCTTATTTAATTTTTTTAATTAAAACATTTCTAACAACATTTTCTATTATTTCATACTTTAATAATAGACTAAACACTAGCTTGAGTTCAAATTGGCTTACTAAAATGAACCCTACATTAGTCCAAGAGATTGTGGATTTTAAAAGTGGTAAGGATTTTCCTGCTCAATTAAGTAGAAATCAGTGAATGATTATTCGCAGAAGGGCTTCCAAATTCCTCCTTAAAGATATGTTTTTGTTGGTACATATTGTCAGTGACATTTACAAACAATACATAAAAATGTTACACATATGTGCTTCAATATTTAATATTATGATTTTTTCTTTCGTTTATCAACCTGTGAATGTTTGTGAGTGTCTGTGTTTTTGAAATACAGGAATGTGAGTAAGTATAGTGTGTGTTACTTTAGAGTGTGCGCTTAGGGGTATTTCTAAATCTTCCTGTGTGTTTAACCCATAGAGTGCGAGAGAGGTATCACGTTGGATACCTCTATGGCAATCAAAGAGTTATGACTGATTTCAGGGCATAGATAAAAAGTCATGATTCTGAAATGTATTCTTCCTGGTCAAACAATTTATACACATCTAATTTATATCACCACCTCACTAATCAAAGCTGGATGAGGTGTAATCATGGCAAATATTTTTTCCATGCTGAACTAACTATGGTTATTCATATAACCAACAGAAGTCTTTATAAACTATTCTTTCTCAAAATTAGAACTCAGGTCACACAAACATGTCAGCTTTTCGCAATACACTATCTGAATCAAAGGTTAGAAGGTATCAGTGGATCATTCAATGTGATCTAGCTGCAGCAACAGCATCATTTTAGATATCCTGAAAACCTGATCTCTTGGTGTGCTGGAAAGACTGTAGCTGGTCATTTATAAAATAAATGATTAAAGATATAGCTCCATCTCCAGGTTTGTTTTATTTGTTACTTATATATTCATCATTACTTGTAAATTTACTAAATTATTATACTTTTATTCATTAGGACATAATTTGTCAAAGCCAGAAATGCATACCACACATAGGCATTTTATTATTTATCTCTGTTTCACACGTATTACATATTCATGAATATAGAAAGATTGTTACATTTATTTAAATATTTTCATGTATTGGGGCGTGGACTGGCATCCATACTGAACGGTCACGCTTTGAAGAAGCTCCGCTACTGATGGATGGTATCCATCACCTTCCATTCAGCACAGCTGTTTTTCAGCGATAATACTGCTTAATATCGAATAATCAGCCTCTGGGCTGCCTGACGGGATCCGGCGGGGATCCGAGCGGATGCGGGAGTGGGCACTTGATTTCTTCAGCTTTTGGAAGTTCCGTTAGGTGGTGCCCGAGGTTATCTGTGTGCAGCTTGCTGGATGTGGACTGCCTAAGGTGGCAGTGCGGAGGTGACACGGAGGCCCTGCTGCTATCGACATTCGCTACTGGATCCTCATATATGCTTAGTAAGTTCCTGATTCTATTACTGCTCTTGGTCCCAACGCTGCCCCTCATGGTTTTAGGGCACCTTCCATTTGTTTGTTTTTTCTCCCAGTGCCCCTTTCCTTGCCAATATCTTAATTATTTGGATTTGTCTAACGTTGGTGCCTTTGAGGAGTTTCTTGTCTTGCACAGTCGGGCCTACTGCATAGCTCTGGACTGTGGACTTCCCTATATTTGTTCCCCCTTCTGCCCCATGTATAATTGGCTACCAGGGTCCTGAGTCCCAGATAATCACTCTTCTTTGATCGCAAGTTGTGTATGTTGCAGCTCTGGGGGAGACTGGTGACCTGTGGCTGCAATATTGCCCTTTGGATGTGAACATCATCCCTTGATGCCACTAGCGGGGCTGCACCACTATCCAGCTATGCCCATTACTTTTCCATACTGTCTATGAATTGCATACTACTACTTCATATGCTGCAAACTCCCCTGTTCGTCCTCTCTCCTATATATGTTCTCCCCTGCTGGCCCATGTATAATTGAGTACCAAGGGTCCTGCTACTAATTGTTGCTCGCTTATTCCTATTCAAATATGTGACCTGGAGACACATTATGTTTCACAGCTAAGTCTTAGGAGTCCCTGATTACTCTAGACTCTGGCAGTTCTTCACTTACTTCAGTTTAAATGTGAAAACATGAGACAGGTTATGTGTGTCATTTGAACTTTGAGGGGTCCTGTCTGCACCTACCCGCCTTGGCAGCAGTTGGCCACCCTACGCTGAATCTGGCCTGTGTTGATCTGACCTACACTTGCTTTCTCATTCCCAATATGGTTAAAAAGACATCAGAATACAGGAAGAAAATAAGTAAATTTGCTAGAAGAGCTATGGCGTTGCAGGAGGTCACAGCCATGTTGGAGGCCCCTTCTGCGGTAGCCTCGCCAGCACAATCCTCAGCTTCTGAGGAAGATGATTCAAAATCCCAATTTACAGAGATAATGTCTGCAATCGCTACCTGCCAGGCAGTCTTGACCAACAAAATTGACACAGTGCAGGTGGAGATTAATCTCTTATGTGCTGAACAACAAAATCTGTGTGAAAGCATCACTGATGTTCGACAACGTATCTCTACTGTAGAGGACACGCTTCCTCCTGTGGTTACCACGGTGGATGAGTTAAAGAATCAAGTACGATCTCTACAATCCAAAGTAGATGATCTTGAAAACAGGTCTAGATGCAGTAATGTTTGTATAATTGGGCTGCCAGAGGACCACGAGGGTCGTGCCCCTGAGGAATACATGGAGGCCTGGATAAGGGAACATGTTGGCACAGGTCTCTCCCCATCCTTTACTGTTGAGAGGGCGCATCGTTTGTCGACAGGCCCGAGACCCCCCAGATCCTCTCCTCGTCAAATGATTATCAAACTCCTGAATTACAGGGACCGAGATGCCATACTTCATATGGCCAGGATGAAAGGTCAAATTCTTTTCGAAAATCAACAAATTTCCTTTTATCCGGACTTCTCTGCTGATGTCCAATGCCAGAGACGCATGTTTGTGGAGGTAAAGCGCAAACTTCGAGAGAAAAACATCTTCTATTCTATGTTGATTCCTCCTAGATTGAGAATTATCCATGACGGTAATACCATCTTCTTCACGTTGGATTCGGAGGCTAGAGAATGGCTGGACACTCATTAAAGCCATTTCATCACTTCATCATTTCATGGCACTGCTGCCACGGTATTAAATTCCTGAGCTTTCATCTATTTAGTCTTCCTAGTTCTCGATGACCCCTAAGGCGGATCCCGGGGAACATGGCGGCCACTTGGACTGGTTCTTCTCCTGCTGGGGTACTTGGGTGGAGAATGAACTCAGTGGGACATGGCGACGTGGCCCCTGTACCATATGTATGCAGGGCAGTGATGGCGCTGAATTCCACCCCTCCTTACAATGCATTCCACACTATAAATTGGTTTACTTACACCGGGGTAATCCAACTAAGTTTGACAAGATCTGGGGTAGATGGCAGAACTGGCGGACGAATAGAGCAGATAATACTGTGGCACCTGATGATGTGCAACTTACTGGTGATGGTTGATTAAGGTCACACCTGCTTGTTGCGTGGATGGCTGTGATGTATAATTGATGAGACATTGTGTATGAATCCTGTACTTGTTGGGATCTTGTGAAACTGCTGGCTGGTTGGGGGGGGGCTGCGTGTTCGGGAGAGAGAGGAATCGGGGTCGGGGGTATAGTAAAATTTAAGTTAGGTTAGATTTTAGGAGTTTTGGTTATTGGAGGTTAAAATAATAATAAAAACCTCAGGTTGACTCTGTACGTCCTACTGATATGCATATGTTCTTTTCATTGCTACAAATGTCTACATACTTTTGCTGTACCTGAATGATTATACATGTATTTTTCTGTATTGAGATGTGTATGGAGCAATCTGATAATAAAATATATTTGAAAAAAAATATATATTTTCATGTATTAAAGGTTTGTGTTTATGCAATATACTGCATTAATAATATATTCCTTTAAAGCCTTTATTGACTTAGCTCTATAATACTTTTTGAAGTAATCCATAGCATATCTCTCTGCTTATGCACTTTTTTTTACCTACAGAGCACCGTAATTCACGTTGAAGTTACACTAATGCCTTTGAAAGTTTGTTTATAGGAAAATAGTACAATTTTACTTGATAGAGACTCTATAAATATATTTTCTTCATTGCCTGTAAATTATAGAAAGATTCTCATTTTAAAGGTGTTTTATTCATCAGGTTACTAGTACTGGCACAATTATATTAATTGTGATAGTAGTTTATTGTCTGCGCTTGCATGTTTACTTACAATTGATGATTTAGGATTAAGTTAGTAGAAACTCACATTTACAATCTCTTCCACACTATATTTTGTATAGAAAATGAATTTTTCTACATCGGTATGAAAAAAAGATGTCAAAAGTGGTCTCTTCTGTAGAAGAAGCACAACGAATTTTCAAAGAGTTCCATGACAGTCCATCTGGAGCTCATTGTGGCATTGTAAAAACAAGGGATGTTACATGTCAACGATATTATTGGCCATCTATGACAGCTGACATAAATAAATGGGTAATTGTTAACATTCATTTATTCATATGTATACATAAACAATAGCCTTAAAGGCTAGGTAATTTCTATTGTGTCTAACATGCAGCTTGATATACACATGTAATTATAAATGTCTTGTTATCTATTTAAAGGGATAGTATTACTTCAAAATTACTATCCCTCATAATGTAGCCCTTAATAAACTGAGATAAATTACACCAGCGGCATCTCTCAAACCTTTCAGCAGTCGGCATATGACACTCTGGCCGCACACAGCACGTACATGCTCTATTTAATGTATCTCTTTGTCTTTTATTTTGTCAGTATTCGTCTATCAAGCTGAATTGCTATCTGTATGATTCAGCTTATAATTCTTTCTCTTTAAAGAGATAGTAAAAGTTGTTTTTCATAGTAAGAATAATTACTGTTTGTCATTAACTCAAAACTTCAACTACCAAGGTCTTCTAGTACCCTTAACAGTGCACAATTTCATACTTCCCAGAGAACAGTTGTCCAATTATTGGATCATAAATGCTGTTCTGTATATGTGCTGTTTTATAAATAAATACTGAAAACCTGCACAACAATGTTGGGTTCACATGGGCAACAATAATACTCTGTTATAGAAAACAACATAAATCATTGTAACATTCATTTCTATGCCACTGATCAAATTAACTAATAGTCCTGCATGCAATTCCAAGACATTATATGATTGAATTATGTACTTGCACCTGGAACACCTCCGGTTCTACAAAAATGATAAAGCCCCAGTTGACATTTCTTATGGGTTCATTGAAAATTATTTTTTGTATACACGGGAAATCTGAGAGTTTTGGTTAACCACACACATTTTTATTGTAACAACTGCCAATGAGTTGTGCATCTGAATAAGAAAAAAATTATAAGTAACATACTCTTAGTAGTACAATACTGAATAGAATGTATAAACTTATATTATTTATCTAAAATTATTTACAGATAAACAACAATCTATGCACATTTTTAAATATTAAAAGGAGTCTAGCAGCACCATACCATCCTCAGACAAATGGGTTAGTTGAAAGGATGAACCAGACAATTCAAAGGTAAGATACAATAAGATAAGGACGTTGTCTTCCTTTTTTTTGGTATATTCAACATTTAAGCCTTTGTGTACCAGAAGGGTACGCAACGCATTGCTTTGCAATGCGTTGCGTACCCCTCTGGCACTCAAAGGGTTAATGGATATTGTCCTACAGTGAGAGTATGAAAAGTGGGCTTGTTTTGAAAAAGATTCTATAAAAACATGTAAAATGGTCAGGGTATGGGTTTAAAGTTTCAGAATACATATTGCATATCGATATTCGGAATGCTTAAAATACATTTATGAACCAGGTATATATATTTATTTAAATGTATGTATATATATAAACTGCTCCAAAAAATAAAGGGAACACTTAAACAACACAATGTAACTCAAAGTCAATCACACTTCTGTGAAATCACACAGTCCACTCAGGAAGCAACACTGATTGACAATCAATTCCACATGCTGTTGTGTAAATGGAACAGACAACAGGTGGAAATTATAGGCAATTAGCAAGACACCCCCAATAAAGGAGTGGTTCTGCAGGTGGTGACCACAGACCACTTCTCAGTTCCTCTGCTTCCTGGCTGATGTTTTGGTCACTTTTGAATGCTGGCGGTGCTTTCACTCTAGTGGTAGCATGAGACGGAGTCTACAACCCACACAAGTGGCTCAGGTAGTGCAGCTCATCCAGGACGGCACATCAATGCGAGCTGTGGCAAGAAGGTTTGCTGTGTCTGTCAGCGTAGTGTCCAGAGCATGGAGGCGCTACCAGGAGACAGGCCAGTACATCAGGAGACGTGGAGGAGGCCGTAGGAGGGCAACAACCCAGCAGCAGGACCGCTATCTCCGCCTTTGTGCAAGGAGGAGCAGGAGGAACACTGCCAGAGCCCTGCAAAATGACCTCCAGTAGGCCACAAATGTGCATGTGTCCACTCAAACGGTCAGAAACAGACTCCATGAGGTTGGTATGAGAGCCCGACGTCCACAGGTGGGGGTTGTGCTTACAGCCCAACACCATGCAGGTCGTTTGGCATTTGCCAGAGAACACCAAGATTGGCAAATACACCACTGGCGCCCTGTGATCTTCACAGATAAAAGCAGGTTCACACTGAGCACATGTGACTGACATGACAGAGTCTGGAGACGCCGTGGAGAATGTTCTGCTGCCTGCAACATCCTCCAGCATGACCGGTTTGGCGGTGGGTCAGTAATGGTGTGGGGTGGCATTTCTTTGGGGGGCCGCACAGCCCTCCATGTGCTTGCCAGAGGTAGCCTGACTGCCATTAGGTACCGAGATGAGATCCTCAGACCCCTTTTGAGACCATATGCTGGTGCGGTTGGCCCTGGGTTCCTCCTAATGCAAGACAATGCTAGACCTCATGTGGCTGGAGTGTGTCAGCAGTTCCTGCAAGAGGAAGGCATTGATGCTATGGACTGGCCCGCCCGTTCCCCAGACCTGAATCCGATTGAGCACATCTGGGACATCATGTCTCGCCCGATTGAGCACATCTGGGACATCATGTCTCGCTCCATCCACCAACGCCACGTTGCACCACAGACTGTTCAGGAGTTGGCGGATGCTTTAGTCCAGGTCTGGGAAAACATCCCTCAGGAGACCATCCGCAACCTCATCAGGAGCATGCCCAGGCGTTGTAGGGAGGTCATACGGGCACGTGGAGGCCACACACACTACTGAACCTCATTTTGACTTGTTTTAAGGACAATACATCAAAGTTGGATCAGCCTGTAGTGTGGTTTTCCATTTTGATTTTGAGTGTGACTCCATATCCAGACCTCCATGGGTTGATAAATTTGATTTCCATTGAGAATTTTTGTGTGATTTTGTTGTCAGTTCATTCATTCAGATCTAGGATGTGTAATCTTAGTGTTCCCTTTATTTTTTGGAGCAGTGGGATGTGTAATCTTAGTGTTCCCTTTATTTTTTGGAGCAGTGTATGTATATATATATATATAGATATATATATATATATATATATATATATATAGATATATACACACACACACACATATACATACATAAACACACACAATCACAAATACACACATACATGAAGAGGTAAATGTGGTTCTTAACAATAACCAATGAGGCTTCTTCCTGGCTGAGTCCTTACTTTTGAACTGCATCAACAAAGGTAAGTTATTCTGAGTCTCTACTGGTATGGATATATACAGCTTTATAAATTCATATCCCAAGTTGTAATGTTTTTTCTTTTTTTGCTATTCAAAGTAACTAATCAGAAACCTGATGACTGGGGTATGTATTTGGAGCCAGTACATTTCGGTTTACGAACCAAAAAACAAGTTACAACCAAATACAGTCCTTGTTTCTGATGTTTAACAGGGAACCAAGATTTGCATCAGAAATACCATCAGATTATAAGGTAAGTTATCTGTATTTTAATTAATATGTTTAGACATAAGAAAATAAACATAATGTTAAGTGCAAAATATTTATTACTCATTTAAAGTTTAGTACACATTTGCAATGATGAAAAAAAAATGTTTTTCAAAAATAAAAATTTATCTAAATTTTCTTCTGTGTGTCTTCTGTAATTTTCTATACAAAATACATTCACATATTAGGACATTGATATATTTAGCTCTCACTTAGTTCTTATACTTTGCACTTGACCTGATACTTTGTATACAAATTTCTGTTTCACCTCCCTACCTGTTAAGCTGAATAGTATGTTTATTTGTATCTGTTATTACTCTTTCATAATGGTAACATCAATGCTTTATTATCCAATGTTGCACAACCAGAAAGTAATAATTGTGCCCTGTTATGCCTTTCACATGGTCCACTATTGACTCTTGTGAATTCATATAAAAGAAGAATACTGCATATTTATAGTACAAATATACATACAGGGGATATTCATCTGTCAAGTCCTTTAGACCCATAGTAATGTAAAGTAATTTCAAATGGCTCAAAAATTGATTTGAGCTCAATATAAAAAAGTATAATTGATATCTGAAATGTATTTTTATGTAGATAACAAATGAAGAGGTGGAGGAAGTCATAAATAAGGAAAACTTTTCTAAAGTCTTTAAGCTGCATGAAAAAATGCAGCAAATTGTAAAATAAAAAACACAGATGCAGCATGTAAGAGAACCACAGAGTCAAAACGTTTCAAAGATACTACAATTGATTTTACAGAAGGCGAGCAAGATTTGTTATTAAATGCAAGAGGAAGGATGAGAAAGGGAGGTAAACTTGACATGCAGTTTTTTGGACCGCATACAATTCAAAAAGTATATGATAAAAATGTTGACTTAGTAACCAACGAGGAGGAATTTATCAGGAACATAAATATTCATCACATAAGGAAATACCAAAAAACAGAATTCCAAAGAAGATAATATCCCTGGAAATAAGACAACAGATAGTAGCAAACCTATCAAACAAGGTTTAATAGTTACCGATCCTATTTATAATCCAGTTAAATAACAAGGAGAACGTGATGAACAAATTGAATATAACATCTGTCACATCAAATGATTTTTCAGCGCAATCAACACTCAATCCAAGTAAGCAAGGTATAAATTACCCTGTTATGTTTTATCTTAATTTGTTTCATATGAACACTTATTATTATAATGCATTTCCAATTCACTATAAAAATATATACATTTAGTAATTTTTAATAACTAAAAGTTAGTTTTGTCATATTGTCTACTACAAAAATATTAATAAATGAAATTTCTGTAAAGATGCCATGTATCAAAACTGTACTGTGTAACAGTTTTTTGTATATTAACTTGAATGGTGAATTCCCACATGTTAATGTGCTATGTCTTCTATTCTCAGTCAAAATGGTACTAGAAAATGGGGGGAACCTCAGAATAATGACATAAAACCTTAAGTGAAGATAGACAACAATTACCAAAATGAACCATACCCCCATTTGGTCAATCAAACGCATAATTTTAACTCGGAGGCAAAAGTATCATCAAGTATAATTTGAATTATTTTTTTTTATGTTTCAGCAGTAGATTGCAAAATATTTTTACATAGACAAATGCATTCTTATAGGCCACATTTTGGGTTATGCCCCAGTGTATTTTGATACGTATAGCATTAAACTTTGATTGAAAAGTTACAAAGGGCTACATTACTTACATGTTGATATTAACTGTCTTCCATATTGTCATTACAAAACCACAAACTGAGAAGCGGCCTCAAACCGATAAGCAGCCTGTCAAACGAGACAACACAACTAAAGAGAAGACAGAACAAAATGGAAGTGAATTGTCCTCAAAACAAAGTGACCAAGAATGTGGAAAAAAATTTGAAGCCTAACACAGCCAGAGTAAGACAGTATACGTTTTGCAAGTTAGAAGTGTGATATTACCTCCCACTTAAAGATTAAAATTACTCATATCCATATTGATTGCAGGATGTGTTTCATGCAAAACTAGAAATACTTGTACAAATTAATTAACTGCCTACAAACAACACTTATTTAATGCTCTAATAATACATTTTATTGTCATAAAAGATCCAAATAGGCATGATTTGAATTTTTTTTTTTTACGTTTCAGCAGTAGATTGCAAAACATTTTTACATAGACAAATGCATTCTTACAGGCCACATTTTGGGTTATGCCCCAGTATATTCTGATATGTATCGCATCAAACTTTGATTGAAAAGTTACAAAGGGCTACATTACTTACATGTTGAAATAAACTGTCTCCATATTCAGTCATTACAAAACCACAAACTGAGAAGCAGCCTCAAACTGAGAAGCAGCCTGTCCATATTGGTCGCAGGATACGTTTCATGCAAAACTAGAAATACTTGTACAAATTAATTAACAGCCTATAACCAACACTTATTTAGCACTCTAATAATAAAATTTATTGTCATGAAAGATCCAAATAGGCATGAAAACACATACCTTCTAAATTTGTTGCATCACCCCACTGTTGAGAAACTGGCTATAATTTTAGATAAAAATGTAATTTCAGCGGAGGAAAAACTTTCTTGTAAATCAACTTTTGACACAGAGTATCACATTTTCATTTTATTTTTCGTTAAAAGGGATAACGGTGAAAGTAGTTAATATTAGAAGTTATAGATTTTCTATGCTGACTCCAACAGAGAAAGCATTGTTCAATCAATATAGTACAAAAAGTAAGTAAAACAATCAATGATGTTGTAATGCACAATCACATCAAAAAAGAGCACATCAGTGTAGAAAAAGCAAATAAAGTGTGTCCTCGTATGCTTTTTAATCAACATTAAATATTGAAAATAAACAGTCCTTAGCTTTGGGGATGTTTGAATAGGCACAAATAAAACTTAAAAATAAATGCTTTATTTTAATAGCATTGGAAACCATCTGGAATGGAGTCACAGGGCACATTCTAATGTCCAAAATTGGAAGATACAAGATATTTGATGATGATTTGCTTTGTTTGAAGACACATAATGAATTTCTGTGTAAGGTACTTTTTTTTTTTTTTTTAAATCAGCGTTGGAATTGTTTATTAAAAGAATAAAAATTAATATCATACAAACCTAAACATTGTTTTGGAGAATATAGTTATCTTGAGCATCAATTAGTAGATTTACTGAATCCTAGAATTCTATTATTACAATATCTAATCCAGTTACGTTAATTAAAAAATGATCAACAGGCAAAAATATAATTTATGGACTGCATTTGAAACTGTAAGCATATATAACTTGAACGTACAGGAAAACAATATGGAGTAGACATAGCTATAGGACCTCAATGATCAATAGATATTTGATATCAGTAATGAAGTATCCTTTATGAATCACTCTATCTTTGTTGATAAAAAGCTATCATATCACAAGTAACATGTCAGACTCCACTGGCATAATTTCAAGGGCATGTGTTACCCAATAAGGAAAACAATCATATCATATACACATATATATATATATATATATATATATATATCGCTCCGGTCTTGGATCGATCATCTTCAGTCCCCGGTATTACTCACTGGCACATAAATAACCTCCCCTGATTGGTAAAGGAAGCACAGCAGGAATCAATTAGCATTCCTTAACACAGATCTGGAGTATATTGGAAGTAACGCCCAACCCCCACTATCTCTGCACTCTAGCAGCTCTCAGCTACTAAATCTTTCCACAGGACCCACAGTACTACACCACACACACTATTATATTATACCACACAATATACAATACAATGAGCAATATATTTCAAATGGTAGAGCCCCAAATCCCTCATCTGGTGACACCTACTTTTCCCCAACCAGTCAAAGGGCAGTCCTGTTACTGTGACACCCTGTGCCCCTGAGATGCACAGAGCGACTTAGTCCTACGAGGAGGCAGGTAAGCTGGGAAAGCCACTTCCCTATGCATAGAGTCCATAATCTGTATGAAGAAGGCTGGCCCCCAAGCCCCTCCAGGAGCCAAGGGCCCAGTGGTTTCCATGACAAAGGGGAAAAATAGATGTTTTTTATTTATTAACAGTTATACATTACATATATACTGTTAAGACTAACTTCAAATATAATGTTGATCCATTGATCTTATTATATTTCATTTTAGTTAACATGGTATTCCGCTTAATAAAATATTAAACATATTAATTTAATGTATTAAAAATGTATTTTCCTTGATTGAATTTCAATATATTAGTGTATAGGTTGTTTTTTGGCTAGAATTTATCAATTGAATTTAATTCTGTAATCTGTAATATTAAGGTAGTGACAGGTAAAATAATCTTTATTTAAGTTAAGGCATAGTTTCTCCAGTACAGTTCACAAGTAAATAAAGTTTTTCAAATAGTAAAGATGTGTAGATTGTGGAGGTTTGAGTATGATTATCCTTTATCAAACAGGTAAAATAAACAACAGAATAAAATGTAAACTTAAATAATTTGTTAGGTAAATTATAGTTGTCCAATAAAAAGTATTAATTATAAGTGTATATTTTGTTATATAGGTCATTAATGCCTATTTGCTGATCGAGGGAAAAAAACATAACCTCGTAACAGCAAATAAAGCACACATGATCGATTCATTTGCCATGACTGACATATGGAATGAAAAACCACCACTACTGAAGCAAGTAAGTAAACCAGATAATTATTTTTTCAAAATACAGTTTTTTCATTCATATCTTCTTAAGGCTGTAATATTATGTCTAATATTTTAACAAAAATTCAGGATAGAAGACTGATGTTATTCGCATTATTAAATGCTTCAAGAAATAAATAATAACTAATAATAGAATTAGGTTATATACTTTAACATATTATGTACTTCCAGTTAATAACTTTAACATGTTCTTGTTTAAACAAAAGATTTGTAATATCCAATCTAAATCTTGATTTTTTTTAAACATGCTTATATTAACTTTGTGCACACCATTTTTAATCTCTCTGTGCAGGGCTAAAACTGCTTGTCAAATTTGATTAATAAATGTATTCTGAAAGACTATCAAGTTTAATTTATGCACGTGCACACAATAAGACAAAATACATTTATAAGACACCTAGCAAGATTGCTATTATAATGGTACATTGGCAGATATAGAAAAAATAGAAATAGATGTCAGACAGCATGTGTTTGACTTTGTTGTGTTCCTTCTTAAAAAATAAACTAAATTATTATACAGAGGTTGCAAGTGTAAAAATGTTGACCCCTTCTAATCCAATTGAAATAGAAGAGAGTTTATATAAATCTGAGAATGCGTTTGTGGCCGAGACTAATGTCAAAACCACCAAATTATAATTTTTAGCCCCGCTGTGTAGCATGATCATTTTGAAAGCCTGCCAAGTAGATAACAGTTTGTAAGGTATCAACAAACTGAACTACAGTGTTCTTGAATAGGGCTATACCATATCTCAGAGATCCACACACACACACAGGTAAATGGGAAATCAAATTTCAAAATGCTAGAATGTGGTCTGTGTGGGTGTGTTTGTGTGAGGACACACAAGCAATATATCGTACCAAGCAATCAGACTTCTGTTCAGCTCAAACCAAAATCCAATGTGTATGGGTAAATTAGGCAAGGTATTCAATTTTTAGAAAGCTCATATGATTGTCAAGGAGTTTGGTTTCCTTGGAGGAAGTCTTTGAAGTCTAAAAAACTGAATATGATTTTTTTTTTAACTAAGGCAACCACCAGAAGATCAGGTTAAATGAAAGTAATAATGAAATATGAAATATATGGTCTGTAAATATTGAGATACAATAGTCCAACTTTTATAAATTAGATTTGGTTACAGAGTCTAACTGTAACAATATTTCTGTCCTGCATTTTTTTTATAAAACATCATTTATATATATATTTGTAGAAAATGGGTAGTCTATCTAGACTGTAGCATTATAATGTTAAATTATATTTTTGTTTTTTGCTATAGAAAATGTTCATTTTAAAAAAGAAGACATCATTACAGTGTACAGTTTATAAAATACTTTTTGGAGCAGTTAATTCGAAATATCACTGGATGCTCGTCGTAAGTAACATTTTACAAAAAAAAGTATATTGTTAAATATTGTTAATGGAAATTTTCCATAATATTTTAACAATATTGATACAACATTGTATGTACCCTCACCTGTTTGAAAGCTTATCACAAATTAACATAAAATACAAACAGGACATGTAACTAGTTTTCTGTGGTTTTCAGGACTTAAGCTTGCAAGTAACTTGTGCAGAGAAATTGTACAGTACATTGTAAGAAGCCCAGCAAGAACACATAACCCCTTAAATTAAAAGATAAAAAACAGTTGTAGACCAAACATGTATGGCCAGTGGTAAATCAGATTACCAGCCCTAGTTACTCAGTATTTGATAAATTAAAGAAAACATAAATACATTCCAAACATAAAAAATAGTTTACTCTGACAGACATTAGATTTTCACTGTAGTTTTCTGTAACCTCCTAAGACTATCTAGGGTATGGTTGTGCAGCATATGTCCCATTTTATACTACAGTCCACACAGCAAAATATTAACCAGAAATCAACAAGAAACAGCTAATTAGGTAATATGGTGTTTAAAAAAAAAATCACACACACACTAGCAAGCACTAGATAATAGAGGAGCATGTTTTAGATAATAATCAATCAGGTGCACAGAATAAAGTGAATATTCATATTAGATTTACAGCACACACAAATGTGATCTTGCATTGAATATTGTCTTCACTTCATTAAAGACTTTCATATGTGTACTGGTTCTGGTGCAAAGGTATTAAATAACTGTTCCTTTATATTTCCTACATACATTTAGTCTTATAACAATTATGGCTACAACATAAATAAAATGAAAATGAGTCTGTAAACATTATAGAGATGATCAGTATAGTGATGTTAAAAATGTATGAATGTTGAATACATGCACACTGTGAATATGACTTAAGCCTACATATTAAAATTATAGATTATGTATCCACATGAAAGAAAAACTGTTTTTATGAATTCACTTGGGGAACAAGAAAAAGAGATTAAAAATTTGTAAAAAGTAACAAGGTAATTTACACTTTTTGCTTTGTTTATGAACATTTTTACCGTATACCAACAAAATCCTGTGTAAACGGTATTGTTAATAAAATTGTTGTATATCTGTTTAGCTATGATTTATTAATTTATACTATAGTATATTAATAATAATATCTTGTATATAGAAATCCTTAGAATTGTATGGCGTTTAACCTAAAATTAATGTACTGTTTATATTCTTTACAAAGGGCATTCCTAAGGAAAAAGGGATTGACAGTTTCCAGATGGAAATATGAAATAAAAACACATCCTACTCAAAGTGATTCGGTATCATGTGGTGTTTTTGCATGCAAGGTGAGTTACAATTTAGAATAAAAATTTAAATTGTAAAGCATATGGAAACATATGTCTGCTTTCATATGAGTGTATACATTCTTATGTAATTAGTTTATATTTCAACTGTTCTTTAATATGACTGAAAAATATAACATATTACCAGTGATAGACTGTCAATTTTTGTTCTATAAAACATCATAAAATGAGAAACATCACTTTGATACCTATCATATGTTGCCTCTTGCTCTAGCGCAGGAAAACTAAGACACAGGTTACACAGTATGAACACACAAATGAGACAAAAGAAGAAGTTTATTATAAAAATTATACATGAACAGTAATTAAAGATTGACTCAGAGAATGTACCAATTAACATTTTAACAATTATTTTTAAACAGTTTAAAGACATGATGTTAAAACATCAAGACCCGTGCTTTCCAACTCGAAGAGGATCTGACAAAATATAGACAGGAAATCGGAATGGTCATACTTCAAGAATCAGGTACATGTATGAATTATTTAAATCTATATATATTTAGAAAAACCTATTCGTTCTGTCAAGTAAGAAGTTATCTTTAATGTGCATTGAAGTAGGACTATTTAAAAAAAAAATAATTTTTTAATACAGACTTGTTGAGTAAAAGTTTTAAATATGTTAAAAGATACAGATTAATGCACATAGTGATTTAAATTACTCATTGATTATGATACACATTTTAGATTAGACCAGCTATCAGAAAAATCTTATGTGTTTTCATCTATATTATAAATGTGTTTTGGTAAACTTTTAAGTAGTTAGACGTAAATAGAGCATTGTAAGTATTTGTTTGGCCAAACTAACATTATTTGCAGCTCTGGTGCTATTCAACATGATAAGCAGCAGAGAACATACATACCTAACTAATGACACATACACACAAAGAGTTTAACATTCCTTCCTCTAGTTAGAGTTTTCATCTCGGGAGGATTTAACTAAAATGATTGCAACCATAAGGTGCCTAGCTGCCGATTAGTTTTATGGACCCAGATTTTATTGCATGTTTTGTTTTTTAGTAAACTGTAAGATATTGTTTAAAAAACATAGTTGCACATATTTTTTGGGTGTTCAAATAAATGTAAATCGTCTGATACAATTAAACCGTAAATAAATAACTAAAGGATAGGCAGCTTGATTATATACATTTAATGAGATTAACAGATAACATGTGATAGGCTGACCTAAATGTAAGGCATGTTCATGCATTGCTTACATTACATGCACAACACAGAGTTATAAGAAAGGAAACCATAATAATTGGCATTAAATTGCAGCATAGGCAAAACATGTTCAAATTAAAATAAACCCATTATATTGTACCCATGCAATTTATAATCTCCATTGAATAACCCCCATCGGCACCATTGTCACTTGAAGTATGGTTTAAATTTGCTGCACAGTTAACTGAGTTGTTATTCTTTGTATATATTATAGGTGTAAAGTAATAAAAAAAAATTGAGGCAGGATTACATTATCGCCTCATCAGGAAAGTGACATAAAATTTTATATATTCACTCAGATTTTTTAGCATTTTACATACCCCAAAACTATATTGTGCTTATAAAAAATGAGGGTGAAGTGTCCTCTTTTTACCTAGGATACTAAATGCCACAATTTAAATTTTTTGGCATATTAAGTGTTATCCCTTTAAGAACAATTTACACTAAACATACATTTACCTTGCTATTAGACAGCAGATATAGATGATTATGTTAAAGTAGTCTTTTCTTTTGTTTATTTTAAAGGTTGACGAACCATGGGAGTTGTTGGGTATGGACCTCATTGGCAAAGTGAAGAAATCGAGAAGAGGCCATGAGTATATTTGTGTTATAACAGATTATTACACAAAATGGACAGAGGCATTCACCCTTCATTCAAAAACAGCTGAAGAAGCCGCAAATTGCATAGTGCAATTATTCTATCAATTTTTGGCTCCAAAAAGAATATTGACAGATCAGGGTAGAGAATCTGTAAATGAGGTAATTTTTTTCTGTATGGTATCCATAACATGGATGAATATATGGAAATAGAGTCTTTCATATAAAAGAACATTGTGGCATCATCCTTTAGTGTATCATGGTGCCTTTGCAAAGAACCTCACCTTTTATCATTTATTTTAAAGCAGAAGGCTTTTTCAGTATTAATTGATATGAATTTTAACAAGCTTAAAAAAAAATATTATATGATTTTCATTAACTTTACGTTTGAAGACATTCATCCTTATAGTTGAAATTCTATTGACACATATAGAGTACAAACATTCATTAAATCTCTTCAATACGAACTGGTACTTACAGAAAACAGGAAATCCAAGGTCTGCTGCATAAACTTTTTCATACATAGGACTATTATGTCAGAAACCATCTATTCAGATGACTAACAAACATTAATAGGTTTAATTTTATAGGCTATTTAAGATTTTTTTCTAAACCGGCATTTCGAGTAAATTTGTTTTTCATAGTTAGAATAATTACTGTTTGTCATTAACTCAAAACTTCAACTACCAAGGTCTTCTAGTACCCTTAATAGTGTACAATTTCATGCTTCCCATTGCCAGAGAACAGTTGTCCAATTATTGGATCATAAATGCTGTTCTGTATAGGTGCTCTTTTATAAATAAATACTGAAAACCTGCACAACAATGTTGGGTTCACATGGGCAACAATAATACTGTGTTATAGAAAACAATACAAATCATTGTAACATTCATTTCTATGCCAATGATCAAATTAACTAATAGTCCTGCATGTAATATCAAGACATTATATGACTTGAATTATGTACTTGCACCTGGAACACCTCCGGTTCTACAAAAATGATAAAGCCCCAGTTGACATTTCTTATGGGTTCATTGAGAATAATTTTTTGTATGCACGGGAAATCTGAGAGTTTTGGTTCACCACACACATTTTTATTGTAACAACTGCCAATGAGTTGTGCATCTGTATAAGAAAAATTTCTAAGTAACACTCTTAGTACAATATTGAATAGAATGTATAAACTTATATTATTTCTCTAAAATTATTTACAGATAAACAACAATCTATACACATTTTTAAATATTAAAAGGAGTCTAGCAGCACCATACCATCCTCAGACAAATGGGTTAGTTGAAAGGATGAACCAGACAATTCAAAGGTAAAACACAATAAGATAAGGATGTTGTCTTCCTTTTTTTTTGGTATATTCAACATTTAAGCCTTTGTGTACCGGAAGGGTTAATGGATATTGTCCTACAGTGAGCGTATGAAAAGTGGGCTTGTTTTGAAAAAAAATCTATAAAAAACATGTAAAATGGTCAGGGTATGGGTTTAAAATTTCAGAATACATATTGCATATCGATATTCGGAATGCTTAAAATACATTTATGAACCAGGTATATATATTTATTTAAATACATGAAGAGGTAAATGTGGTTCTTAACAATAACCAATGAGGCTTCTTCCTGGCTGAGTCCTTACTTTTGACCTGCATCAACAAAGGTAAGTTATTCTGAGTCTCTACTGGTATGGATATATACAGCTTTATAAATTCATATCCCAAGTTGTAATGTTTTTTTGTTTTTTATTTTGCAGAATGCTATTGAAAGTAACTAATCAGAAACCTGATGACTGGGATATTTATTTGGAGCCAGTACTTTTCGGTTTACGAACCAAAAAACAAGTTACAACCAAATACATTCCTTGTTTCTGATGTTTAACAGGGAACCAAGATATGCATCAGAAATACCATCAGATTATAAGGTAAGTTATCTGTATTTTAATTAATATGTTTAGACATAAGAAAATAAACATATTGTTAAGTGCAAAATATTTATTACTCATTTAAAGTTTAGTACACATTTGCAATGATGAGAAAAAATGTTTTTCAAAAATAAAAATTGATCTAAATGTTCTTCTGTGTGTTCTGTAATTTTCTATATAAAATACATTCACATATTAGGACCTTGATATATTTAGCTCTCACTTAGTTCTTATACTTTGCACTTGACCTGATACTTTGTATACAAATTTCTGTTTCACCTCTCTACTTGTTAAGCTGAATAGTATGTTTATTTGTATCTGTAATTACTCTTTCATAATGGTAACATCAATGCTTTATTATCCAATGTTGCACAACCAGAAAGTAATAAATGTGCCCTGTTATGCCTTTCACATGGTCCACTATTGACTCTTGTGAATTCATATAAAAGAAGAATACTGCATATTTATAGTACAAATATACATACAGGAGATATTCATCTACCAAATCCTTTAGACCCACAGTAATGTAAAGTAATTTTAAATGGCTTGAAAATTGATTTGAGCTCAATATAAAAAAATATTTATAACTGATATCTCAAATGTATTTTTCTGTAGATAACAAATGAAGAGGTGGAGGAAGTCATAAATAAGGAAGACCTTTCTGAAGTCTTAAAGCTGCATGACAACATTCAACAAATTGTAAAATAAAAAACACAGATGCAGCATGTAAGAGAACTGCAGAGTCAAAACGTTTCAAAGATACTACAATTGATTTTACAGACGGCGAGCAAGTTTTGTTATTAGATGCAAGAGGAAGGATGAAAAAGGGAGGTAAACTTGACATGCAGCTTTTCGGACCGCATACAATTCAAAAAGTATATGATAAAAATGTTGACTTGGTAACCAACGAGGGGAAAATTATCAGGAACATAAATATTGATCACATAAGGAAATACCAAAAACCAAAAAACAGAATTCCAAAGAAGATAATGTCCCTGAAAAAGGAAACATAGAAACATAGAAGATTGACGGCAGAAAAAGACCACCTGGTCCATCTAGTCTGCCCTTTAGTATTCCTTTATTGTTATCTTAGGATAGATACATGTTTATCCCAGGCATGTTTAAACTGTGTTACTGTGGATTTATCAACCACCTCTGCTGGAAGTTTGTTCCAAGTTTCTACTACTCTTTCAGTGAAATAATATTTTCTAATGTTTTTCTTGATTTTTCCTCCAACTAGCCTCAGATTGTGCCCCCTTGTTCTTGTATTCAGATTCTTATTAATCACACTTCCCTCCTGAACCTTGTTCAGTCCTTTAACATATTTAAAGGTTTCAATCATGTCCCCCCTTTCTCTTCTTTCCTCCAGACTATAAATATTTAGATCTCTGAGTCGTTCTTGATAAGTTCTATGCTTTAGACCTTCCACCATTTTTGTAGCTCTTCTTTGAACCCGCTCAATTTTAGTTATATCCTTTTGCAGATGAGGCCTCCAGAACTGTACACAGTATTCCAGATGTGGTCTCACTAGAGCTCTATACAGAGGGATCACAATCTCCCTCTTCCTGCTTGTTATACCTCTAGCTATGCAGCCAAGCATACGATTTGCTTTCCCCACCGCCTGGTTGCATTGGTTACTCATCTTGAGGCTGTCAGAGATGACCACCCCCAAATCCTTCTCTTCTGAAGTCTTTGCTACCACAGAACTGCCAATACGATAGTCAGATTGAGGGTTTCTTTTCCCCAAGTGCATTATTTTACATTTGGAAACATTGAACTGAAGTTTCCATTGTTTTGACCACTTATCTAATAGTGCCAAATCATTCTCCATATTACAGACACCTCCTGGAACATCAACCCTATTACACACTTTTGTGTCATCAGCAAACAAGCAAACCTTCCCTGCCAAGCCTTCCCTTATGTCACTTACAAACATGTTGAACAGAACAGGGCCCAGAACAGATCCTTGTGGCACTCCACTTGTAACCAGTCTCTGCTCAGAATACACTCCATTAACAACAACCCTCTGGTTTCTGTCCTTCAGCCAACTGCAGATCCACTGAACTATCCAGGGGTTAAGTCCAATTCTTGATAATTTATCTATCAGCTCTTTATGGGGAACTGTATCGAAAGCTTTACTGAAATCCAGGTAGGCGATATCCACAGCACCACCTTCATCCAGCACTTTAGTTACATAGTCAAAGAAATCAATGAGATTAGTCTGACAGGATCGGCCCTCAGTGAAGCCATGCTGGTTTGGGTCCATCAGGTTGTTTTTTGTTAGATGGTCAATTATCTTCTTCTTTAGAAGAGTCTCCATCATTTTTACCACTACAGATGTCAGGCTGACTGGCCTGTAGTTACTAGCTTCTTCTTTACTACCCTTCTTGTGAATGGGTACAACATTGGCCATTCTCCAATCATCAGGAACTTCTCCCGTAAGAAGGGACTGGTTATACAGATTAGTCAGGGGGCCAACTATGACAGATCGGAGTTCTTTAAGAACTCTAGGGTGGATTCCATCTGGACCCATCGCTTTATTTGACTTTAGCCGGACAAGTTCCTCTAGAACATCGGCCTCTGAAAACACTGGGGCTAAAATTATACAACTAGAGGCAATGCTGTGTTCAGCCATTTTCTGATTATGAGGGCCGCCGTCTGAAAAAACTGAGCAGAAGTAGTTATTCAGATGGTCAGCGACCGCCTTTTCCTCTTCTATATACTGATTTTTTCCGTTGTTAATTTTTGTAATCCCGCAGTTTTTCTTCTTCCTGTCACTGATATATCTGAAGAAGGTTTTATTCCCCTTCTTAACAGATTTGGCCATTTCTTCCTCTTTTGAGGCTTTAGCAGCATTTATCATCTGTTTAGTCTTCTTCTGTATAGTTTTATACCCTTCTCTGTCCGCTTCACTTCCAGTCTCTTTATATCTCTTATAGGCAGACTTTTTATCTTTCACTATAGCTCTTACCTCTCTAGTAAACCATAGTGGATTTCTCTTTCTTTTCCTCTTGCTAATTTGTCTAACATGTAATCTTGTTGCCTTTAAGAGGACTTCTTTGAGTGTCTTCCACTGAGTACTCACTCTCTGTGTTTTATCCCACCCTTTTAATTCTTTCTTTACATATTCTCCCATATCCTCAAACTTCGTCTTCCTAAAGTCCAATACTTTGGTTGCAGAATGGGATTTCTCGTAGTCAGTCTGGATTCCGAACCACAAACATTGGTGGTCACTGGAACCTAGATTTTCTCCCACCTTCACCTCAGATACCAGGAAGACAACAGATAGTAGCAAACCTATCAAACAAGGTTTAATAGTTACTGATCCTATTGATAATCCAGTTAAATTAAATAAAAAGTAGAACGTGATGGACAAATTGAATATAACATCTGTCACATCAAATGATTTTTCGACGCAATCAACATTCAATCCAAGTAAGCAAGGTATAAATTACCCTGTTATTTTCATCTTAATTTGTTTCGCACGAACACTATGTTATTAATATAATGCATTTCCAATTCATTATAAAAATTATATACATTTAGTCATTTTTAATAACTAAAAGTTAATGTTTTGTCATATTGTCAACT
The DNA here is from genome assembly GCA_037306005.1 of Rhinophrynus dorsalis. Classification (NCBI taxonomy): domain Eukaryota; kingdom Metazoa; phylum Chordata; class Amphibia; order Anura; family Rhinophrynidae; genus Rhinophrynus; species Rhinophrynus dorsalis. The sequence continues at coordinate 583,175,957 of CM074719.1, forward strand.
ACAAAAATATTAATAAATAAAATTTCTGTAAAGATGCCATGTACCAAAACTGTACTGTGTAACAGTTTTTTGTATTTTAACTTGAATGGTGAATTCCCACATGTTAATGTGCTATGTCTTCTATTCTCAGTCATAATGGTACTAAAAAATGGGGGGAAACCTCAGAATAATGACATAAATGAACCATATCCCCATTTGGTCAATCAAACGCATAATTTTAACTCGCAGGCAAGTATCAAGTATGATTTGAATTATTTTTTTTTACGTTTCAGCAGTAGATTGCAAAATATTTTTACATAGACAAATGCATTCTTACAGGCCACATTTTGTGTTAGGCCCCAGTGTATTTTGATACATATCACATTAAACTTTGATTGAAAAGTTACAAAGGGCTACATTACTTACATGTTGATATAAACTGTCTAACATATTCAGTCATTACAAAACCACAAACTGAGAAGCACCCTCAAACCAATAAGCAGCCTGTCAAACGAGACAACACTACTAAAGAGAAGAAGACAGAACAAAAAAGAAGTGAATTGTCCTCAAAACAAAGTGACCAAGAATGTGAAAAAAATTTGAAGCCTAACACAGCACAGAGTAAGACAGTATACGTTTTGTAAGTTAGAGGTGTGATATTACCTCCCACTGAAAGATGAAAATTACTCATATCCATATTGGTTGCAGGATGTGTTTCATGCAAAACTAGAAATACTTGTACAAATTAATTAACTGCCTACAAACAACGCTTATTTAATGCTCTAATAATACAATTTATTTTCATGAAAGATCTAAATAGGCATGATTTGAATTAATTTTTTTACGTTTCAGCAGTAGATTGTAAAATATTTTTAGATAGACAAATGCATTCTTACAGGCCACATTTTGGGTTATGCCCCAGTATATTCTGATATGTATCGCATCAAACTTTGATTGAAAAGTTACAAAGGGCTACATTACTTACATGTTGAAATAAACTGTCTTCCATATTCAGTCATTACAAAACCACAAACTGAGAAGCAGCCTCAAACTGAGAAGCAGCCTGTCCATATTGGTCGCAGGATACGTTTCATGCAAAACTAGAAATATTTGTACAAATTAATTAACGGCCTACAAACAACACTTATTTAGCACTCTAATAATAAAATTTATTGTCATGAAAGATCCATATAGGCATGAAAACACCTACCTTCTAAATGTGTTGCATCACCCCACTGTTGAGAAACTGGCTATAATTTTAGATAAAAATGTAATTTCAGCGGAGGAAAAACTTTGTTGTAAATCAACTTTTGACACAAAGAGTATCAGATTTTCATTTTATTTTTACGTGTGTACTTGTGTTTTCGTTAATAGGGATAACGGTGAAAGTAGGGAATATTAAAAGTTATAGATTTTCTATGCTGACTCCAACAGAGAAAGCATTGTTCAATCAATATAGTACAAAAAGTAAGTACAACAATCAATGATTTTGTAATGCACAATCACATCAAAAAAGAGCACATCAGTGTAGAAAAAACAAATAAAGTGTGTCCTCATATGCTTTTAATCAACATCAATTATTGAAAATAAACAGTCCTTAGCTTTGGGGATGTCTGAATGGGCACAAATAGCTGAGTGATAACCCTGTGATATAAAAAAAATTTGAAAATGAAATACAATATTTTTTTATTTTAATAGCATTGAAAACATCTGGAATGGAGTCACAGGGCACATTCTAATGTCCAAAATTGGAAGATACAAGATATTTGATGATGATTTGCTTTGTTTGAAGCCACATAATGAATTTTTTTAAATCAGCATTGGAATTGTTTATTAATTAAAAGAACAAAAATAATTACATATAAACCTAAACATTGTTTTGAAGAATATAGTTATCTTGAGCATCAATTAGTAGATTTACTGAATCCTAGAAATCTATTATTACAATATCTAATCCAGTTATGTTAATTAAAAAATGATAACCAGGCAAAAATATAATTTATGGACTGCATTTGCAACTAACTGTAAGCAAATATGACTTGAACGTACAGGAAAACAATATGAAGTAGACATAGCTATAGGACCTCAATGATCAATAGATATTTGAATCAGTAATGAAGTATCCTTTATGAATTACTCTATCTTTGTTGATAAAAAGCTATCATATCACAAGTAACGTGTCAGCCTCCACTGGCATAATTTCCAGAGGATGTGTGTTACTCAATACGGAACACAATCATATCATATCATATATATAATTGAGTGGGAATTACAATTGTCCGCACAGCTTCAAAGACTACATACAATACAAACTTTCCAATTATTATCCTCAGTGAGAGATTCCATCTTGATAAGACCTGCAGTATGATTTGTCATAATCATTTTATTCCATGCATCTTATTATGTTTCATTTTAGTCATCATGGTATTCCGCTTAATAAAATATTAAACATATTAATTTAATATATTAAAAATGTATTTTCCTTGATTTCATTGCAATATATTAGTGTATAGGTTGTTTTTTGGCTAGAATTTATTAACTGAACTTAATTCTGCAATCTGTAATATTAAGGTAGTGACAGGTAAAATAATCTTTTATTTAAGTTAAGGCATAGTTTCTCCAGTACAGTTCACAAGTAAATAGTGTTTCAAATACGTAAAGATGTGTAGATTGTGGAGGTTTGAGTTTGATTATCCTTTATCAAACAGGTAAAATAAACAACAGAATGAAAGGTAAACGTAAATAATTTGTTAGGTAAATTATAGTTGTCCAATAAAAAGTATTAATTAGAAGTGTAAATTCTGTTATGTATAGGTCATAAATGCCTATTTGTTGACTGTGGCAAAAAAAGCACACATGATCGATTCATTTGCTATGACTGACATATGGAATGAAAAACCACCACTACTGAAGCAAGTAAGTAAATAGATTATTATTTTTTCAAAATACAGTTTTTTTATTCATATCTTCTTAAGGCTGTAATATTATGTCTAATATTTTAACAAAAATTCAGGATAGAAGACTGATGTTATTCGCATTATTAAATGCTTCAAGAAATAAATAATAACTAATAATAGAATTAGGTTATATACTTTAACATATCATGTACTTCCAGTTAATAACTTAAACATGTTCTTGTTTTAACAATAGATTCCTAATATCCAATCCAAATCTTGATTTTTTTTTTTTTAAACATGCTTATATTGACTTTGTGCACACCATTTTTAATCTCTCTTTGAAGGGCTAAAACTGCTTGTCAAATTTGATTAATACATGTATTCTAAAAGACTATCAAGTTTAATTTATGCACGTGCACACAATAAGACAAAATACATTTATAAGACACCTAGAAAGATTGCTACTATAATGGTACATTGGCAGACATAGAAAAAATACAAATAGATGTCAGACAGCATGTGTTTGACTTTGTTGTGTTCCTTCTTAAAAAATAAACTAAATTATTATACAGAGGTTGTGAGTGTAAAAATGCTGACCCCTTCTAATCCAATTGAAATAGAAGAAAGTTTATATAAATCAGAGAATGTGTTTGTGGCTGAGACCAATGTCAAAACCACCAAATTATAATTTTTAGCCCCTTGGTGTGGCATGAATATTTTGAGAGCCTGCCAAGTAGATAACAGTTTGTAAGGTATCAACAAACTGAACTACAGTGTTCTTGAATAGGGCTATACCATATCTCAGAGATCCACACACTCACAGGTAAATGGGAAATCAAATTTCAAAATGCTAGAATGTGGCCTGTGTGGGTGTGTTTGGAATTACAGACTAGCGACTTCTGGTCGGCTCAAACCAAAATCCAATGTGTATGGGTAAATTAGGCAAGGTATTCAATTTTTAGAAAGCTCATATAATTGTCAAGGAGTTTGGTTTCCTTGGAGGAAGTCTTTGAAGTCTAAAAAACTGAATATGAATTATTTTTTTCTAACTAAGGCAACCACCAGAAGATCAGGTTAAATGAAAGTAATAATGAAATATGAAATATATGGTCTGTAAATATTGATATACAATAGTGCAACTTTTATAAATTAGATTTGGTTACAGAGTCTAACTGTAACAATATTTCTTCTGTGTCCTATCCCCGGCTAAGAATGGGCTTTGTCTCCGCCCTCCGGCCGGGGTAGGACCAATGAATTTCAAAGCTCATAATTTAAAAACACGCCACTGACTCTGTCCTCCAGTTTCTTTTTTGCCCTGCGCGCCGGGTGTAGGATCGCCGCCCTACACGCCATGAACAGCTACTGGGGCAAATATACTATTGGCATACAAGTAAAGCTCATACCTGAATCGGGCCGCATGTATGCCGTCCACAGGGAAGGATAATCTGGTCTGCACGATCGGCCGCCTCCATTGAACCAGGGATAGCAGCATGCAGACGAAAAACTTGGCGTGGAGCCAGAAGCGGAAGCCACTGCAGAACCGGATACGGGACTTCAGACAGGAAGCTGGATGTGCGTTCCAGGGTGGATCGCAGGATGTTTGAAAAAGAAATCAGCTGGACAACAGGTAAGTAACCTGATATTTATGACCTTCTGTTGTATATGGAGGTTAGGGACTATTCTATTTAGGGCAGCTGACTAGGCAGGTTGTGTTCTCTAGTCAGGGGTAGATTTAGGTTAGTTTTAAGATTTTAGAGTAATTTAATAAAGCATAGTTTTAGTCTGTATCATGTCTGCCCCTCCCAAGTTGGCCCCTAAAGATAAGCCTCCTGCTGAGGGTTCTGGCAAAGAGGACAAGATTGTTGATAAACCCAAAGCTTGCCTATCCTGTGGTAAGAAGCTCTCATCTACTGAAACTTCCAAACTCTGCCAAGAATGCATTAGGAAATCTGCTGAACAAGATATGCCTATGCAATTCAAGGATTTCCTTCTCTGGATGAAAAACTCCATGCAAGACACTTTTACAGCAATACAAGAAGCAGCAGTACCCAAGAAACGCCCTCGCACAGAAGACCCTGAAGAAGGTACATCCTGCAGGAAAGAGGGTCTTGAGGATTTAGATAGTGGTCATGAGTTTGTATCTGAGTATTCCTCTTTTGAGGAAGGAGAAATCAATGAGGAATCAGGCGCTTTTAATCTAGACCATATGGATAATTTTTAAGGGCCATGCGCAAGACTTTAGGTATTACTGAATCCCAGCAGGAATTGGGCATTTTAGATGCTGCATTTATGGGAAGCCGCAAGTCCCCTCCAGTTTTTCCTGTGCATCACACAGTGTCAGGTTTAATTAGTGCAGAATGGGAAAAAGGTGACAGAAGGATTGGGCTCACCAAGCGTTTTATTAGGATGTATCCTTTTAAGGAGGAAGTGGCATTTAGCCCCAAAAGTTGATCCAGCAGTTGCTCACATTGCTAGGAAGACTATTATCCCTTTAGAGGATGGTTCTGCTTTAAAAGATGCCATGGATAGGAAGGTGGAAGCTGCACTTAAAAAGCAGTTTTCTATTATTGGGCAAGATTTAAGAGCATCTACAGCCTTAGCATGTGTTACTCGCACTATAAGAATCTGGTTGAATGAACTTGAAGAGAAAATTGATTCAAATGTTTCCCGTTCTAAACTTATTGAGGAAGTAGCTTCTATTAAAGAAGCCGTTAGTTTCTCTTGTGATGCCTCGATGGACATCATTAGACTTTCAGCCAGAGCATCAGCCTTGTCGGTGACCGCAAGACGTGCTCTATGGTTGCGCTCTTGGGGGGCCGACACAGCCTCAAAGAATAAATTAGTGGCTCTTCCCTTTGCAGGGGATATGCTATTTGGACAGCATTTGGAAGACTTAATTAAGAAGATTACTGCTGGGAAGAGCTCCTTTCTTCCACAGGAAAAGAGAGCTAGATCTCCTCCTTCAAGGCCTATGGGTTTTAGGAGTAAGCAGCGTAATTTTCGTGACTCCAGAAGATTCCAGTATGGAAGATACGACCAGAAAAGACAATCTTCTCAAGCATTCAGGGGAGGTTTCAGGAAAGATCATTCCCAAAGATTTGCCAATAAGAAAGATTCACAATGAGGAACAGCGGGCCCTGTCTCTAATACCAGTGGGAGGAAGATTAGTTCACTTTCGGCAAGCCTGGGCATCAAACCCAATTGCAGATTGTTGGGCCTCCAATATTTTAGTGGCAGGGTATCCGCTAGAGTTCATACACATTCCTCCCAGGAATCGGTTGATAAATTCAACCATTCCACGAAATCCGAAAAATAATTTGGAACTCAGGAACATAGTTGCAGAAATGTTACAGAAGGAAGTTATAAAACCTGTTCCTCTATCCCAGAGGAATTCAGGTGTTTATTCAAATCTATTTTTAACCCCAAAGACTTCTGGGGGGTACAGGGCGATTCTGGACCTAAAGTACCTGAATTCCTTTATAAAATTCCGCCACTTCAGGATGGAGTCAGTAACTTCAGTATTGAGAGCAATTCAGGGAAGGGCCTTTATGACAACTGTGGATCTCAGGGACGCTTACCACCATATTCCAGTGGCCCTGTTTCACAGAAAATTTTTGAGATTCAAACTGTTGAGCCAGCATTACCAGTTCAATGTATTGCCCTTCGGGCTGGCATCAGCCCCGAGGATGTTCACCAAGGTTTTAGCAGTGTCCCTGCAAGCCCTAAGATTGGAAGGGATAGTAATTATTCCCTATCTGGACGATCTCTTGATTGTGGCACAATCAAAGCAACTATCGTCAATTCACACGAGCAAAACTATTTCCTTCTTACAGAACCAAGGTTGGTTGATCAATCTCAAAAAGAGTCAACTAAATCCGACACAAGAAATTGTATTTTTAGGAATGAGGATAAACACCATGAATCAGAAGGTGTTCCTCACTCAGGGGAGAATTGCCAGGCTGTTATGAGCAGTAAAGAAGTTCAGGAAGGAAAGATTTCTGACTGCTCAGGATTACATGAAATTACTAGGAATATTAAATTCTACTATCCACATCATTCCTTGGGCAAGGTTTCATCTGAGGACTCTTCAACAATTTTTTCTAGCAAGATGGAACAAGCAGCAGAGGAGCAAGTCACAATTAATTCCGTTGTCAGAACTAGCCAGAAGGAGCTTACTCTGGTGGATGGATATACGCAATCTGAGGAAGGGCCTTCCTCTGCAACAACCTCAAAAAGAGATTGTCACAACAGATGCCAGTCTAATAGGCTGGGGAGGCACTTGCAGAACTCAAACAACTCAAGGGAGATGGTTGAGGAAAGAAGCAAGGAAACACATAAACAAGTTAGAAATGAGAGCAGTGTTGAACTGTCTGAAAGATTTCATGATACTGATAAGAAACAAGGATATATTGATCAGATCGGACAACTCTGCTACGGTCCTCTACATAAGAAACCAAGGGGGAACCAGGAGCAGGGTTCTGATGAAGGAAACAGAAAAACTGTTACACTGGGCAGAAATCAATCTGGTGTCCATCACAGCACAGCATATCTCGGGGAAACAAAATCTAGAAGCAGATTTCCTGAGCAGGAACCGGTTGGACCAGGGAGAATGGTCCCTGGATCAAGAAGTATTCAAGGTTGTCACATTAAAGTGGGGCATTCCAGAAATAGATCTGATGGCAACAATTCAAAACAGGAAATGCAAGAAGTTCCTTTCCAGGTGGTTCGAGCCCAGAGCCTTGGGACAGGACGCTCTCACATGGAACTGGGATTTCAGTCTAGCCTATGTTTTTCCTCCCATTCCGCTTATCCATCAGGTTATAAGGAAGATTATTCTACACAAGGCGGAAGTAATCTTGATTGCCCCATTTTGGCCAAGGAGGACCTGGTTTGCATCACTGATCAATCTCTCAGTAGAGAAACCCATAACTCTTCCTCTCCAAAAGGATCTGTTATCGCAGGGCCCTCTTATACATCCCAATCCAAGTTTTTTCAAACTGAGGGCTTGGAGGTTGAGCGGGAAATACTTTTACAACAGGGTATATCTGAAGCAGTAGCAAAAACCATTGCGGCAGGTAGGAAAGCAGAGTATGGCGCATTTTTAAAACCTGGTGTAAAAAGAAAAATATCTACCGTTCAGATGTCAAGGTAGCCAGAATTTTGGATTTCCTTCAAGAAGGGTTTGATAAAGGACTAAAACCATCCTCCATCAAGGTCCAATTATCTGCTCTCTCTGCATTTTTGTGTAGGCCTTTCGCAGACAATCTTCTAGTAAGAAAATTCATGAGAGCAATTGAGAAAGCCAGACCTCATATTCGAGCTATTGTTCCTCCGTGGGATCTCAATATAGTTCTAGAACAACTGACTAGTTCCCCTCTTTTTGAACCCTTGGGTTCTTCCTCCATTAAGGCATTAACATACAAGACTGTCTTTCTCACTGCCATAACCTCAGCCAGGAGAGTATCGGAAATCCAAGCTTTATCTTGTGCCTCTCCATATTTGGTTTTCCATCAAGACAAGGTGGTTCTCAGATTTAAGCCTTCCTTTATATCTAAAGTAGTCTCAGAATTCCATCTAAACCAGGAAATTATCCTTCCCTCTTTCTGCCATAACCCTCAGAATGAGAAGGAAAGGAAATTCCATAATTTAGACCTGGTTAGATGTCTGTCCTATTACATTGATAGAACTAAGGATTTCAGGAAGTCTGACTCATTATTCGTGCACTTTTTTGGAAAATTCAAGGGCAGTTCGGCTTCTAAGCCTTCTATAGCTAGGTGGATAACCCAGTGTATCAGACTAGCATATTTAGAGGCCAAGTTATCTCCTCCTATTTCCACTAAGGCTCATTCGACCAGGGCTTTAGCCACTTCCTGGGCCTGTAAGGCATTAGCTTCTCCAGAGGAGATTTGCAAAGCCGCAACTTGGGCCTCCTTGAGCACGTTTATCAGACATTACAAGATTGATGTCCAAGCATCAGCAGATGCAAAATTTGGAAGACAAGTACTCCAAGCTGTTATTCCAGAGTAATCGGTAAGAAGTTGGGGAATCCCACCCTATTGTATTGTTTTGCTTGGGTATATCCCATTCTTAGCCGGGGATAGGACACAGAAGAAAGTTGGAAATTTACTTACCGATATTTCGTTTTCTTCTGTGTCCTTCCATGGCTCCCCTACCCTTAACCTTTATTCTTCTTATGTTTTTTAGCTTCGGCAAATGCAGAACTGGAGGACAGAGTCAGTGGCGTGTTTTTAAATTATGAGCTTTGAAATTCATTGGTCCTACCCTGGCAGGAGGGCGGAGACAAAGCCCATTCTTAGCCGTTGAAGGACACAGAAGAAAACAAAATATCGGTAAGTAAATTTCCAACTTTCTGTCCTGATTGTTTTTTTTTTATAAAACATTATTTATATATATTTGTAGAAAATGGGTACTGTATCTAGACTGTAGCATTATAACGTTAAATTGTATTTTTGGCTTTTTCTATAGAAAATGTTCATTTTATAAAGGGAGACACCATTACAGTGTACATATACATAGTTATTTCATAATTGTAAAAAAAAAATTATTTTATGCCAATAACACAGCTTAATGTTCAAGATTATAAAATACTTTTTGGAGCAGTTAATTCAAATTACCACTGGATGCTCGTTGTAAGTAACATTTAAAAAAAAAAATATATATATATATATATATATATATATATATATATATTTAAATATTGCTAATAAATGGAAATTTTCCATAATATTTTAACTATATTGATACAATATTGTATGTACCCTCACCTGTTTGAAAGCTTATCACAAATTAACATAAAATACAAACAGGACACGTAACTAGTTTTCTGTGGTTTTCAGGACTTAAGCTTGCAAGTAACTTGTGCAGAGAAATTGTACAGTACATTGTAAGAAGCCCAGCAAGAACACATGACCCCTTAAATTAAAAGATAAAAAACAGTTGAAGACCAAACATGTATGATCAGTGGTAAATCAGATTACCAGCCCTAGTTACTCAGTATTTGATAAATTAAAGAAAACATAAATACGTTCCAAACATAAAAAACTGTTTACTCCGACAGACAGATTTTCACTGTAGTTTTCTGTAACCTCCTAAGAGTATCAAAGGTATGGTTGTAAAGCATATGTCCCATTTTATACTACGGTCCACACAGCAAAACATTAACCAGAAATCAACAGGAAACAGCTAACTAGGTAATATGGTGTTTAAAAAAAATCAAACACACACTAGCAAGCACTAGATAATAGAGGAGCATGTTTTAGATGATAATCAATCAGATGCATAGAATAAAGTGAATATTCATATTAGATTTACAGCACACACAAACGTGATCTTACCATTGAATATTGTCTTCATTTCATTAAAGGCTTTCATATGTGTACTGGTTCTGGTGCAAAGCTATTAAATAACTGTTCCTTTATATTTCCTACATACATTTAGTCTTATAACAATTATGGCTACAACATAAATAAAATTAAAATGAGTCTGTAAACATTATAGAGATGATCAGTATAGTGGCTCACAATTAAAAATGTAACAGGTATAGGATTAATAAATAAGTAAAGCAAATTTAATTTAAATGAGCACCTATCATTTACATTGATAAATATATTAGTACTGTAATCAAAATTTTTAAAGTTAACTTATCATAAAACACAGAATTATGATTTAAAATGTCATCTACATATTCAACTACTACTACTATATTTGACATTCTTAAAAAGCATGCTGATGATGTAGTACCTTTAAAAATATTTCTAAATAACTGTTAATAATAATTTTAATGATGTTGAAAATGTATGATTCTTGACTACATGCACACTGCGAATATGACTTAAGCCTACATATTAAAAGTATAGATTATGTATCCACATGAAAGAAAAACTATTTTTATGAATTCACTTGGGGAACAAGAAAAAGAGATTAAAAAATATGAAAACATAACAAGGTAACTTACACTTTTTGTTTTGTTTATGAACATTTTTAACATACTAGAACCCAACGAAATCCCGTGTAAATGGTATTGTTAATAAAATTATTGTATATCTGTTTAACTATGATTTATTCATTTTTACTATAGTATATTATCAATAACATTTATATAGAAATCCTTAGAATTGTATGGAGTTTAACCTAAAATTATTGTTCTGTTTACATTCTTTACAAAGGGCGTTCCTAAGGAAGAAGGGATTGACAGTTTCCAGATGGAAATGTGAAATAAAAACACATCCTAATCAAAGTGATTCGGTGTCATGTGATGTTTTTGTGTGCAAGGTGAGAGTTACAATTTAGAATAAAAATTTAAATTGTAAAGCATATGGAAACATATGTCTGCTTTCAAATGGTGTGTACATTCTTATGTAATTAATTTCAACTGTTCTTTAATATGATTGAAAAATATAACATATTACCAGTGATAGACTGTCAATTTTTGTTTTATAAAACATCATAAAATGAGAAACATCACTTTGATACCTATCATATGTTGTCTCTTGCTCTAGCGCAGGAAAATTAAGACACAGGTTACACAGTATGAACACAAACAAATGAGACAAAAGAAGAAGTTTATTATAAAAATTATACATGAACAGTAATCAAAGATTGACTCAGAGAATGGATTCCTGACATTTTAGTCAAGTTTAAAATTTACATAAATAGCATAGCATGTTCATCTATGTGTATGAAGTGAAATTCAACGCATTTGTTTTGTAGTATTTAGATTTATAAGTAGAATTGTGAATGAAATAATAAATGAATCAATGAACTGTCATAAAATTATAACTGTAAAATGTACCAATTAACATTTAAACAATTATTTTTAAACAGTTTGAAGACATGATGTTAAAACATCAAGACCCGTGCTTTCCAACTCAAGAAGAGGATCTGACAAAATATAGACAGGAAATCGGAATGGTCATACTTCAAGAATCAGGTACGTGCATGAATTATTTAAATCTATATATTTAGAAAAACCTATTCGTTCTGTCAAGTAAGAAGTTATCTTTAATGTGCATTGAAGTAGGACTATTTAAAAAAAAAATCATTTTTTAATACAGACTTGTTGAGTAAAAGTTTTAAATATGTTAAAAGATACAGATTAATGCATATATTGATTTAAATTACTCATTGATTATGATACACATTTTAGATTAGACCAGCTATCAGAAAAATCTTATGTGTTTTCATCTATGTTATAAATGTGTTTTGGTAAACTTTTAAGTAGTTAGACGTAAATAGAGCATTGTAAGTATTTGTTTGGCCAAACTAACATTATATGCAGCTCTGGTGCTATTCAACATGATAAGCAGCAGAGAACATACATACCTAACTAATGACACATACACACAAAGAGTTTAACATTCCTTCCTCTAGTTAGAGTTTTCATCTTGGGAGGATTTAACTAAAATGATTGCAACCATAAGGTGCCTAGCTGCTGATTAGTTTTATGGACCCAGATTTTATTGCATGTTTTGGTTTTTAGTAAACTGTAAGATATTGTTTAAAAAACATAGTTGCACATATTTTTTGGGTGTTCAAATAAATGTAAATCGTCTGATACAATTAAACAAACAGTAAATAAATAACTAAAGGATAGGCAGCTTGATTATATACATTTAATGAGATTAACAGATAACATGTGATAGGCTGACCTAAATGTAAGGCATGTTCATGCATTGCTTACATTACATGTACAACACAGTTATAAGAAAGGAAACCACAGTATTTGCATCTTCCATTTAGAATTCCGTATGTTCACCTATGAAAATGATTTTTTACAATGTTTATTTATACCGCATGCACAAAGGCACTCAGGCTATGAGACTATACTAACATCCACCCAAAATGTATCCATTAAATACTATCCAGCACATACCGGTCCCTCAATGGCTTTACACCGCATGAGCTCAGATTTACAAACAGATGAAGGGCCACATGATTGCTTAACACCTTAAGGACCCATGACGGTGCAGGACCGTCATGGGTTGCAAACCCGTTAAGGACCCATGACGGTCCTGCACCGTCATGGGTTAAACTCTCCCATCGCGGCCGCACGGAGCGATGGGAGAGCGCGGGCTGCTTGTTACTAAGTGTCCCGGTACCGGGACCAATGGAAACTTTGTTGCAACATGCGATTCGCTTGATGAGCGAATCCCATGTTGCAAAACCTGAATGACAGGGACAGTATTTGTAAATACTGTCCCTGTCATATATCTCTGCCTCCCTCCATCTTGCACACTGCTGAGGTGGAGAGAGACAGAGAGAGATCGTTCTACAGTGTTGCAGATCGTTCCTCAATAAAAAACTGTGTAAAAAAATAAAAAAAAGATTTTAACCCTTTGATCACTGGTTTGCAGTGATCAATACGTTCCCCCCCATCTGATCACTCTTGGAGTGATCAATTTGCTGCAGATCAGCGTTTGCTGATCTGTGGGACACCCCCCATCCCCCTTGTATTTTTTGAAATTTTTTTTAATTTTTTTTGAATTTTTTTTTATTTTTTTTTTAATAAAAATTGATTTAGAGCTATAGTTTAGGGGTAGGTAGGTCGGTAGGTTTAGTGTAGGCGTGTGTTAGGGAAAGGTTTAGGGTTAGATTTAGGTTTAGGGAAAAAAAAAAAAAAAAAATATATATATATATATATATATATATATATATATAGTTTAGATAGGTAGTGTACTTGGGTTAGGTAGGTTCAGGGTATACGTGGGTTAGGGTAAGGTTTAGATTTAGATTTAGGGGTAGCGTAGGGAAAAAAATAAAAAAAATTAAAAAAAAAAGTTTATTTTATTTAAAAAATTGTTCTATATTATAAGTTAGTTTAGATAGGTAGTTGGGTTGGGTAGGTTCAGGGACTACGTGTGTTAGGGTAAGGCTTAGGGATAGATTTAAGTTTAGGAGTAGTGTAGGGAAAAAAAATCCCCAAAAAAAACTTTTATTAAAAACTTTATTCTATATTATAAGCTAGTTTAGATAGGTAGTTGGGTTGGGTAGGTTCAGGCACTACGCGTATTAGGGTAAGGCTTAGGGATAGATTTAAGTTTAGGTATAGTTAGTTATAGAAGTTAGTTTAGAGTAGGTGTATAAGATGCAGAGGAGGTATTCATTAGAAGAGGAGTATTCCTATTTGGCGTCTGACTCTGAAGCCACAGACACAGCGTCAGACTTTGACGTCACTCAGTGAGAGCTCTAGTAGTGATTACGCAGGGCCTTCTGTGGAAAAAAAGACGCACTGCCCCAACAACTGCCCCACCAACTGCACCAAGAGCTGCCCCAGCAACTGCACCAAGAGCTACCCTAAGAAAAGCCCCAAGAGCTGCCCTAAGTAATGCCCCAAGAGCTGCCCCAAGACCTGCCACAAGTACTGCCCGAAGACCTGCCACAAGTACTGCCACTCCTGCTGATGAATGGGTATTACCAGCCAATTTATGCCCACAAATTCCTGAATTCACAGGCAACCCAGGAATTCAAGTGGATGTGGCAGGATTTACCCATGTTCAGTTTTTTTATTTATTTTTGGGGGAAGAAATTTTGGGGGAAATTGTGTCGCAAACAAATTTATACGCAGACCAATATATTGCTGCCAACCCATCAGCATTCATTTCCAAGCAAGAAATATGGCATCCCACCGACATTTTAGAATTTAAGAAATTCTGGGTCCTTACAATGACAATGGGAATAGTTAAAAAACCAAGTATTAGATCATACTGGAGTAAAAACCCCATATATGATACCCCTATATTCGCCAAAACAATGACCAGGACTAGATACGAAATGATTTTGCGATTTATGCACTTTAGTGATAATACCCTGTGCCTCCCAAAAGAACACCCCCAGTATGACAGACTGTTCAAAATTCGGCCCCTAATAACCCATTTACAGAAAACCTTTGCCCAAGTGTATATTCCCCAAAAAGAAATTAGTGTAGATGAATCCCTAATGAAATACAAAGGCAGGTTAGGGTTCAAACAGTACATCCCCTCAAAGAGTTCCAAATTTGGTGTAAAATGTTATAAATTGTGTGAAAGTGCCACAGGCTACACCCAGGCTTTTAGAATTTATGAGGGCAAGGACAGCCAACTTGATCCTCCTGGGTGCCCCGAATCTCTGGGAATAAATGGGAAGATAGTTTGGGATCTGATTTACCCCTTGTTAAATAAAGGATATCATTTATATGTTGACAATTATTACACCAGCCCCCTTCTATTTAAGTCACTTTTTTATTTTGACACCGTGGCCTGTGGCACTGTCAGGCGCAATTGCAGGGAGATGCCCAAAGAACTGATAGAAAAAAAACTTAAAACCGGGATGTCCTCAGCTTTATGCCAACAAGAGCTGCTGGCAGTTAAATTCAAGGACAGAAAAGATGTCTACATGCTGTCCACCATGAATGAGGACAAAACTGTGGAAGTGTCTGTTCGTGGCAGGAGGGGGGTACTAAGAAAGCCAGTCTGCATCAAAGACTACAACAAGAACATGGGGGGAGTTGATCTGTGTGATCAACTCATGCAGCCGTACCTCACCATGCGAAAGTGTAGGGCATGGTACAAAAAGGTTGCCATTTACATGATGCAGACTGCAGCTTACAATTCATTTTTGATTTTTAAATTGGCAAATCCCACCCTAAAACTTAACTTTTCTGCAGTATCAGCTCCATCTTATCTCCCAAATTTTGCTTCAATGGGCAACAGAAATAATTCCCCCAAAACCTGGAGTAGTACATTTTATTTATAAAATCCCCCCAACCCCCCAAAAGAAAAATCCATAAAAGCGCTGCAGGGTTTGCTACAGCAAGGGAGTACAGAGAGAAACCTCCACTTACTGTCCTGACTGCCCTTCCAAACCTGGCCTCTGCATGGGTGACTGCTTCAAGCAATACCATGAAGGCACAATGCAGTAGTGCTGTGAAGTTTATTTTATTATTTGGCCACTTTTTCCCCCTGAAATATCCTGTTTTTTTATTTTTCAAAACACATCCCTCCTTAGATCTAACACTATCACAATATAATGGGAAGCAAAGCACCCTATGTTTTTTCCATCTCTGATAATGGAAACACACATGTTCCCTACTGGGTCCAGTAGTTCCTCCAAACCCTGACAAACCTATGCATATGGGGCATTGACGTACTTAGACGATGCAACTCACCACTAAAGTAAAGCACTTAAAAAATCTGCAAATATCATCTGATTGAAATCCAGAGCAACACTAAAATATAAGTGTGAAAAAATGGTGTTTCTCTGCCTTACTGCAGGTTTTGGGAGGGATTGCTGATACAGTGGCAGCGAAAAAATTGAAAGAATGCAAATAGAATGAAAGCCAGGGTTGTCTACTCTTGTACAATATTGCCAAACAGTCCGAAATGAGACAAGGCACCAGCTGTAAAAATGGCATGTCTGTAAAAGGAAACTCACATGTTCTAACTGGGCCCAGTATCTCCCCCAAACCCTGACAAACCGTTGCATATGGGGCATTGCTGTACTCAGAAGAAGGAGCCGAACAGTAATCAATCCAGTTTATAAAATCTTCACCTATTCTGTAATTTAAATTCACATCAACATTGAAGTCTAAGTGTGAAAAACGCTGATTTTTTTTTTTACTTACGTCAAGTTTTCACAGGATTAGTGGTAAAATGGCTGTGTACAAAATTTGAAATCACACCTGAAACGAAAGCTTGGGGTATCTACTTTCCAAAAATATACACTTTTGGGGGAAAATCTTAAAAAAGAGCACTGTTACACAGGACAAATGAGACATGGCACCAGTAACACAAGCTGTGAAAATTCAAAGTGTGAACCTGGAAATACACATGTTCCAATTTGGGTCCCGTATCTCCCCCAAACCTTGAGAAACCTATGCATATGGGGTATTGCCGTACTCAGAAGAAGAAGCCGAACGCTAAACAATGCAGTTTTAAAAATCTTCACCTATTCTGTAATTGAAATTCACATCAACATTGAAGTCTAAGTGTGAAAAACGCTGATTTTTTTACTCACGTCACATTTACAAGAGAGTGGTGGTAAAATGGCCGTGTAAAAAAATTGAAAACACACCTAAAATGAAAGCTGGGGGTGTCTAAGATTTTCCCCCAAAAGTGTATATTTTTGAAAAGTAAAGTGGAGCACTGGAATATAGCCCCAAATGAGAAATGGCACCAGATAAGAAAGATATGAAAATTCAATATTTGTTCCAATTTGGGTCCCGTATCTCCCCTATACCTTGAGAAACCTATACATATGGGGTATTGCTGTACTCAGAAGAAGAAGCAGAACACTAAACAATGCAGTTTTAAAAATCTTCACCTATCATGTGCTTGAAATTCACATCAACATCGAAGTCAAAGTGTGAAAAACGCTATTTTTTTAACTTGCGTCAGGATTTACGAGGGATTGGTGGTAAAATGGCTGTGTAAAAAATTTGAAAACTTACATAAAATGAAAGCCTGGGGTGTCTACTTTCCAAAAATATACACTTTTGGGGGGAAATCTTAGAGTGGAGCACTGTTACACAGCCCTAAATGAGACATGGCACCAGTGATGCAAGCTGTGAAAATTCAAAGTGTGAAACTGGAAACGTGCATGTTCCAATTTGGGCCCCGTAGCTCTCCCAAACCTTGAGAAACCTATGCATATGGGGTATTGCCATACTCAGAAGAAGGAGCTGAACACTAAACAATGCAGTTTTAAAAATCTTCACCTATCATGTGCTTGAAATTCACATCAACATCGAAGTCAAAGTGTGAAAAACGCTATTTTTTTTAACTTGCGTCAGGATTTACGAGGGATTGGTGGTAAAATGGCTGCGTAAAAAAATTGAAAACATACATAAAATGAAAGCCTGGGGTGTCTACTTTCCAAAAATATATACTTTTGGGGGGAAATCTTAGAGTGGAGCACTGTTACACAGCCCCAAATGAGACATGGCACCAGTGATGCAAGCTGTGAAAATTCAAAGTGTGAAACTGGAAACGCTCATGTTCCAATTTGGGCCCCGTAGCTCTCCCAAACCTTGAGAAACCTATGCATATGGGGTATTGCCGTACTCAGAAGAAGGAGCTGAACACTAAACAATGCATTTTTAAAAATCTTCACCTATCATGTACTTGAAATTCACATCAACATTGAAGTGCAAATGTGAAAAACGCTGTTTTTTTTAACTTACGTCAAGATTTACGAGCGATTGGTGGTAAAATGGCTGCGTAAAAAATTTGAAAACTTACATAAAATGAAAGCCTGGGGTGTCTACTTTCCAAAAATATATACTTTTGGGGGGAAATCTTAGAGTGGAGCACTGTTACAGAGCCCCAAATGAGACATGGCACCAGTGATGCAAGCTGTGAAAATTCAAAGTGTGAAACTGGAAACACGCATGTTCCAATTTGGGCCCCGTAGCTCCCAGACATCATGAGCAACCTATGAATATGGGATATTGCCGTACTCAGAAGAAGGAGCTGAACACTAAACAATGGATATTTTTAAATTTTCAACTATCTCGTGCTTGAAATCAACAGTAATATTGAAATGTAAGTGTGAAAGCTGCAAAAAAACAAAATTTTTCTACAATTTTGAAATTTTTTTCTGGAAAAATAGCTGCATAAAAAAACTTCAAAATTCTCCTGATTATTTACCTGATGTTGTCTAGTTTTCAGAAAGATATACCTTTGTGGGACATTTTTGGTACTGGCACCATCAACTAAGCTATGATGCTCACATGCCGATTGTTGAGAAATTACAAGTTGGAAATAATGGCATCCATCTTGTAATATTTACCTTGTAAATGTGAGGAAGGGATTGAAATACTAGGCATATGGAGTATTCTTATATTCAGGAGAAGCAAATGAATATATTTAGGGGTATTTTTTTGTCATTCACTAATAGTATGCAAATCCTGACAGAAAAATGTAAGCAAAATGTTGTTGTTTTTTTATTTTTTTCCTCTTTTTTTCTATTTTAATCAAATTAAACAATGAGGAATTCATATAAATGTGGTATCAAAAGAAAGCCCTACTTGTGCTTAAAAAAACAGTATATAATTTGTGTGGGTGCACAAAAGGAATTAAAGAGAAAATATGGTTGAAAAAAGACAGTCAAAAAAGTCAAAATTGCTCCGGTCCTTAAGGGAAAACGACATCAGATTTTCCCGGTCCTTAAGGGGTTAACCATCATTAATGCTGACACTTCGCCTAGTGCTGATTTGTCGGATGTATGATTTTCCAGTTATGTTGCCTGAGTCCCTACACTCTTTTGCTTTTCCCTTACCCCATGTTACATTGTATTCACTATTATATATTGGGCTACTCAATGTATTTATTTTTTATCTGCTCCTGAACGTATTTTGTTCAGATAATGTCATTTTCTGATCTGGTTCCTGACAAACCATATTGCTTGGGGGTATATTGTTCTCTATACTAAATAGACGGTTGTATTCTGAATAGCCATTTTTCCCTGTTTTATCCCGGTACGCCCCCTTTCCCCTCTCATTAGCTGCCCTCCTTTTTTTTTTTTTAAAGTTTTACGGATTCCTGTTACTAGCTGCGCAATGCACCTGTGGGATACTCGCATATGGTTTGCCGGAAACACTTATGTTATCATTTTATCTGTTGTTTTATTTTATGTCATGCTATGTTGATGCGATTAAACTATGGTCTGTCATCTTTATATTCAAGCTGCTTATATCAACAATGTTCCCATTCACATGCATTCAGTTAAAAACCTTTTACTTATTTGCTCTTACCCCTAATTAGTTCCCCTGAACTAAACCGAGTATGCAACTCTTCCATTTCTCCTGCCCCCTTTTTCCAGTAATTCAGCAAGGTCCCCGGAGTGTGGACCAGATGTTAGTTGTACTACCTTCTTTATCTTTTTCCATATTAGCAGCTTATCTATACCAATGACAAACCATTCGGCTCCACCACCTTATTGTGTGGTCATGTCTTATATATAAATCTGTCCGAAACTGGGGTGGTCGGCACTCCCTGGGATTCGGCCCAGAGTATTTCTTCCTCTCTGTTTTTCTTTGCTCTTTTTTCTCTTTTCTCTTCCCTCCTCCTTCTTTCCCCCTCTTTATTCCTAGACCTATGGGATCTACAACAATTTGGTACCCTACTGCCTCATCCACAGGCTTCTGGTGAATCTCTGCATTACAGAGATCATGCTGCCTTAATCCCTAAACTTATCTCTTATGGCTAGGGATCAAACTCCTACTGCTATGACTCCAGGAATTCTCAAACTGATCTCTCAAACTGCCAAGGGATTAAATTGCCCTAGGAAACAGTCTTTAGTACTTAGGGAGTTCCAGTGTCTGAGGGGGGATGTGATTTTCTTGCAGGAGGCACACTTTAAAAATCACAAGAAATTAGACTTATTGGTCATTCCTTCTCACAGGCCTTTTTGGCCTCAGATTCAGTCAAGAGAAATGGGATGGCCATTCTGTTTCACAAGAATACTCCTTTCGTTCTGGTGGACTCTATTAAAGATAAGGCTGGTAGATTTTTGTTCCTTAAAGGAACAATTGAGACCAAACTATTTACCTTTGCCACTATCTACTCCCGAATTCTCTACAAATGGAATTCTTGGCCTCTGTTCTAGACAAATTTGCTGCTTTCCAAGAGGGGATGCTTTTGCTGGGTGGTGATTTAAATATGCCACTTTACCCTAAACTTGATTGCTTATCGGGTACCACATCCTATTCTCCGGCACTCATACGGCGATTCAACCAATTATTCCATACTCATAGATTAGTTGACGCTTGGTGGATTTGCTATCCAGAAGGAAAAGATTTCACTTTTTACTCATATACATGTATAAATTTTATTTTCATCCCTAATTCTTACATTCATCTTATTCATTCCGCCCGGATAGGCTCTATCACATGGCCAGACCATGCATACATCGCAACCTCTTTTCGGATGCCGGGCCAAGCTCCTAAGTCTAAGACATGGTGACTTAATGAGTCTCTTTTGCTTAATAGCACTATTCACGACACTATTGTTACTATAATTTCTAATTATATTGCTGAGAACTCCATTGGCGACATATCTAGTTTAACGGTCTGGGAAGCACACAAGTGTGTGATCAGGGGTGAACTCATCAGACAGTCTGCGTGGGTTAACAAACAACGTGCTCGTGATTTAGAAGACTTGCTGACTGAAATTCGTTCTCTTGAATCTCTCCATATTTAAAAGACACAATACATGTTCTCAAAAGTTTACAAGAAATCTCATGGAAAGAAAACTATCTATGGGTAACGTGATGTTTCTAGTCTCTACACATGTCTCCCTCTCCAATAAGGAATAACAGCAATTCATTCACTTGTCACCAAGCAAAATATTCTACCCCCAACACAAGTTCAATTTATTATTAATTGCATCCATTGTATTCTACACCACAATAATTTTCTGTTTGATAAGCAATATTTTTTACAAATATCTGGTGCAGCAATGGGATCAGCCTTTGCTCCATCATACGCTAATTTATACATGGGCAAATGAGAAGCTGTAACAGTTTTCAGTACACTCAGAAGCAGACAGTTTGGTAAAATACAGTTTTATTGAAATCAGACAGAATCTATTAACCCTCGCGGGTCCAGCAATAGTTAACAATCAATACTGACACAGGATAGGTTACAAAATAACATTAACCCACACGGGTCCAGTATATATATCAGAGAGCAGTACAAATACTGACACAGGTCAGGAACAGTTTGTGTGAAACAGTGAGACACTGATGTGTAGGTGCTATTAGGCCTGGAAGCTGGGAGGCCCTAATAGCGAGGCCCAAGAAGCACTCTCTGCGGATGAGTGTCACAATAGCAACTAGGCCCAGGAAGGGTGAGCGAGGCCCTGGATGGATCACGGACTACTGGCAGTATTGCAACCGGAGGAATATTTTATTGAGTGATCCTACATTAAAGGAGGTGATTAGGGAAATTCCTCAAATGTGTTCAAGACGATCACCAAATTTGCAAGACAGACTGGTTAAAAGTATGAATGTAAATAACTGGAAAAAGAACAACTAGCCATTGGGACTAGGGATGGGTGAAACTTTCCGCTTTAAACTGAAATTGGTGAAAAATGGCACTTTCCGCTTGGTGAAAAATTTCCCACGAAAAGTGCTGATCTTCTGCTTTTTTCACCCATTCAAATCAATGGGAACAGAAGTTACACAAAAATAATATTTTATTTCCCAAAGGCATTTTATAAAAGGGGCATGAGGGTGCCTGTGTTGGTGGGGTGTGGGGAAAGAATCAGTTGAATAGGGCATGTTTTTGGGGGGTTGTTTACTGGGATTGGGGGACACTTAATAAAAAGAAATCCTAAATAAAATAAACTAAAAACCTAAGACATGGTATAAAGGGGTTTGAGGAGGGTGCCTGTGTTGGTGAATGAATTAATCATTTGAACAGGGAATTTGTTTTGGGGGGCTTTCTTGACTGCTATTGGGAGGACAGTTAATAAAAAAATAAATCAATAAAATAACAAATAACATTTGTATTTAAAGTGATAAGGACAGGAACCCCCTGACATAAGCTGCCACTGGGGTGGACTGATACTTGACTTGATAGAGTATTTTGTAGAGGATGATTTGTTTGATTTGTTGTTAGAGGACTTTGTAGGACTTAGACTTATTAGAGGCCCAAGCCTTGAAGAAACATTGATTTGTAGGACTTAAGCTTGTTTGGCACAAGCCCTAAGGAAACACTGATTTGTAGGACTTAGGCTTATTAGAAACAAGCCCCCCAAAAATTGTTTATCTTTTTTGTAGGACTAGGTTTTTTTTTTTTTTTCCAAAACACAATCTCTGAGAAAAAAATAAAAATGCCCTACTGGCCTAATGCCAGCAGGTCATGTTGGCCACTGGCCACCGTCAAATGTCCTCCTGAGTTGCAACTGCTGTTTGTACTGCTGCTGCTGAGATGTTTAAGCAGCAGGATGATTAGGCGGCTGAAAGAGAATGTGATCAACAATAGCAGTAACCTGGAAGATGGATGATGAAGGTTCCACTTGCCAAGACTGGCTCCAGTGATGAGTCTCAGGCAGTAGCAGAAGAATAAGTAGCCCCCAGTATATATGGAGAAAAGAACAACTTAACCATTAAATCTTCTCCACCTGCCCCTCCCCCAAAATCATCATGGGTGTGTTATTAGAATATATAGTTTTCCCTTGAGAACAGGAACTGTGGCTTCCATTAGCAACTGAAATGTGCACAGTGTGTGTGGTAAATAACATCTGGGGGCACAACTGTATCCAAACACCATGACACCCGAAACCAAGTACTGCCGCTGTCACTGTACCCCTTGTCCAGACCCCGCTAAGGACACATGACAACTTGCTGACAGTTTATTAGTAATGATGAATTCTCCCTGCCAGAATCCATCTATTATTCTGCTGCAGATAAGGCCTTACATGGTGCAAACATGAAAAGGGCACGGCGGTAGCTTACTCGTAAAAGTTTGACCACCAAATCCCACTTATATGTATATTATATTACTGATCAGGAGGTTGATTTGCCTTACCACCAGCCACTGAAATTGTTGAGTGAAATTATGCAAGTGTATAAAAAAAATACGCTTCAAACATTTTGCAGACATATAATCATAGGTTTATTTCATAAAATGCTTTGCATAATGTAAATTCAAGATTTATAGATATTGGTCAGTTTGATTTTTAGTTCAGACTTTGCAGTTTTGCATTGAAGTGTTATCTATATCAGATGTGCTATGTGCTTCAATCCTGCATTTATGAAAAGAACTCTGCTGACATCTAGAGGTTATGTTAGTCTGGTATATCTGATAAGATCTCACTGTGTGTATCTGAAAACAGCAGTGTCTGAATTAATGACCTATGCTACCACCAGAGATAGCACAGTAAATATAAGACATCTTCTGTCAGTACTTTGTTACATTCATGGAGGACAAAATTACATTTGCTGGCAAGCCCATAGGACCTCAGACTTTGCCTGTTTCCGTTTGAAAAACTGCAAGCAGCTATCATGTCCTCCTCCATGGATTCAGGACTGACTGAAGCTGTTTTCTCTTGAACAAAATGCACAAGGTAAAATTTCAGAGAGGTCATTAGGACTTTCTAACCATAATAGGGTAAGTAAGAACTTATTAGTAATTTTTCTTTGAAATTTTAATTTCTCTACCAATTATAATTTTTCACAAAGGAAGATTAAATAGTTTAATATCCATCATATTAAATAGAATAATAATGTATTAATATTAGCCCAGGCTCTCATACTCACCATAACACATAGCTTTCATAAACAACCATAACTCATACCTTACAGACTTTGTGAGCAACCTGTGGCTCCCCATCAGTACTTGGAGACCAGTAACAGGAAACTGGGAGTTGTCATCAAAAACAGCAAAAAGCAGTGTGACGGTATTTATTGTGCTATATTCTGAGGGAGTGAAGAAGTAGCAGGTTCATTTTGTGCCAAGGAGGGAAGGTGGACAGGAAATAAATACCAACTGGCAATCTCAAGCACACACCACTTTCAAATGTACTTTTTAGATATACATTCAGTATTTGACTTGTTATTTTACTGCCATCAGGGAAGCCAAACTATTTATGACCTCAGAGATTGCCAAGAATGCACCCCAAGTTCTGAACACTAAGCGGAGTCCTCCAACAGAGTTTTTTTTTATAAAGGGCACTAATGTTATTATGAAAAATATGTTGCAATGTATTTGAGATTTCTGATTAAGCATTTTTTCTTTGCTATAGTTCTGAAGTTATTGCTTGTGAAAATTGCATTTTTACTAGTATTTATCATATATTTCACATATATTGACCTCAACAAATTTATGAGGAAACTATAAATTAAAAAGTACTTTGTAGACAAAACAGAGATTAAAACTACAGAGAATAATCTGTTTAAACATACCATCTGCAAACCAAACTCTACATTCAACCCCTAAAAAAGCACCAGTAACTACACGGAGATGTTCAAAACACTGGTACTTGATCACTAGAAAATTTAGAGATGAAGAAAACTAAATGCAACTTGACAGTAAAGGAGACAAAAGCATTAGAAGACCTCCAAGCAAATAAAGAAATAGTTATCAAACCAGCGGACAAAGGGGGAGGTATTGTAGTGATGGATAATGAAAAATACATCATAGAAATGAAAGACTACTCAATGATGAAACTATATACCAAGTACTGAAGAGCGATCCCACCCTACAATTCAAAAAGGAATTGGACGCACTACTATTTAAAGGGAAGCTCAAAGGTATACTAAATATAAAAGAATTTGAATATCTGAATGTCAACACACTTAGAATTCTAGTGTTTTACATCCTTCCAAAGATACACAAGGATGTAACCAACCCCCCAACAAGACCAATAGTGTCAGGCATAAAATCTTTGTCAAGTAATTTGTCACACTATGTGGATACCTTCCCGCAACCACTAGTACCTGGACTACCATCGTACCTCAAAGACAAGGGAGCAACAATAGCAACCCTGAAGGAGGTCAGTTGGAAGAAAGACTACTTCTTGGTGACGAGTGACATTATGTCATTTTATACAATAATAGAGCATAAATTAGGCATGGAGGCAGTTTCACACACCCTGCACAAGATGGCTGAACTACAACAGGAGCAAATTGAATTCCTACTTGAATGTATAAAATTAATTTTGACCAGAACTTACCGGAACGGCAATGGGAAGAAAATTCGCCCCCATCTAAGCGAATATCTACATTGTAAAATAGGAGGAGGAATTCACTGAAGTTAAGAACAACACCAACAGCGGTCTAATAAGGTGGTATAAGAGGTATATAGAAGATTGCCTCTTCATATGGGAAGGCACAAAGAGTCCCTGAAAAATGTCCTGTTATACAGCAACAACAAATATGGTCTACAATTTACCTCCACCTACAGCAAACAAGAAATCAACTTTCTGGAGCTAATGATTTACATTGATAATGATCAAATAAAGGCCCGTACATACAAAAAAAACAGCTGATAGTAATGGCTATATAGCACCTTCCAGCTGCCACTTCAGACCCTGGATCGAGAATATAGCAAAAGGAGAATTTGTAAGAATGAAACGCAACTGCACAGACAGAGTAGTATGTGAAACACAAATCAGCCAGGCAGAAGGCCTTTTTAGAGAGAAGGGCAATAAAGAATATATCCTCAAGAAAGCGAGGGACGAAACCCTGAAAGAAGATACAGAAGGAAGACAGGAGTTGGAAAAAGAAAGTAATAAAGAAGTGATCAGATCTGTGACCAACTATAATGAAAATCATGTGGAGATGAGGAAGATCCTGGAAAAATACTGGCATATCTTATTGAAGGATCGGGATTTAAGATCTGTCCTGGATGAATGACCCAAATGTGTCTATAAAAAATGTAGGAACCTAAGGCAACATCTATGGTCTATAATTTACCAAGCTACATCAACCACACTAGCCCAAAAACAATCATACTTCAGACAGGAACTGAAAGGGTTTCATAAGTGCTGAAACTGCATCACCTGCAGAACAAGCAAGAACACAAAACAACTACACCCCAATTCAAGTCGAATCAGACGAGGGAGATTTTATTTCCTGCCAAAGTAAGAAGGTGTATACCTCCTAGAATGTCCTTGTGGCAAACAATAGTACGCATTAGGGAACACATGAGGAATACTGAAAAAGGATTAACTAGCCGCACGCTGTGTCAGAACATTTTAGAGGAAAACACATAACAATGACCCATTGTGTCTTTCTTTCAGGGCTATAGAAATAATGAAGGAACACTGGAGTGGAGAAAAGATGAACAACAAAGTAAGCAGAAAAGAAACAGAGTGGATATACAAACTAAAAACTCTAGCCCCAAAGGGCCTAAATATCAACATAGATCTGAATTGCTTCCTGAGGGACTAGCATTCTTTTGAAACATACATGGGTACTACCCCATAATGGTAATCACCAACTGTGAAAATGGCACATTCAATCCACCCAGGATAACTGTATTCAACGATAAGGAACCATACTGCCACTTAAATTGCTAAAATATGACCAATACTAACATCAAGAAACAGACATATACCGTAAGCTTCAATATATTTTACCTATCACTCTAGATCAGTGGTTCTCAACCTATGCCCTCAGTGGCCAATAACAGGCCAGGATTTTTTAAGAGCACAGGTGAGTTAATCAATATGACGGAGCCTCTGATCAAAACACTTGTGCTCTAGTAGGGAAATTCCTAAGTCCTGGCCTGTTAGTGGTCACTGGGGGCATGGGTTGAGAACCTCTGCTCTAGATACCTCCCTCGCATCTATTATACACATCTCCCTTGCAAGAGACACTTTCTTTTAGTAATTATTTCATGAGTGATTACATGTACTCTATAATGTAGTTGTAACATGATATCCATCCATATAAATGTACTGATCTAGAAGTAGCTACACTTTCATATACTCAAACTATTACATATATTGTTCTATGTTTACATTACATAACAGATATAGATAAGACCTCCAGTAGGTTTTATCTTATCTCCCTGTGTATCTCTCTTCAATTTATCGTAGACATCCTCCTCACACTATGTGATTCTGTCATCTCAGATATGGTTGTTTTATTCACTAAACCTATTTCCTGTGAATTACACACTATAATAATGTAACACATACACTTGTAAAACATACAAACTCAGACATGATTTCTAAATACTCTGGGACATTATCCTTTACTCTATCATATTATTGATTGGTTTGGAATAAGATAATTGACATTAACACCACAGAGGACTAGTTTCAAGACTTTGAACATTTCTGGACATACTACGGACTGATTTATTGGGTACATTCCTTGACTGTACTTACCTGTATATTTATTGCATTTCTGCCGCTACTTATGCTTAGATTTTATATCTAGATATACATTTACCTATTTTTTGCATTCCTAGATTGAATTCACTTGTATTTGTATATTTACTGCATTACCAGAATCTCTCATACCATGATCTTATCCTATGCCTAGATATACAAGAGTAGGCATCCCAAATAGTGATTCCCTACAGCACCACCAGCACACCACCTTCCTCTCCCATAAGAATCAAAGGTGTCATGTATGTGAAACCATGGACATATCTCCAGTCAATCATAAAGGAATATAGCTCTTGATTAGCTGGAGATGGCAAGTGCACACTACTTATGTGGCAAAGCACAGAGAAAGTGAGGTAAATATTCATCTTTAATGGACAATAACCTTTTTGCCTTATTTTTGCCCACACCCTCCTCAGTTAATATGATTGGTTTCATGAAGCAGTAGTTCTCTAGCTTTAGCTAGCATATAGCTTATATCAATTTTGTCTGTTTAGTAGCCAAGGATAATGGGAGATCTAATCTTACGCTCACATTCCTTCAGCTAATGGGTACCCTCTTTTGGCAATTTTGTGTCTTGCATCCTGTCTGCTACCAGTTAGTATGCAAATTGGCCACCACAACTATCATTGTCTCTCATGGCCTCTGAGATGGTGTCTGTAATATAGGGAATGACAGACACTGGAATCAGGGTGCAAATTCCTCCTAGTAAGTCCTTCACACATATAACATATGTGATAATGTTATGTTGTAGTGATTAGGAGTGGCCTGCAATAGAAAAATGGATTCAAAACAATGTGACCTTGGCATTCATATTTTTTGAGAGGGATGTTGTGTGAAACCAACCATATTTGACATTCCAAATATGATGTTGATGTGACTGATATGCAAACTTATGATGCTAGTATTGGAAGCCATGACAACCATGTGGTATACGGAATTTGTTTTCCACTTCCTAGCAATCTAGGTGCAGAGGCTCCATATCAGGCCAGTGGAGAGGAGAGACAGATGGAGGTGACTCAGGACACACGGGGGGTTTAAACCCCCAACCTGTTTATGGAAGAAAAGAGTGAGAAACTCTCACGTGGAGGAGCTAGTGGACACAGAAGATGGCCAACAAGAGGACCTGAGGCCTGGGAGGAAGGGCAGCCAAGGCCTGCCACTCAGGCTTGTGGTAATCTGTAATGGTACCTACCTGCCTCCCAGCCTGCTGGGAAGCAAGGTGACACAATTCCTACTACCCAGGTAGTGATAGAGGAACAACAACTGGGTCTCCCTCATCAGTAAGATGCACAAGACTGGTCAAAAACTGCACAACATTGAAAAAAACTTAGAAGGTGAAATGAGGGAACAGACAAAGCTAGCAAGACAACAGAATGGATCCTGTCTAGGGTTGGCTGTACCCTAGAATGCCCACCAGCTCCTCCAACACCTCCTCCACAAAGTGTGCATGCCAGAGACCCACTCAGGACACACGTGTGGTGGCCGTCTAAAATATCTGACAATGGAGAGAATGGGGTATGGGAGAGGCACATATTCTAAGTCCCGGGGAAAGTGATTTTTTTTTTTTTTTGTTGTTGGTCTGTTTTTTCTTTTTGTTTTGTGTTAATACATTTGACACAGTAATAGAATGTGTCCATGAATCACATAAGTGCTTTCAACTGCACAGGTTTGATTCATAGAGACAATCACACAATACTATATAGACAGTTGAATTAAATATTTGCACACATACACCTTTCTGTTTTCATCTTCAGAACACCACATTAACCTTGAATGGTAAAATGTAAAGCAATGTATTTCTCTCTGCATGCTGAGCCCATACAAAATGATTATGGAGTCTCTTTGTGTCTGTAATATAGGGAATGACAGACACTGGCATCGGGTTGCCAGTTCCTTCTGGTAAGTTCTCCACAATATAGAATATGAGATAATATCATATTGTAGTGATTAGGAGTGGCCTGCAATTGAAGAATGAATAAAAAATATTTAGACATGACAACCATGTCGCATACTGAATTTGTTGTCCACTCCTAAACAATCTAGGTGCAGAGAATCCATCTCAGGCCAGTGGAGAGGAGGAGGAGGGACAGATGTAGGTGACTCAGGACACACGGGGGTTGATACCTTCACAATGTTTATGGAAAAGGAGGAGGCGAGTGAAACACCCTCATTTGTGAAGAAGCTGGTGAACACAGAGGGAGGCCAACAAGACTTTAATCATTCTGAGGTCATCACCATGCCTGAAGCCAGGCAGGAAGGGCAGACAAGAGATGACACTCAGGCTTGTGGTGGTTTGGAATGGTCTCTCCCTGCCTCCCATCCTGCTCGGTTGCAATGTGAAAATATTTCTCCAACCCAGGTAGTGATAAAGGAACAACTACTCTTCAGGGTCTCCCTCATCCGTAAGATGCTCGAATGGTCAAAAACTGCACAACATTGAGACCATAGCAAGTAAATTGAGGGAATAGACAAAGCTAGCAGGGCAACACAATGGATCCTGTCTAGCAATGACTGTTCCATTGAATGCTGATGCCAGCCGGGCAAAACCACCAGCTACTCCAAAACCTCCTCCACAAAGTGTGCATGCCAGAGTCCCATGCAGGCCACTCATGTGTGGTGGCTGTCTAAGACATCTGACAATGGAGAGGATGGGGGATGGGAGAGGCACATATTCTAAGTCCCATTAGTGGTGGTCTGGAATGGTACCTCCATGCCTCCCAGCCTGATGGGATGCAAGGTGAGACCATTCCTCCTACCCAGATAGTAATAGAGGAACAACAATGCTTCAGGGTCTCCCTTATCTGTAAGATGCACAATTTTCAGAAATTGCACAAAATTGAGAAAAAAAACATTGAAACCATAGCAAGCAAAATGGGGGAACAGACAAAGCCAGCAAGGGAAGGTAGCTGGTAGCAATCATTTTTTTTAAGTAAGGGGGAAAACAAGGGTGCATATTATACTTAGGCACTCTTGTTTTCCCCTAAAATCTTGGGCATAATATACACCTGTGTATTATACACAGGAGCACATTATCCCTGAGATCTTATGGAAATCATAGTCTTGGGAACAAAATATAACTCATTTGTCATGTAACCTTTTTTAGATTTTACTCTCATTGCTACATTCGCAATAAATTTACTCAGGGCTTACCTCACGTATTTGCCATGACAGACACATAGATATCTTTTGATAATGGCAAGACTGTGGGTTGATCTGGCCTTTCACACAATCAATTGCCTGGTGAATACATCATCATCCACTGTGGTTAGGTTTGGCAACTCCCATCACATACAACTGGCTCGCTATGCTCAACGGAAAACATTTGATGTTAAACATGTTGCTGCAGCCTTATACCCAGCTTGGACACGTTGCAACAAAATTTATTTAAATGAACAGCAGGACCTACGGATCATAGCATAATGTTGACACCCATCACAGTTTAAATGCAAATGAAAACACACACATATACAGAGAGAGTAGTTAATTTGTGATTCAAACTTTTATTTTGACAAGGAGATAATGGTTACTCTGGCTGGGTTTATCCGGAGTGGATTTAAACATCCTAGAGACAAGCCCTACTCTTCTTCATGAATGAGAGGAAACAAACGGTCAGGAGGGGAATGGTGTGTGTATATATGAAGGTGATGGGGGTTTCGTGGCTGGCAACCGTTGAAGATGGTCGCTTAGAAGGCAAGCTCCGCTACATCTTCCCATAAATTAACTATTTTAAGCGGCCTTAGAGATTAAATAATGTTTCTCGAGTTACTGTATAATGGGCTGTCATCACCCAATACCAGTTATATACTTTTTATTCAATTTTGGCAATGTTTGGTAATAAGGCAGGAGACGCAAAGACAAAGCAGACAAAGTAGTCCAAATACAGGTGAGCAACGGATAAAGTTGACCAACTGAGGAGTAACATAACCTCACATCTCCTATTAAAACACCTCAGCTACCTTCTGTAACCCCGTTTTTAGCCTCTGATTCATCTCCTGAAGTCAAGATTTCAGAATCTAAAGACTTAGTCACAATGGCCAATATAGAGGAAGTCCTGTCTACCCTCAAAGCTCAACTAATAGTCAAGATGGACAAAATATCAGACTGGCTAAAATCAGATCTCCAAGGCTTAACTCTATTCATGATCAGGTCATCTCTCTTTCACAAACATCTATAATACACTGAAAAAATTGAAACCAATAGAAGAAATATAGACCAGGATTACTTCTCAATTGTGGATGTTGCAGGCAACCTCAAATCTCTAATTAATGAGAAGAAAAAGAAAAATATACAGATTAAAGGAATAGTTGAATCCTGCTCTGAGATCTTTGGCTTCTGCATAGAGTTCTTTAAGTTTATATACAGCCAAGAAGAGCCTAATCCGGATCGTTTCTTCTCAAATATCCACGGTATTGGCAGAAAAAATATCAGACTTCATAAGAACAGAGATATTCTAGTACGCTGTGTTTCTTTGGACATTAGAAATACTATAATAAGGCTTGCCAGAAAAAGACATCTAAGACATTTTAAGGATATGTTAATTTCTTTATTCCCAGACATTGCTGGCTCTTCCCTACAACAAAATATGATCTTAAACCCTTAACAGCCTGGTTCTCCATGAAGGGGGTAAGATATTCAAGGTTATACACCACCTTTTGCCTTAAGTTTCATATTGGAAGGTAGAAAGTGCATGATAAAAACTGTTGAAGATGGTCTAGATACACTCACACGACTTCAGAGGAGAGAGAGGAGTCCTCAAGGACATTTTCTCGCAGCCCATGTGATGAGTTTGATCAGCCTGAGATCACTCAATGAGGCAGCGGAGAGAAGAGGCGGAGCCCAGCTTGTGACGCAACATCAAAAAACTCACATACTCACCCGACCCCCTCAGCTGGAACTCATGGAATGAAATCTCACGAGAGAAGATCAGATGAAAAAAAGAAAACTGGCTCCACTAGATATCAGCAAGAGGATGTAAACCAAGATGCGAACCCAAAGAGTGGTGGCAAGCGGACTTATAGTTAACACTTGCTGCTTCATATTTTTTCCCCATGTTCTGAGTTACAATGACACATCTCAGTACTTTATACTTACAACATCTTTATAATCCTGTTTTTTGCATAATTTGTTTCGTTATAAGTTGTTACAAATTGAGCTACTAATGTTCTACTGCCATCCTCAGGAAATGTCTCTTTAAACTTTCAAATATTATAAAGATATGTATAAAGATATATATTACACATGATATTCTAATCTTTATAGCGGGCGATTGTGCTTTCACTTTGGGAGTACTTTTTGAAACTTACACATACCTTTTTTTTTAACAATATTCTTCTAATCACAAACGACTACACAGGGCATAAAGGAAATAGGGGGTATAATGTTTAATATATTTTCCAGATCCCACAGTTCATAATTTATATTGTTATCACTTACTTTTCCATAACTCATTATATGTTAAGTCGTTAAGTTGTTGATATACCATTGTGCTTCACAGAAAATGTCTCTTTTATTACCACTGAGATGTACATATTATAAATTATCAGATAGATATTTATGTATTCAATTTGCGATCCCTTATTATCTCAAATTCTATCATTAAATGGATGATGGAATAAGGGAGATAACCAGATTCCCACCGCCTTATTTTTTTTTTTTTTGTGTGCTCACTTCAGTATTATCTGTCAAAACTTAAACTTGTTATATTCCCACTTGTTATTTTGTTAAAATTCTTACAACATTTATTTAATCTAATCTAGCTATGCAGAAAGGGGGATGGCGGAGCTTCATGATTTAGCACTTTATCCACACCTTATAGCTCATATTTTACTATATACCTATCTATTTAATCATAATTTATTTGAAGATCTTCTTTCATAGTTGTTTACTTAATACTTTTAGGCCCTATATCTATTAAAATTTGAAGATGGGACGATGTGGTGCACACATGAGACCACTTGGGTGGACATTTAATCTACCTCTTACCTGGCAGTTTTAATCACCAGGTAGAGTTAATCATTAATTTGGTGAGTGGAAGGGGAGACAAAGATTTAATATTTGAAAGAATTAATTTCACCACAATTAATGTTCAAGGTTTCAGTTCAGCAAAGAAAAAATTTAAACCAAATTTCCTTCTGCTACAGGAAACCAAGTTTGGCAAAAATAAACCTTTAAAGTTATTTTCTAAAGATTATAGGAGTTTTTACTTAAGTTGCAATACGGTTAAGAAATGGGGTGTGGCCATACTTATTAAAAACGACACGCTCTTTATTGCAGTTAATATTATTGAAGTCCCAGAAGGAAGGTATCTAATTTTAATTGGTAACATATGTGGTGTTGAATTAACCTTAGTGAACATCTATGGCCCAAAACTTGAGAAAAAATCTTTTTTCCATCATTTAAAAACTTTAATAAACTTAAATAGAAGGGGCAAACTTATTACAGGAGGAGACTTTAACACATTTATAGACATTAACCTTGATAAAAGAGGAAAAGGTACTCAGAGAAAATCCCATTGTAACATCCTTAGAGATTTTATAGATGCTTTAGATTTACTTGACCCTTGGAGAGTTCTCTTTCCGAATGATAGGGAGATCTCATTTTTTTTCCTTCAAAAGACAGCCTCGAGAATAGATATTTTTCTGCTGGACTCCACATTACTATTTGAAGTTATAGATCTAGGTATGTTTCCCCAGGTCTGGTCGGATCACTCATTGGTTTCACTATGGATGCATGCTTTTTCTGATCACCCGAAGGTTTTCAGATGGAGAATTAATGAAAGGATGTTATTAAATGAAGGCATAAAAAAAGAAATCTTAAACTCTCTTAATACTTACTTTCAGGAAAATGTGACCATTGATACCGACCCGACCTGGACATGGTTAGCTCACAAAGCTGTGATTAGAGGTGTTTTGATTAAAATTTTGAAAAAGAGGCAAAAGGATAGAGAACCATGATTAATTCCCTGAACGAGACCCATAAATCTCTCCAAAATATATCTCCATCACTTACTAGAGCTAAGAAAATGTGAAGAGTCAAAAAGGATTGGATATCTTATTAGATAGAGCTGTAGATGAGAGCTTTCTCTGGCTCAGACAAAAATACTTTCTCTGGGGCAATAAAGCACATACTTTAATGGCTCACCAACTTGACTCTCACAAGCCAGTTGAATGTTTTAAAAGATTAAATTGCTGTAATATATAAAAGGAAAATCATCCAACTTATAGAATATAGTAGAGTGTTTCCAAACATATTTCACAGTTATATTCAAAGACAACCTTGGGTTTGACCAAAATGCTTTTGATAATTTTTTCGAGAAACTTAAACCTCCTAGTTTAAATGAAAAGGGCCAGTTAGAACTATTAGATCTGGATGAAAAAAAGAACTTAAAAAAAAACAAAAAAACAAGTCCATGCCCTGACGGTCTAACAAATCTTTATTATAAACTGTTCTCAAAAGAACTTCTTCCTCACCTGGCATCCTATTTTCAAAATATCTTAACAAAAGAATCTTTAGAGAAAGACGCCAATTTAAGTTTCATTTCTGTCATTGGAAAACTAGGCAAAGATCTCGAGGAGGCTGCAAACTACAGACCTATTAACCTGATTAATACTAACCTAAAGATATTATCCAAAGTATTAGAAAAAAAAGTCTGGGTACATTTTTACCCCATCTTATTCATATGGATCAATGTGGCTTCATCCCAGGTACATGTACAGGTGATAGCATTCACAGAATCTTTAATGTTCTAGATATTTATACCAAAACTAAGTTGAGGAATGCCATGCTTTTGTCATTAGGTATTTCAAAAGCGTTTGATTCCTTGAATTGGTCATATATGCATAGGGTATTAGAAAGATTTGGAATCCAGGGAATCATCAGTCAATATTTAACAACAATTCATTCCAACTCCGTAAGTTTGCTGAGAATTATGGGTTTAGAATTAGACGAAGTCAAAGTTGAAAGGGATATTAAACAGGGTTGTCCTTTGTCACCAATGATCTTTGCCTTATGCCTGGAACCATTAGCAACGCTGACTAGGGAAGATAAAAACATAATGGGTATAGGCGAGATTGGCTGTGTTAGGAAATTAAATCTATCATGCCGGTGACAATGTATTTTTTCTTTCTAGCTCCGAAACTTCTCTTTACAGGGTCTGGTCAGTGCTTACCAATTTTAGTAAATTCTCAGGATTGACTATTAACCAAAATAAATCTGAAATCTTAGATCTTTCCTTGAACAAAGAAACAATCAAATCAATTAAAAGGGATTTTTCCTTTAAATGGAAAGATACTGCCCTAACATACCTAGGTGTCAAAATCCCTAAATTTTGCTCTGAAACTTTCTCGATTAATTTTGGTCCACATTTGAATATGATCAAAACCACTTTAGAGATTTGGAAACACTACTACTTTCTTTTTTGGGTTGGATTAACACAATTAAAATGAATATCCTTCCTTCAGATCTCTTCCTATTTTTATCTCTAAAATTGACTGTCTAGTTCTTTAAAATAATATTTTTAACTTCGGTGGTGTCTTGATTCCAAATATTTATAATTATTATGTTGCATCAGACTTTCCAAACTCCTAACCCTATGTTATAAATTTGATTCTAAACTGGGTTTTATTAGAATTGAATTCTTGCGACAGACGTGACATGTCATCTCAAATATGGGCTCCCACTAACCAAAATTTAGGAAAAGGACTGAACCTTATAGAAAGCACTAAAATTGACCTAAAAGTATGGAACAGGAATAAGTTAAAGGTAAAACTGGTTAATTTTAAATCCAAAATGCTTCCTGTTTCAGCTCCTTTATTTAACTGGAATCTTTCCCAAACCCAATTATTTGAAAAAATAAGATTAGATAATTTAGAAACCATAAATGATTTATGCTTTAGAGGTAGAATAATTGACTGGGATTTCTTGAAAGATTCTTTGAAGAACTGCTCAGATCAAGAATCTGTTTTTTGTGGAAGTTCAACAGAAAATTATTCAATTTCTTGAAATATAACAGAAAAACTAACTGAATTTGAGAATTTTTAGAGATCATGGTCCATGGTCCCCTCCTGCTAAATCTCTCTCTCCTATTTACAATATTCTGTAATATAATAAAGAAAAATTAGACTGTCAAATTAAATGGGAACATATGTTAGATGACCCTATTAATAACGAAGAATGGCAAATCTTATGGAAAAGATTATTCAAGTGTAGTTTACATTTAAATTCAACTGAACAACTATTTAAAATGTTCCATCTATCTTATCTAGTCCCAAGTAATTTAGACTTAATGTATGACGACACTACAGATGAATGTTTCAGATGCTCTCAGGAAAAAGGTACTTTTCAACATATATGGTGGGCATGTGAAAAAGTCAAACTTGTTTGGGGTAAAATTAGTCATATTCTCTCTTATATTTTACAAAAAAATATTACTCTTAAAATGAGCGAAGCGTTATTGGGTAAGAGTTGATGGAATAACAAAATCTGAAGACAAACTTATTCTTAGAATCACATCAGGTACTAGGCTATGCATAGCATCTCTTGGAATTCAGTTATAGATAAAAATCAACCTAACCTGTAGTAATGAATATTTCCTCTAGCAAATTGAGCCATTACAATAAATTCTTCCTTACTTGGTCTCCTGGATCAATAGCAGCTAATAGCAAATTGCTATTAAGGGCTTAGCCGCTATCCTGATTAATAATAATTCCTTTCTCTCATATCAATTTATCAGTTTAAGACAGTAAAATAATATTTTGTTTTTCCCGCTAATTTTTCTCATGATTGGAAACTCATTAACTTTTCCCACTCTTTTTTTAGTTCTTCAAACAGGTTTAATATTTTTTCTTGAAGTTTTTGTCTTTTCAAACTTTAAATAAAATAAATTCTTGACGTTTAAAAAATACATGATGGTGATATCAACTTTTACAGACACACATCTGTAAATCTTGCATATGTCCTTTTTTGGGGGATTTCTAACACATGAACTTACATGCAAAACAATTGTTTGTCGATGAATGTGGTATGTACAGCAAAATCATCTCCTGCATCATCTACAGCGACATCAGGCTGACCATCAAGCCCTTCCTCATGTTCCACTGGAGGATCTGCAGGCAGATTGTGCTGCAACGCAGATCTTATACAGATTTGTATATAGGTTGTCTGATAAAAAAAACTTTGGAGACTAGATCACACGTACTATACTGCTGACATTGGCCTTGTTATTGCAAACAGCTGAAACTGCCATGCTGGATCCTCCCAGCACAGCAGCCAACAAACTATGTCAAAATCAACTCAGCTTACAACTGCAGAGTCC
The DNA here is from genome assembly GCA_037306005.1 of Rhinophrynus dorsalis. Classification (NCBI taxonomy): domain Eukaryota; kingdom Metazoa; phylum Chordata; class Amphibia; order Anura; family Rhinophrynidae; genus Rhinophrynus; species Rhinophrynus dorsalis. The sequence goes on from CM074719.1 coordinate 583,213,984, forward strand.
ATCAAATATTTCTTCCCCAAGTTCCCCAGTTATTGGAATCCTGTCCCACTTAGTGATACACAAGCCCAACACACTTGCCTTATTAATAAAATGTTAGTGTGATATTCCTTCTGCTTCATCTCTAAAGATAGGGTAAATAGCACTAGTTACATAATGCCTACTACTCTAATATTATCCATGTTGTTATGGTATCCCTTAATTTCTATGCTTGGGATAATATCTGACTGTCATGCATCAAACACTCAAATCTTACTAATATTAAACTCTTGTCCATAAGTCATGATATAAAGACTTTTAAAACGACCTGTTAATTAAATGTTAAGCGGCTGCTACTTCACTGCTCCACACGATGCAGTCATGCGCCACCTCACTCAGGCGATACAATCATGCGCAGTAGAGACTGCCGGAACGTGGGCAGTCTCTACTACACATTACTGCATCTGACAAACATCCTACTGGTTTTTTTATATAGGATTATTTTAAAAAGGACTAAATGGAGATTACACATAAACATAACAAAAAACGGCAAACCCAAAGATAATCATTTGGTGTATCAGATATTTCACAGACCAATTGAGGACACTCAATATGAGAAAAAAAAATGTGTGTAGGAATAGAGGGAAATGCGGCCAAACAGGGTTACCACTAGTAAAAGGAAAATCCTAAATGTCAATTTCATTGGAAATTAACTTTATCTACATCATGATAGGGCTTATTAGCGGATCTCAATGATGGCTTTAAGTCCTTGATTGTAGGGACAGATAATCGTTCACTTTCCAAATTTCAGCAGTGGTCAGGTGATTAAACACTGATCTCCATGTATGCAGCATTGATATGGAGCAGCACATGGAATGGGAAAACAGACAAATTAACCTGCAATTGTAGAGTCTCTCTAAGCAATGCATTTAACAACCATTTGGCACACATCTTCTATAAGTTTTATTTATGTATTTATTTTGTAATACTCAGACCTCACTGAAGGGCATCAGGACACCTCCTGATGTCCTCCACCTATTGATCTCCCAGGCTTTTTATAATGTTCCTTCCACATTATACTAATCTAAACTAAAGAAAACACTTAGATGTATAAATCTGTAATTTTTTATTTGGATGTAAGGTCACTTCCCCCTCTGACATCTCAAAAAGGGATGAAGATGCATTTTAAATTGCTTTATTTGTAAAATTAAGCCTTATGGCTAAAGTAGGGACAACATTTAATGTGAAATAAAAATGTGAAAACTTTGGGGGATGATGGAGTTCCTTTGAACCTTCTTACTTCCTGCCAAGAAGGAAGAAGAGGTGTAGATTTGTGATAAAATGTATAAGCATGCTCAGTGCTTACTCATATTGCATCAGTGATGCACAGGAAGGGAAATATGGACCCTTTCTAATAGTGAAGCATGACTTGTTAGTGCCTTAGAGAAGGCTTTGTGGCCCCTTGCACTGCTACACTAGTGTTTCAGGACATCTTGGAACATAACAAGTGTTTTGAAAAACACATGTTGAAAGGTGATACTTCGCCTTTAAACATTCCAACCATGTGAAAGCTGTCTGGGCCTACAATGCCAAGTGTGTGTGATTTACAGTGCACAAGTGACTAGGAGGTTCTATTTATTTAAGCAAAACATGATTGTGGTGTAGGGTTACTGTTCATCTTGTTTTACCCCTTGTGTGCAGGAGATTTCTCCAATACACAGAAGTCACCTCTAGCATTCAGTGGAATAAATTAAGATGCTTTTGAATTTATACCATTGCACTACAATGCAAGCAAGTTCTAGCATCAGCCAAGTAGTGTCTCCACTGCATCTTACTTTTCCTTATAATTGATCCTTATACTCTTGATTCACATGGGTTCTTTACGAGTGCAGTCTTAATAGTAATGGCTTTTCCTTCTTTCAATGCGGATCCCTTTTTGTTCTAGTTACAATATTTCATTACTATTGCACCCACTTGCCTGAGTTGCATGCTAACTGGTTAAAGGGATAGTATTGCTTAAATGTAACTAATTTTGATATTGTAGAGACTAAAAATATGAATATGATGAGGTATGTTCCATCTTACAAACGTGTGTAGTTTGAGAAGCATCCAAAGTTCCAGTTTCACAGAAGTCTGCCACGTACTGAGAGAAGCAGATTGAAGTTCCGGGACCGTCCTGCGGCTCTTCAGCAGAGCTGAAATAGCGTGATATAGAAAAGAACACTTAATTGAAACGGTCTATAAAGTGTGCCTTTGAGCTTGTGGAGAATTCTGTCTCCACTCAGATAAATTTGTAAAGTTGTTCAGGTGGTAGCCAGTATCCAAATGAGTATTGTATTTTCCAAGGTCAATAATGTAAGTGAAAATGGTTGAAAAAACTGTAGTAGGCTGCTTAATGTCTAAAAACAATTCTCATTTATTATAAAATATATTAAATATGTATATATATACATATATATATATATATATATAAAACAACAAACCAATTGTAGGCAATAACAATAGAATATAATATAGTAACGTTTCGCAGCTCAGAGGCTGCTTTCTCAAACCAACTGGATTGTTATACAAAAATATACAAAGAAACAAACATGGCAGCCTTACTCACTTTTAAAATTTCCCTCCTAAGTTCTAATTGGATAACCTAGCAATACATCAGTTGACCTTAAAGATAGATAATCTAATGATTTTTAAAAATATAAAACTTAAAAATATTACAAAATATATATTTCAAATATATCAAGAGGACTAAAATTGTATCTAAACATTTTTTATTATCTGGAAATAAGTAATCGTTTTTATAAACAGATCATTGTGTATCAATAAAACAAACTTTATTAGAACTACAATATGCCTCATTGTATAACTGATCTAATTGTAACCACAATTCTTTTAATAATAGTGAGAAAATAGAATAATAATATCCAGTGAATATATATAAAGAGCAAGAAACCAAAGAAATAATTATAAATAATAGAGGGTAATAACCAAAAAGAAAAACTCTCCGATCACCATTGACCATAGAGTCATGCGGTTCAAACGGACCGGAGCTTGCGTTCCAACGTGTCTAAGACAACAGTGGTAACAAGCTCAAAACAAAAACTATATATAAATAAAACATCCACATAGAAAGAGGCTCAAATTAAGAACTCGAAAGTCCCACATATAATCTCACAAAATACATATCACGATGAACAACTTAAGATGTAACTATAATGAAGCGACGAGAGTAAAACCATGGGTGTAACGGTGCGGTGGCCAAAGATCAGCCGCATCACCGACATCCACATGAACACTAATCACCGCTGCACTGCAAAGATAATGAATATACAAGGGAGTAAGGAGACATATAAACAAGTTACCTATATTACCTCAAGAGAAAACTATAAGTGGATCCACGATCTCAAATCGCAAATAGCGATAACACAGAATAAAGATAAACTCCACTGTGAAAATGATGACCATAAAACAGGCTAAAAAGCTGATGTACAATGTACCCAACAAAGCTAGCATACCTAAAAACATAAAGTCTAAAGAAGAAACATAAATATAGTAAGAAAGTTTATAACATACAAAAAATGGGGCTGAACTATAACAAAATGGGAGCAACCACAACATAAAAGGACACCTGTATAACCATATACAGCAAAATATATAAAGATATATCAATATATATAATGAGATATATATATATAAAAAAGAGAAATAGAATAATAGGGTAATAGTATGAGAAAAAATATAAATAGAATTATATATACAACTATTAATTTAATATTTACATATAGATAAACAGATATCAAACATGTAGCTTAATATGAAACTACATACTCATATAAAAAAAAAAAAAAGCCCATATACACAATTGGTAGTTGGATGTCAAAATGAATGATAGGTGATATACTTAATACAATATGATAAAATCTAGGATAAGTGCTAGGGCTATATATATGTATTTAGTGTGTGAAAAAAACACCTCTATACAAAGGATATAAATAATGATTGGATAGCAAAAATGAATGATGTGAGTTGTGTAATAATAATAATATATAAAATTAAATTAATATTAAAGTGTTTGAGGAATAAAATGTATATGTATAGAATTGCAAATATATGGTGAAGTGAACTAGTGAATGTGAATTTGTGATAAAGTGAACTATTTAGAATACAAAAGATAAAACATATGGTAAAATAAATTCACCATACATATGAAAAATAAATAACAAATATATCATATATATATATATATATATGGATATACACAAAGTATATATATATATATATATATAAAAAAATAAATAAATAACAGGAATCACCACGCTACATCACAGGCTTCATTTAGGCCTCTCGGCACCATGGTGTCTAATCTAAAAATCCAATATGATTCTCTCATAAGTAATTTTTTGAGAGAATTTTGTCCTATATTGGATTTAACATGCTCAATAGGAAAAATCTGTAGGCCTTTCGGATCCTGATTGTGGTGATGAAGAAAGTGTCTTGAGACACTATGTAAAAGGTGTCCTCTCCTGATGTTATATCTATGTTGGGTGACCCATGCTTTAAAACTCTGTGTCGTCCTACCCACATATTGTAAATTACAAGGGCAACTAAGCAGATAGATAACAAATTTAGTGTCACAGCCCAAAATGCCATTGACGACAAAAGTTTCCCATGTAACAGTAGAGGTAAAACTACTAACATCCATTGGCAGAATGGAACATGTGACACATCTCTGAGCTTTGCACCTATATACTCCATTGCCCTTGTTTCGATGTCCCTTTTCAAAAATTGAATTGATATTATGATTTTTACCATTACCTGTTTTCACAATTTCACTTTGACCTTTATTTTGTCTATCCTTAGTTTTCTGTTGACCTTGAGTCTTCAAATTACTTGGAGCTAAGATGTTTTTCAAGGTTTTAGATCTCCTAAAAGTTACTTTAGGCCTCTGTGGGATATTCCTTTTCAATAACGGATCCTCCCTTAAAATGTTCCAATGTTTGGTGAGAATCTTCTTAATATTATTTCCCTTAATATTATAATTTGTGATAAAATTTGGAAATTGATCACATATATCCATTTTACATTTTGGTTCTCTATCATTTGGCTCTTTAAATTCTTTGGCTTTCACATATGAATCATCTATAAATGTTTTAGGATATTTCTTATTTTCAAATCTCTCTTTTAGAATTTTAGATTGAGTCTCATAATCTTTTAGATTTGAGCAATTGCATTTAATTTGTCTAAATTGACCATAGGGCACATTATTTAGCCAAGGTTTATAATGGCAGCTCCTATAGTCAAGATAGCTATTGGCATCCACTTTCTTAAAAAATGTGCGGGTACAGACATATGAATCGTTTTGACCAATAAGGTCTAGATCCAAAAATTGTATCTGTCTCTCATCCACATGGCTGGTAAACGCCATACTCCATTTACTATCATTGAGATATTCTACAAATTTTGGAATAAGGGATGAATCGCCCCTCCATCATCGATATATCTGCGACAGAGTACCAGGTTGGAGCCAAAAGGACAGTTGTTATAAATCTTGCCATGTTCCAAATAACCTAAAAATAGGTTAGCATAGCTTGGCGCGAACCTGGTACCCATCGTTGTGCCTTTAATTTGTAGGTAAAACTGATCATTAAACACAAAATAATTGTGTGTAAGGATGAATTTAATAGCTTCAATCAAAAACTCTATCTGTTTTTTGGGCATAAGGAGGTCCTCGTTTAAAAATAACTTTGTTGTCTCTAAACCCCCTACATGGGTAATATTAGAATAAAGGGATGTTATATCTAGACTAACCCAAGTGAAACCTTTTTGCCAAACAAAATCTTTTAACAAAGATAAAAGGTGACCCGTATCTTTTAAATAGGAGGGGAGTCCTACCACTCGTCTCTGAAGATGATAGTCAATATATTCCGATAGATTACTGGTAAGAGAGTCTCTGCCTGAAATGATAGGTCTGCCTGAGGGACTAACCAATTGTTTATGAATTTTAGGAAAGTGATAATATATAGCCAATTTAGGATTTTTTGGAATAATAAAATCCCTCTCTTGTACCTCAAGCAGACCTTCATCTACAGCTTTAGTTAACATAGAGTTTAATTCATATACAAAATCTTTGGTGGGATCTAATTGTAATCGATCATAATAAGAGGTATCAGATAATATCCTATTAGCCTCACATTTTGTCACGGTTTTTAAAGACTCTCAGACGTAAGGTTTGGTAAAAACGTAACTTTATTGAAAAGTTAAGGCAATCCCCATAGGGAAACATACATAACAATACAACAATAATAGTCCATACAATAGGTTCTACCAGCCTTGCCTAAAATACCTGCAAGGCAACCCAAGTGACAGTAGCAATAACAGGCTCTACCGGCCTTGCCTATAACGGGTAAGGCAACCGTGAGATGACATATACCGGTTCTACCGGCCTTACCAATACCGGGCAAGGCAGCCCAAAGAAGTACTGAGTGTAGGCTCTACCGGCCCTGCCAATACCGGGTAAGGCAACCTTAAAGATGGTAATGTACAAGGTTCTACCGGCCTTACCAATACCGGGCAGGGCAGCCTGAGGAACACTGTAGTAGGCTCTACCGGTCCTGCCAATACCGTGTAAGGCAACCTTAAGGATGGTAACGACAAAGGTTCTACCGGCCTTACCAATACCAGGCAGGGCAGCCTGAGCGAGTAGACCAGCTGTCAGATGACTATGACAGCAGAGAGGAATAGGAACTAAGGTCTTACTCAGCAGAAGTCTATTGCCAGGGAAAATCGGACGACTGCATAGGAGTGGACAGCGACCTAGCCTCAGTACTGGATAGATCAGGAGCAAATCAACGTCCGTACGTTGGGACCAACAATAAATATCGCCACCAGGTTAATGGAGTAAACCAGCGTCCGCACGCTGGAACCAACAGAGTATGGCCACCAGGTTAATGGAGTAAACCAGCGTCCGCACGCTGGGACCAACAGAGTATCACCACCAGGTTTAATGGAGTAAGCCAGCGTCCACACGCTGGAACCAACAGTGTATATCGCAACCAGGTTTAATGGAGTAAACCAGCATCCGCACGCTGGGACCAACAGTAAATGTCGCCACCAGGTTTTAATGGAGTAAACCAGCGTCCGCACGCTGGAACCAACAGTGTATATCGCAACCAGGTTTAATGGAATAAACCAACGTCCTCACGCTGGAACCAACAGTGTATATCGCAACCAGGTTTAATGGAGTAAACCAGCGTCCTCAAGCTGGAACCACAGTAAGTGTCGCCACCAGGTTTAATAGAGTAAACCAGCATCCGCACGCTGGAACCAACAATGTATAAGCAGCAGTGAGAAGAACAATGTCGCCGGAGCAACGGGCTAGAGCAGGAGCCCTACACTCCAATGGGGAGTCCACCGGAGCGAGACTGATGCGCTGACAGATGACTGGATCCACCGGAACCGCCGGTGCAGAGCGAACCGGCTGGAGAAGCGGCAGGCAGGAGACACAGGAACTCCGTAAGATTAACCCGCTAGGTGCTGGAACACCGGAACACTAGCATACAGGAACATTGGAACACCGGAACGCAGGATCAGCAGGCCCAGAAGCCTGACATGCAGATCAGGCCAAGTGAAGTCAGAAACACCACAAAAGGGCAACCTGGAAGTGCTCAACCTGGGTTTAAAAAGGCTGTGTGAGGAGGGCTAATAGCAGACAGCCAATCAGGAATACTCAGCAAGTGACAGACACAGAACAGCACGAATCACGGGCACCGTGATACATATATAATCTTTCAGATCTTGAATTGGTAAACCCCCTCCTTTGCCCACCTGTTTTATAATAATTTCATGATTGTTAATTAGACTTTGTATTGCCAGTCTCTCTTGTCTGCTTAAATTGTACCTTTTCTTATTCTTTTTCTTCATAAGATTTCTAAAATCCTTCATAACAACTGTAGAGAAAACCTCTACATGTTTTCCAATAGACTCCACCGGAAAGAACTCAGATTTGGGTTTGAAAGAACTAGGAACTTTTCCTTCCAATATATATTGAGTCTCAGTGTCCACAAAAGGAATAATCTCCAAACCCTGTGTATTTAATAAAGGTTGTTCTGTTACAATTGGAATTCTTTCTGAGTGTCTATTGAATTGTTTGTTCGCAAAATATCTTTTGAGAGACAACTTGCAAACAAAAGTATGGAGGTCTACAAATAATTCGAAGAGGTTTGGTTCAGAAGATGGACAGAAAGACAATCCTTTTGACAAAAGAGATTCCTCAGACTTGGTTAGTGTATATGAGGATAAATTGAAGATACAAGTATCTTTCAACTCACCCTTGTTCTTTTTGGGTTTCCCCCTTCCCCTCTTACCTCTTCCACCTCCGATTCCCCTCTTTTTTGTATCACTCCCTCTTTGAGAGGTAAGAATCGATTTTGGTTCCTCCACCACTTTAAACTGTGGTCTTTGGGTAGTCGTAGTAGTCGTGTATATATATATATATATATATATATATATATATATATATATATATATATATGTTTAATATATTTTATAATAAATGAGAATTGTTTTAAGACATTAAGCAGCCTACTACAGTTTTTTCAACCATTTTCACTTACATTATTGACCTTGGAAAATACAATACTCATTTGGATACTGGCTACCACCTGAACAACTTTACAAATTTATCTGAGTGGAGACAGAATTCTCCACAAGCTCAAAGGGCTGGTTCTAGATATATGCCTTTATGGTTTGAGAGATAATCTCCCCTAAAGTTGCCCTCTCTTTCTCTCCCTTCCCTGAAGTCAGCGGACTGTCAGGTGGCTCTGCAGCTCAGCCAAGATCGCGTTAATAAAAAATAAATCTTTCACTTGAAATGGTCTTCTACACGTGCTTGGTTTGCAAGCACACGTAGAAGACCGTTTTAGTGAAAGATTTAGTTTTTATTAACGTGATCTTGGCTGTGCTGCAGAGCCGCCTGAAAGTCGTACGACAGGCTTCCCTGCAGTCAGCTACAACGCTGACTTCGGGGAAGGGGGAGGGAGGGGGAACTTTAGGAGAGATTATCTCTCAAACCATAAAGGTTTGAGAGATGACATTGGGGCCAATACATTTTTTTCATATGACTTTAATATACGGATTTGTAATTATTAAGTATTACTATCCCTTTAAGGCAATTAGGTGACATTTTCCCAGATGTTGTTGAAGTTTGTTTTAAGGCTTTGTTATGTAAATGGACATCAGCTCAAGTTATTTTCTTCTGACATTTTCCGGTTGTTGGTGTCGCCAGCTTCCAGCCTATTGGAATAGAAAGCCAGGAGGTAGAAGTTGTGAAAAGAGGACCAGCTAATTTATAACTGTAAGTGATGCTGTTCCAGTTTGCTCATGTTGCATTTTTTTTTGTTTTCTTCTCTTCACGCTGAAGGCAAATGTACACTAGGCAATGATGAATAGCCTTTAGTCTCACTCTAAACAAGTTGTGTGTGTGTGTTACATTCAAACAATGTGAGGGTATCTTGTCACACATATTTACAACACCATCTTAGGCTAACAGCTAAAAGGGAGGATTTTAACCCTTTAAGGAGCAAAAGGAGTTGACCTTGATTGTCCTTAAAGGTTTAAGATGACATCCAGCTAGTACAAATCCTATTTGTGATTACATTTAAAAAAATGGTATAATTATTGATAAATATATATTGCAGGGTCTATCCTACTGAATAAAACACTGCTGAGATTTTATTAAAATGTTATTGCAGCTCGAACTTGCATATTATGGATGTAGTTTACAGTCCTCACATGGCTTGAAATATAACTGTGGTGCTACAGCAGCCTATGATAGGTTATTGACACTCAGAGTATCTATACACGGACCGCTGTAGAAGCAGTTTCACTATAACATTTCAAGCCATGGAAGTCTCGCACCCAAACAATTCCAGTTTCAGTTACAATACTTTTTGAATATAACATCTCACAGCAGTGGTGGTAATGCTCTTGTTTTACTCAGCATGAACCCAGAAATGCATATATTTTTATCGTTTTGCATTATGCTGTCCTTTTAAATCCCAGATTAGCAATCCAAATAAAAAGGGCACATACCCATATCTGCTCTTATCAATTTGATTAATACAGCAATCTACAGAATTTGTTTAATCTGGGCAAGGACTTTATTCGATTTATTGAATACACTTATTATGCAATGCTTTGAGAACAATATGTGTACCATAATATAGTTACAGATCCATAGGGTTATGTTAAAAAACTTTCCATTAATGTGATAATACAAAATTTGATGTACTGTGCTTCAGCTTTCTAACACAAAAACATTCCCTCATACTTTTACTTGTTCTAAGAAACCTTCCTACAAAAATTTCAATGAAGGACTTTTGTGGTTTGTCAAACTTTGACCCTTGTTGTGCTCACATGTTCTGTTAATCCTTTGATTGCCAGAGGGATACGCAACACATTGCAAAGCAATGCATTGCATACCCTTCTGGCACTCAAAGGGATGCTTGTAAGTTCTCACAAACAAGGTCTTCTTCATAGCTATTTGTATGAAATTGTGACATGTCAGCTATTTATAAATAAAAATTAAATTAAAAAAAAATCTATTAATGTTAACCCTTTGAACGCTAGTCATGTCCCACGCATTTGAAAGAAAGACATCAGACTCCTCTCTGTCACAGCCAAAGTGAAGATTTGCAGCTTTCCAAACAAAATCTGGGAAATTCATGGTTAAAGGATAAAGCACTGTGATTGTGAGCATTAAGCGTGAACCCACTGACCCCTTTCTTTGTTGATGAGAACTGATAACATCAAAATGGACATCACTAATGACATTTATAACAATACTAATTAGATACCATTTTCAAAGTGTGAGGACTATCTGTATATGTATAATACATATTGGGTTACAGTATACTTATAGAAAATATGTAATATTAATTTTTAAAGGAAATGGATATTAGAAAAATTTTTGCCACCAAGGATGCACCATCATCATCAGCAGAACCAATTGAGTCTCAGCAGCAGCAAGAAGAATCTGAGACTGTTGTTGCAGTTGATGATTCCTTACATTCCGAAGAAGGCTCAAGAATGGGTACAAGCAGCCCTGCAAGAGTCACAGACAGTTCAAGTGGTAGTTCTCTGCATGTGACTTCATTTCATGAGTCCACCGATTTAGGTGATGTTGAAAAGGGTCCAATGCAGCTTAAATTATCACAGTATCCGTTTTGGTACACAAAAATGCTCATTTCAGTGTAATTGGTTTGAAAAATACTCATGGTTGGAATATTCATTCCAAAAAAATTCTTCATTTTGTTTTGCTTGTAGAAATTTTGGACCGAAACAATCTCGGTCAAACTTAGATTCTCTTGTGTGCACCAGTGGCATTAAAAACTGTAAACGGGATTTAGATTCCTATAAAGAGCATGAAAGATCGGCATGCCATAAATCTAGTATGGTGGCATGGGCATCTTACAAGGAGGGTATAGTACATGGTAGTGTATTAGATAAGATTCAAACAGCCAGTGAATTCAAATTAGACAAAGGAGGGACTATATGGTACAGATTGTAGCTGCAACAACCTACCTAGCTAAACAAGGAATTCCATTTAGGGGCCATGATGAATCGGAAGATAGCCAAAATGCAGGAACCTTTAAAGAACTCATAAAGAGTCTAGATTTGACCCCATACTTAAAAGTCACAAACCACCAGCAAATGCTACCTATATGTCACCTTCATCCCAGAATTCCATCATTCAGTGTTGCTCTGAAGAAGTTACATTTAAAATAGTTGGTGAATTGAAGAATTCTGGAATATATACAATAATGGCAGATGAGGCAAGAGATCATCGCAAAGAGCAGTTGGCAATCTGCGTTTGGTATGTTTTACCAGAAAATGGTGAAATTAAAGAACATTTTCTAGGTTTCAGGGAACTAAGAGATTTTAATGCAGATTCCATCACGGATACTTTACAGGAATGCTTGAAAGAAAATGGGACAGACAATCTGTTATGTGTTGCTCAAACATATGATGGTGCAGCAGTTATGAGTGGAATAAGTGGTAGTGTGCAGGCAAAGTTTCAGAAATATCATCCAGAAGCCATATATGTCCATTGCTATGCCCATGAACTCAACCTTGTGCTGTGCCACACATGCAAAGCCATCACAAATGTGAAAGATTTCTTCAACACAATGGAAAATCTCTATACTTTTTTCAGCACATCACTCATTAACCATCAAAAGTTCAAAGATGTTCAAACCACTCTTGGAGTACAGGAAGGGGAGCTTGTTCAACTTTCAGATACTCGCTGGTCTTGTCAAGTTCACTCTGTAAATGCTCTTATAGCAAACTTCACAGTTGTCTACAAGTGCTTGTCAGAAATTGAATCCTGTAATGCCATTGGCCTGTTCTCACAGCTAAAAAAGTTGTCAACTGTTTTTTGTCTATTCATGTTCCAGTCTTTGCTTAGCACAACAGAAGGCTTCCATCAAGTCCTCCAAAAAGAAGATCTAGATTTGGCTAAAGCAGTTGATTGTAAAGAAGCTGTTTGTAGCACTTTAAAATCTCTGTGAACAAATGAAACAGCTTCAGAGATACTTCAAAAAGCTGACAATTTGTTGTCTTCTACAACTACAAGCACAGAATATCAGACCAGGCAGTACAAAGAATAAAACAGAAAATCATGGAAGACTTTGTGTTTGAAGCAAGTCATTCTTGGGAAGATGTCACTTCAGAACAAGACTTCAGAACAAAGATATTTTTTCCTTGCTTGGATCGGATGCTCTCAGAAGAGATGATGAGGGGGGGTTCAAGTTTGCAGTCCATTTTCTCAGAACTTCCTATCTGATGATTTGCATGGAATTGCAAAGCATTATAACATAGAATTTAAGCGGGAGGAAGTGCTTGTAGCAAAGAATTTTTTTTCTCGGAAAATGCAGCATGGTGAAACTCTCTCAATGGATCAAGTGTACCAACAATTAGATCCACTGATGTTTCCAACAGTAAAAAAAAATAATTCAGATTGCTTTGACAATTCCTGTGAGTAGCTGTAGTTGTGAGAGGTGTTTCAGTGCTTTAAGACGTCTTCACAACTGGCTGAGATGCACTTTGGCACAATGTAGATTACAGAATTTGCTGTACTTTCAATTGAGAGAAGTGTGCTACAATCTCTATCAGATGAAGCAATCATTGATCATTTCAGTCACAAGAAAACAAGAAGACAGGCACTAACATTTTCTAATTAACATAGTAGCATAGTAAATTAGGTTGAAAAATAAAAGTTCATCAAGTTCAATCCTTGCCACATAACCCAGATAAATGAGAATTATATAGCTTTCCTGCTACCAAATAAGTTAGTCTTTTTCAGACCTTCCTGATTTGCCTACTAGTACACAGTATAACCCTGTATGTTTCCTCTTGAAAGAAATGTATTTAATCTTTTCTTAAACTGATACATTGTATCTGCCATAACCACATCCTTAGGCAAGGAATTCCATAATTTAACAGACCTTACTGTAAAAAAATACTTCCTCTGCTGAAGTCGAAACCTTCTTTCACTAATCTCAAGGGGTGTCCCCTGGACATTTGATCAGGCCTTGGAATGAATAGCTCACCACAGAAAACCTTGTATTGACCGCTCATATTCTGTACATTGTGATAAGATCTCTTCTTAGTCATCTTTTCGCTAAACAAAATAAACGAAGTTTGTCTAGTCATTCCTCTTACGTCAAGTCCTCCATTCCCTTGATTAATTTTGTTGTTCTTCACTGTACCCTCTCCAGTTCTAGAATATCCTTTTTCAGAACTGGTGCCCAAAACTGCACTGCATATTTATGGTGAGGTCTTACCAATGATTTGTACAGTGGCAAAATGATGTTATCCACTCTTGCTCCAGTACCCCTTTTTGTGCAAGACAGGACTTTGTTTGCTTTTGCTACTGGTATTTGACACTGGTCACTGTTTCCCAGTTTGTAGTTCATAAGGATTCCCAGGTCTTTCTCTAGCAATGAGTCCCCTATTATGATTACATTAAGTTCATAAATAGGATTGGGATTTTTTCTTCCCAAATGCATGACTTTATACTTTCCCACATTAAACTTCATGTTCGATTTGGTTGCCCAATCTGCCATTTTATGTAAATCCCTCTGTAAAGAGCAAATATCCTGTTCTGAATTTATTATTCTACATACTGCTGATGTCAATACTGACATTTTGCTTTCTATATCAATTTCCAAGTCATTTATAAACATGTTAAAAAGTAGTGGAACTATTACTGAACCCTGAGGTACCTCTCAACTTTAACTGATTCGAGAATTGTTCATTTACAACCACACACTGTTCCCTATTCTTCATCCAGTTTTCTATCCAATTGCAAAGGTTGCCCCCTATCCCACATTTCCTTATTATATACACCAGCCTCCTGAGGGGCACTGTATCAAATGCCTTTGCAGAATCTAGATATACTACATCATCTGCCTTATCATTGTCTAGGTTGCTACTTACTTCTTCATAGATTAATTTGGCATGATCTATTCATCATAGAACCATGTTGATTCCGGCTAATAATCTTATTTTCGGTGGTATAATCCTGAATATAATCCCTTATTATCCCTTCTAGCAGTTCAAACTCACAGGTCTATAATTCCCAGGTTCTGTTTTAGTTCCCTTCTTAAATAGAGGCATTATATTGGCTCTACACCAATCTTGTGGCACTGAGCCTGTGGTGAGAGAATCTTTAAAAAGTAAAAAGATGGTAAATGAGTTTTAAATCTGCAACACAAATAAAGCTATTTGCACTAAACAAATTGAAATATATGTAAATCTGTTTATGTTAATGTTAAAAATAAATTATATTTATTTATTGTTAAATAGGATTCACTATTTTAACTTTTTTACATTTGAACTTGTCACTTTATAATAATGTGTGAAGAATTGCTGGAAGAAGTTATACTGAATATCTACATATAAAGGCCTAGATTCACTAAAGGTCGATGCTGTGGCAATATAATCTTGTCAATATGTTCGAAATACTTCAACATTTTGATGTACACATACGTCAACATATTGAGTGCCATGGGGATGTGCATTGCTCACCCCTGTGGCTCTCAAACGGTTAAAAAAAAATTACACCAAGCACTACACAATTATCCCCTTAGCTATGTTTTATATATTATACATGTTGTGCAAGGGAAGGGGTGGAGAAGGTCCCTATTACCATACAGGATTTTTGAAGTGCTGTTGATGTGGAAGGGATGTCCTCCCCTCACACATCCCCAACACTACAACAAGTCTGAAGTTGAACAGCATTCTCTCTCTGCTTCCCCACTTGGCCAGTAGGGGGTTGGAGATAATAGTTTCAGCACCATATACAGCATTGAGTGCCATGGGGATGTGCATTGCTCACCCCTGTGGCTCTCAAACGGTTAAAAAAAATGACACCAAGCACTACACAATTATCCCCTTAGCTATGTTTTATATATTATACATGTTGTGCACTCACAGGGGAAAAAGCCTGGGGGTTACACAGAATCTATGGGGATTTGTGGCTACCATTTGCCCCCAGCCTTTTTTCTTGCCCAGTGGTAGCCATAGAACCACATATATATACTGCTTGGCCCCCACACTTGTTCTCTTGACCACTGATAACCACAGATCCCCATATTCACTGTCTGACCCTCTCCAGTCTTTTCCCCTTGCCCACTGCTAGCCATAAAGCATCCCTTCCACATTAACAATAGTTCACAATCCTGCCTACTTCTGATTGCTTGAGGGCTGTTACTCCAAATGAAAGTACAGGGAGATTCTAACTTTGACAACTTCAGGTAGGTGAGGTTGACATTGCGAACTCTGACAGCAGAGTCTGCTATTGGAGGTTAGTGAATGTGTCAAAGTGTCACATTAACATCTCAACACCCCCCCTTGTATGCGAAACTGTCTCACTGTTGATGTGATAATGAAAATTCATAAACCTGTAGGATTGATGTCAATGTTGTATATTTTTTATCTGAGTGCCGGTAATGTAATGTCATAGACACTTTAGTGAATACTATCGATGTGTCTTCAACACTGCTCCAACAGGACATCGACATTTTCAGCCCCCTTCAAATTTTAGTGAATCTAGGCCAAAGTGTTCTATATGTAACATGGACCTTACCCTCCAAAGTGAGATACACAGCTGCAAACTTTTACTACCTGATTTAATGAAAAATGGAGTCTAATATGAGTGACTTTGTTTACATGTCTTAATAAATATTTTAGTTGTTCAATTGTTACATTTTGTAACTGAATTTCATTTGTTACAAAAAAAAACAACTAAATTCTTGACAATACATTTTTTGTTCATACAAAATTTTTGTTATTTCATTATTTAACATGGTTGAAAACATATACTAAATAAAATATATGTGGAACTGGAATACTAATTCCCTGGTTTGATTTTCTTTCTGGGTATGAAAATCAGTTTTTCCTAAAATTATTCTTTTTGTACATAACGACTTCATATGTCTTTGCAAGGCATGCTCAACAGTTGCTTATTCAGCTATTGCTGAACTACAGCTCCCAATATCTTCAGAAACTGCAAGTATTTGGGTTGTCCAAACACATGCTGTTACTATTCTTTAGTACAGTTATCTACACCAATACTAAATTTGAATCAATAGTATTGAAAGATGAATAAATGTCATTTATCTTTTTATTCATATACAGTTTTCCATAGCTTTCCTCAATCCATTACATTATGAGTACAATCACATATCATTTTTTGTTTAAAGTAATATCTGAAAAAATATTTAAGGCTTTTTGACTTCACCTGCCTATGCTCTTCTTCTTCCCCTTGGATATCTCATTGTTCCTTCCTCGGAATTAAGGTGATATAGGACACCCCATCCCCCACTTGACAATAGAGGTTGCAGAGGTTATCTTTGCTCCTAAATGGCTCTTCTGTGCTGCTTGATACTCTGGCATTTCTCTGTGAAGCTGTGTCCTGCTTGCCTTGGCAGTCAAACAATGACAGTCCTAGTACCTGCTGGGGTCCTGATGGCCTCTGCAACATGTCTGCTGGGTCTGTATCAGTCACTTAGGCTTTCTCTCAGTGTTTTGCTGGGTCTCCGGCCTGTTTACCAGCATCTTATTTAACCCTTTATGTGCCTCAGTATCTGTTGCAGACTGTAGTGTAGTACCCTGACTGTTGCAGCCTTGGCTTCTGTCACTGCACCCTCTCAGATGCAGCCAGATGCTACTAGAAATCCTTGAGTGTTGCCACAACACACACACACTGGCAACTAAATGGAGACAGCCTTAATAAGGGCAAGGCAACTTAAACCCAGGCCAAGCAACATGAACTATAGGGATTGCTGGGTAAAATGCTGCCATTTTATTTGCTGAACCTTGTGCATAGGGATAGCTAAATTTATATTCACCCTGGAACAGGTTGGTCCTCAGAAACCTGTACTACAGTTACATCCAAATTATGTTGGATTGAGTGGTATGTGCGCTAGTTCCATTGGCCATGGGTGCTGCAGAATACCTGACTCTAAAATATAGGCATAAATCACAAAGGTTGTAGTTCTCTAACTGCTTGAGTGCCAATCTTTGGCTAGCCCAATATTAAAGTACTGTGATATGTTTAAACAATGTCAGTTAAACATATTTATAACATTTGTAGTACATATGTGTACTACATAAATGTAAGTGTGGTTGTGTTCACGTGGTTATCGTCAATGCCGCGGGAAGCAGGTGCCTGACGTGCTGTGAAATTTTGCCATGGGCTCTAGCCCCAGATGTTTTTGGAACCTAGAAACTCCCCTGACTGTACTCTTTATGTAAATGAAAACGTCATCAGTGACATAGGATTGTGGATCTTGGCAGGTTTTTTTGAGATTTTGGTATATATAGAAGGGAGATGGGGTCCATTTCCTTTGTCCATTTTTAAAAGTCTGAATACTTTCGCTAATTTCTTCTTTTAAACAGAAAAAAGACTTCTCTTAATTTAGTATGTGTATAATTGCCACAAAGCGCAAATTATTTAAACTCCAAAATCCCAATTTAACTATCCAACAAAAGTCTAACAGTAACCTAGCCATTGTTCATTTCTAGAAGAATCTTAGTATGTGGCTAGACTCCAACCTCACATTTCATCTTCATATTGATAATCATCTAAACTTTAACCTAAAGTAAGAGCTCTGTTTAGAAACAAATCACATGTAAGTCCCAGGTGAGAAAAATATTGTAAAAAAAAAAAAAAAAAAAAAAAAAAAAAAGATGCTTTCAGTCATTTACTATGGGTATGTATTATATGTTTCTACACCACAAATCCATATTTGCAAACTTGTCTTTTTCTATAATTATGACGCTTTGTTCTTCAATGTAATTACTATACCCACCATTGTGATATCTCTAAATGACTAAATTGGTTAATACTTGAATCCAGATGTACTTTTCACATTCCTTGCCTAGTTTATAACCACTTCTCTGGAAAGCTATCACACTACCTGAGAAGTACGCTCAACTCCAACTCCCCATACATTTTATTACTGCCACTCTACCTTAGCAGCTTAAAATCCCTAATACCTCCCTCTGTATTTAAAACACATTAACGGTACATAAATGGCAATTTTTTTTTCCTCTTGTTTCTAATTCTATTTAGGCATAAATGTGTAACTTTGCATTGTAATTCCTCTCCAGGATGTATCTGAAATGAGATAAACCTTTTTATTCTTCCAGGTAAAACATTAACTAAATATATAAATCCATAAATAATTGTCCTAAGCAGGGTTTTTTTTACCATATGTTTAATTAAACATTCTTAAAGACCACATAACTTCAAGGCCATAGAAAAGCTGAAAATTTATTGCATGAGAAAATGTTAAACCTTTCATAAATTAAGTTCTACTGAACTCTTTAGGTTTTGCTCTATTTAAAAATACATTTGCTGTCTCTATTTTTTCCTTTGTTTTCCTCTTCTTCAGTAAATACTCTTCATAGTTAAGTCTGTTTGGTCTGTGTGTTTTGTGTTTTCTGTATGGTTCTCTCTGTATATATGGGTATTAAGCACACCCCTAAAAATATACTGTTGGCTAGTCCCTGCTGTTATGGTCATTTGAGTTCTTCGCAGTCCATCAGCACCCAATCAATTATTGATCTCAATGGCTTGTTTCTTTGGGACTTTTTGACTCTCTACTAATATCCAAGTATGATGTATACATTTTACGTGGCCATATTATTATATATATTATAGTATGGTTTAAAACTATATTTATGTCACGATTTACCATTTTCATATATTTGCCATTTAAAAAAAAAAACAAAAAAAAACTTTTTTCTCTAAAACATAAATCTCTCTTAATGTTCTTATTTTCTATTTATAATCTCATCTTTTGGATATTGTTTAATATACCTCAAAAGTGTTTTGCCAAGGTCTATGAAATAGCTTGGTGTGAAGACAGTAAGCAGAGTGAATGTGTCAACACATTCCTACGCTATAAGCTCACTAAACCAAAGAGCATATATTGCCCAGACAGAAGCTAACAACAGATGTGTTAGCTGCACAAACTGCTTTTAAAGGGATAGTAATGTTTCATAATAAAAGCAGCTCTAATTAATCATCATAGTATTTGGACTTTGGAGAGTGTTATTTCAGTAGGTCAGAGTTGTAGTTCCAGAGTAATTAAATGACAAAGTGTCCCCCTCCCGCCCCTTTTACTGATGTAACACTGTTCAGTCACAGCAGAAGGGAGGTGCCCAGGTAGTCTGCAGAGAGGGACAGTCTTCAATTAAGATAAGAGAAAAACCTGAAAAACTTGTCAAGGGGGGCAGGGCTTTCATTGTTTTCATAGTAAGAAGATTGTCCCCTGCTGTTATCTGTCTGGTCTATGGACTGCAGTCCACATCTGAGAAGAGATGGCTTACACTAGGTAAAAGGGGCGGGAGGGGAAACTTTGCTTGTGAATATCTCTCAAACCATAAAGGTTTGAGAGATAAGACTTATATCGTTCTTCATGTTTTTTTACTGCCTACAAAATAAAATAAAGATAAAACAAAGTATTACTATCCTTTTAAGTCAACTAACACATATAAAACTCTGACAGAGAAATGAGGGAGAGATAACATATAGGCTTAAACTTCTGGAGGCCGTGAACTGGAAGAGTTACTTAGCCTCACTCAAACTTTCATTTGTTTGCTACATACAAATTGGATAATTTATTCTGCGTAAACTATAATTCATCATTCATCTGCCATTATGCAAACTGGATGACTGTTTCATCTGACGTTATTTCTCAATAATTTGTTGGCTTGTATTCATCTCCATCCTGATCAGTCTAATATTCTATTGGACCTCACAGTGACATAAATTTACAAGAATACATTCATCCATTCTTAATTTTATTTCTTCTGTTTTCATTTACATATTAACATTTATCGCTTATATGGATTTGCAGTTATATAGATTATGCCATTCTGTTTTGTATGCATTTATTGTACATTTTCCAAAATTTTAACAGATATAAGGCAGGTAGTGGATCTACCTGCTTTGTCAATATATATTATTTTGATATAGTAAGTGAGATCTATTTTATATATGTATTTTATCTATGTACTCAACTTAAATGCAGGAGCTTAGTTTCCACAAACTGTTTTATAAATTTTCATATTTACCTGTGGCAACAGATTTGACTTTATTTATTGCTTTCATAAAGTATACATTAGTGGATTTATCTCCACCTCATCCAGGTTTGTCAATCCTAATTTTATATTTGTGGATCGCCATATATCTGTTTGTAAATTTGGATCTATAGAAAAACGTTTTGGTGATTTTTTTTTATTATTATGAGTGTATATACACATTTTTACTTTATTTTTTTACCAACAGGGTAGCAAATAAAATGATAGTTGACCTAATTTTCTGGAATAATTCTGACCATATGCAGGCACGGCACATTAAAAAAAATTAAATAAAACAAAGCTAAAAACTGGCAGTTTTGGGCTCCTGAAGCATTCTACAGAAGACCTTGACAAATATCAGAACATAGTCCAAATCAGGATTGCATTCTTTCATCTACATTCCAGTTGCATTACCTCAACCACATAAACAATATTATTGTTTGGTGAAGATAATGTTATAATGTCCCAGGAGTCTAGACAACAGAGAATCACAATCCACATCTGGACTAGGTCCATTAATTTATTTGATCAAGGCCCACAAACTGTCACACCCTGTCCTACAGTTATCTTATTACAAGTGTGTAGAGTATTTTGTTATGCTTTAAGTAGAATAAAAAAATTTTAATGAAATTCCATCAGGAAATTTCAGAATGGTCCTGCCTAGGGTAGAAAAGAAAGTAACTCTGTTTAAGGAAGATGGTTTTCTAATTTACCAAATGATATACCTTATGTACAGTATCTAATTACAATGCACGGAGTTACAAATAATTTAGGGCAGGCTTTAGACAACTGTAGAAATGCTGGAGATCAGTGATTGCCAAACTGTGTTTCGAGAAATCCCAGGGTTCCCTGAAGAACAGAGTTCCCTGGCGCAAATTTATAGTAATATGCACATTTTGAGTGACAATGTATGCATGATTCTGTAAATACCGATGAAAGTGTGGAGGACTGAAATACTTTACTCAACACAATGTTCTTTTCGGTTTGATTACTCGTGTAATATGCACTATAATGAAGCTGCCAAATGAAAAAAACATCACTTGGTAACTGTTACTGTATAAATTTCAACCTAATAGTTTAATCATAACTTATTTGAACATCTATCAATCAAATACATTTAATACTGACACCAGTGGTGTAACTAGCCATTGGAGAGCTCTAGTGCAAACAAATTTTTGGGCACCATCACAAAAATAATTTCAAAGAGGCATAAGTAGAACCTACTTGGACCCACTGGGGCAGACAGATATTGGGCTCAGGCACAACTGCACCCTATGCGGTTTTGGCCATGACTGACACTATCATAACTACTTGGATTCTAGGGTTCTTTCCAACACATTGCAAAGCAATGCGTCCGACCTCTCTGGAGTTCAGCAAGTTAAAGCTTTTGATTGTTGGGTGTAACATCAAAAGAAGAAAGGACAGATTTGATAACTACCGTTATCACAAGACCAGTTCAATACTTTATTTAAAATCACAATGATCTCCATTTAACATCTTGCGACTTCTAAAACACCAAAGCTTTATTGACTATTTATAGAATTAAACAAAATTAAAAACACACGTAAATGACTGCTTTTTTGCCTCTCTAATATGACTCATTACATTATATGGGCTTAAGAGGATGAGGATGTATAGATCTTCGTGTCATTAACACTATATTCTCTTCAAATTATGTATGGTGCTCATATATTCAGGTTATATATTTGAATATGAGCACTTATGTTTAGGCTCTCATTTTTTACCTCTATGTATTAACTCAAATAAGCATGCTGGGGTTAATAGGGTTAAATTAACTGTCACTGCTCTGCATTACACCTTCTTTTCTTTATTTTAGTACCATAAAGATACCTGGCTTTCCCCATTTCTGACCTTGAATAGAGTTCCTAGATTTGGAATTTTCAACAAGTGAGAGCACTCTTGTATTTTCATTCTCATTATTTTGATCATATTTCACCTAGACGAGCATTCCTGTGCTGGGATTTATAGGGTTAATTTCTTATTGCTTCTATACATTCAGTATCTAGTTCCATTTATCTTTTTCGGATTTAGTACCACAAAGATACCATGCTTTCGCTGTATCTAATACCGCTATATGTCTAACCCCTTAAGTTCCAACTCACTCCATATGCCTTTAATTCGCAAGTACCCCTAAGAAACTATTAGATTAATTTGCTGTTTCATTTAATAAGTTCGAAATACCATCACCATCTAATTTCTAAGAGTAGAATTTAGTACCATAAAGATACCGCCCTTGCTTCTATTTAGTACGCATGTTGTCATTTCTAGTGCTTTCACTCGAACGCGTTGTTAGGACCATCGAAGGTGTTGTCAATACCCATCAAATCTTACATCTAGTACCATAAAGATATCAGGATCTAGACTATCAGAAAACAAGTTTACAACCGCTAGCATTAAGTACACATTCATTCTAAATGTGTTTTCATTTGGTACCGCTACAACACTGCTGTGGTATTTTGCAAACACGTGCATACGTTGTGCTGCTAGTAGATTGCAATTATTGTCCCAACTATTTATACTGTCAACGTGCTCAACTATTCGGCTCAAACACAGTTTCAGCCCTAAATATTAAAAAAAAAAAAAAAAAAAAGCAAAGACTGCGCACAATTATTTAACGGTGAAATTTCCATATGCGCAGTGCTTAGTAACCCACCACACGGCTCTCACTCAAACTTGCAGTGAATAGAAATAAACGCGCATGCGTCACCAATCAGGCGCGTCACCGATGGAAAAGTCGAGCGCCTCCAGCTACCACAAGACTACAACTCTCATCATCCCCCACACTCGTTTATTTAGGTAGGGACGATGGGAGTTGAAGTCTTCTCCACATGAAACGTCAAATTCCCCGCCCCTAAACTGTTGCGCATGCGTTAAAGACTTTTTGTGCCAATCTTCTGCGCATGCGTTTTTCTATCAGCATTATTCCAAAGTCGTGCGTTCTCAACGCTGGTTTTGCGCATGTTCGGAAGGTTCGCGAAAGTTCCCGAGCAAAACCCGGCTTTCGTTATTGGAAGGGACTCCGGTTCCTCCTCTCATTGATAAAGATAGACTGTAGTGTCCACTGAACTAAAAGGGAAGTGTATCACATTGTCTCAACGCTGATAACTAGAATTAACCAGGAGGTGCAATGTCAACACTTTGTTACAACCGAGGTTGCGGCCAACGGTTTGACCCGGACAGCAACAAGGAGGGTGAGATTGAGAGCAACTAAGCAACATTTCTTAAGTGTAAAAGTGGAGCAATTCTATGGCAAATGAAATGCACTATAGAGAACAACTACAAAGTTTTAATTTCCATTGATTTAATTAGGTATTATATTGGATCCAGGAGGGTAAGGACCAAAGGGGTGTGAAATGCATTTCAGAGGTGTGCAATGTTTAGCAGTCCTCTCTGATCTTTAACCCCTGGCCTTGAGTGCCAGGGGATATCCAATGCATTCAAATGGTTAAATGTTTAACCCCCTTGAATTCTGGAGAGGTCTCCAGCAAATTTGAGATTTCTAGTATTCCTTGGGAATTAAAATCTGTAGGAATTTGTGAAATTTGTTTTATATGCAGTTGCATTGGAAGTGCTCAAAGTGAAAGCCCCATATTTCATGTTGCCTTGAGAACCGTGCAGGCTGACACCAAAATGTTTACCAAACAAATATATATAGATGTGTGTGTTCTTGAAAAAAATCCACTTGTGATGCATATTTATTTTATATATGTATCACAAGTGGGTTTTTTTTACAGAAGCAAAAAAAAAAGTTTGGTCAACATTTTAATGCTCGCCTTGACTGTTCTCAAGTCAACCCAAAATGTGGGGCTTTCAGACCCTCATCCCATGGTGTCACTCACATGCTGTCAGGGAATCCCACTGCATGAAAGTGGTTACCCCAATACCAAAAACATACAACAAAAAGACAACTGGTAAGACATAAATGACATCATAAGAATATAGATATATATATTTCACGTATATGCTTTGCGATGCACCGGTATACGCTAGCATATTTTATTATGTGTTACCTTTTAGAGGTTCAATGACATACACAGCACGGTGTATTATTTTCTTACAGTGTGACAATACATTTACCACACCTATATTATTCTGTGATGGGTTCAATATAGAATAATATGTGTACATGGTAGATTTTCCTTTTATTTTAGCTTCTTGTGTATTTTCTACTTTAGGTGACATTTAGGTGTGTTGTCATTTAAGTCTTACAATTTGTCTCCTTTTTTGTTTTGTTGTATATCTTTTGGTATTGGGGTGATGTCACTCATGTGCAGTCAGGAGAGCTCGCTGTATGAAATATGCATCAGGGATGTTGACGCTACTCCTGCGGTATGAGATTTGAAAGTCTTGTTTCATGTTGCATGTTGACATGCGATAGGCCCAAATAGATATTGGTGGTGTGGGGGGGGGGGTTGCTTCTAAAAAAAAAAAATAAT
Organism: Rhinophrynus dorsalis; assembly: GCA_037306005.1. Lineage (NCBI taxonomy): Eukaryota > Metazoa > Chordata > Amphibia > Anura > Rhinophrynidae > Rhinophrynus > Rhinophrynus dorsalis. Next base: position 583,239,069 of record CM074719.1, read on the forward strand.
AAAATAGAAAAAAAAAAAAAAACTATCTGTGCTGCCGAATTGTTTCTCTGCAAATTTATTAGGATTGTGCACCTGGGCACGGATGACCTGGATTCATCATTCTCTGTTGGGAATTCTTATGAGGAAAACTTCTTATGAGGGTCTTATTCAGTCTACCTTGGAGATGCTTATGGTCTCAGAGGCCTCAAATTCTAGTTCCAGGAGGTTGCCATTTTTCCTAATCACCCTTCTTTAGACAAGGTACTCCTGGAAAAATTCAGGTTGCTAAGCCGCATTTCCTTTTTTTTTTTTTTTTTTTTTTTTTGTGTCCCTCCATGGCCATATACACAAATGGGTTATGAACCTTCCACCAGATGCATAGAATCAATCAGAAACGCTTAAAATGTGCACTTTCCCCTTACTATCCAATCAGCCATTGCGATAGCTGAACAATATATAACAGGTTAGAGGGAGTGTGCTCCGTGGAGGGACACAGAAGAAAAGGAAATGTTAAATAAACTTCACCCTTTCTTCCGTGTCCCTTTCCACTGCCATACACACAAATGGGTTATACCAGAGCAGTAGCAATCAGATGGGATTAATCAAAAAAAGGGCAAGAAATCTGGATGGTTGAACACCACAGTATTCTGCACAATGTTCATTACCAATGCATCCCTAATCATAACCTAATAGCTGTGCCCATTTAAGAATGTAAGCATGTAGAGATACACTTATGTATAAATAGATACACTAGCGGGTGCACCTACAGACACCCCTATGCATCCTTCTAATCGCTAAGAAAACAACTGAATTAGCATTTTGAGTTTTCAGAAACACTTGGTTAGAAAAAAACATTAGTTATTGGAACTATCTGACCAATTAGTTTTTTAAGAGATAGTAATAGGTGAATAAAAATGCAGGTCAGAATGATTCTCCTATAACATAACATTGGACATGTAGAGCTGTATTTCAATATTTTGCAGTGTTTCATCTCTAAAGGATCCCCCCCCTTTCAGCTATGTCATCCTGCCTCTCCGAGCCAGCCAGATGGAGCGCAGTGAGGAACAATGTTCATTAAATATAAAGAAAATCCTGCCCTCTATCTGAGTATGTTGAATTGCTTGATTTCTGTATTCCGCTACCAGAAGTAAATTGTCTAAATATGGGATTATGGTGATATCTTCGCTTTTCAGCCTTACCAGTGCTACTGCAAGAGTTTTCGTAAAGACCCTCGGGGCTGATGCTAGCATGAATGGCAGAGCTCTTCTATGCAGTTTCCTTATGGGGATATGGTAATATGCATCTTCGTCTATCGATGAAAGAGATGAACCTGGACTAAGTTTCCATAGAACTGATGCAGTTGTTTCCATCTTGAATTTATCATTTCAGATCCAACATGGTCCTGAATTCCCCTTTTGATTTTGGAGCCAGGAAGATGACAGAGTATAAATTTTTTTTTTTTTTTTTTTATTGTTCCATTCTCCAACAAATTCTGAATAGGCTTTATTAGTTGGACCGCTTTTACTTGATGTTATTTTTGAGATTTTGACATTGTCTGTGAGGCATCTTGGAATACTCCAAGTACTCTGCCTCCAGGTTTTGAACTACACAACTGTCCAGGTTTGTCTTCACTTTCCAAGTGGTAAGGAAATGTTCCACTGCTCTCGGTTGAGCTCCATATCTTCAACCTGGTCAAGCTTAACACCTTCAACTTCTATTTTAGTACGACTGGTTGTATGCCTTCATTCTTGATTTGATTCTGTCAGTTCCAGTTTACTCAACTACTGTCGAGCTTATTGTTCGTCCTGCTGTTTGAGAGAGACAAATCATATTGCAGGTCCATTTCCCTCTTTGTTTCCTATCTCAGTAATTAGCTGGTTGTATCTAAAGATGTCATCCAGCTGTTGGGGCTTCATGCCCTGCACCTTTAACCCAGCTATGGCGTCAGCAAGACATCTCTAGAACAGCTTATGCTTGCTAGCTGTGGTCCCCAACCAGCGCCCTTCTGGCTCAGCACTATAGTCCTGTATTATCTATTGTTGCCTCATTGTTTATATTAATAGCTGCCTGTTCTTTTTTTGGTGGAGTTTCTCCTCTACAAAGTTCCTGATCTGACAGTGACAGGGAGGATGATTGTCGTCTCTGGTCATATTTTGTTGAAACCTCCTGGTGTCACGAAAGGACTGCCTTCTTGACCTAAAGGAGGGATGCATTGGTGATGTCCTGCTTCTGCTATCTTGTGGAAGGAATCTTCTTCTTTTATAAGGTCTTCCAGCTTTTCATAAAAGACCATGGAACCCATAAATGGTAAAGAAATTATCCTACTTTCTGAAGAGGCATTAGCCCCCCCAAGACCTTAACCATAAAGCCCTTTGTGTGATGATTGAAAGAGAGGAGGATCTTGCTGCCACTTTTATGATGTCCATGGTGGCATCACATGAGAACCACACAGCTTCCTTGATTGGTGTCGCTTCCTTGATGAGATTGGACCTGGATACTGAGGACTTTTTTCATCTAGTTCTTAGTGTTCTGGACACACAAGCTAAAGCAGTGGCTACTTCAGTGTTTTGGCCTAAAAGGTAAAACTGTTTCTTTAAGGCACTCAACATCCTGTGATCCATGGCGTCTTTCAAGGATGATCCATCCTCCATGGTGATCGCTGTTGCTCTTCTGGATAGCTGTGCTATTACCACATCAATTTTTGTAGGAGTTATCCATATGTTGATTGTTTTTCCTTGAACATTTTCTGGGAAAGTTTTGACATGGCAACTCCTTTTTTTTTTTTTTTTTTTTTTTTTTTTTTTTTCTCTCCATTCAGAGTTAACTATCTGTCACAGTGTGATGAAATACTGGTGACGCCTTCCTACTGCCAAAGAAACCTGCATCCAATATATCCTGCTCATTCTGTTTGTCTGACAAGCCTAGAGTTTTTCTCAAATTCTTCAAAAATGCTTCAGTTTTTTCTGTTGAAAGAACCTTTTTCTTCAATAATTTCTCCTTCTAACATCCTGAACGCTGTCAATTTCTGCTTCCTCCATTCTGCTCTAATTACCCTCATGTGGTTTATCTGCAAGCAGTCTCTTGTGCTAACAAGGGAATGTTTCGTATCATTAAAAGTTTCCTGCGTGGATGATTTCATACATGACAGGAATTTTTGGAATTTCTCCGGCATATCCTCTCAAGATACATTTTTCAGACAGTCCAGACATAATTTTGCAGCTTCTGCTGTTGAACGTTTTGAATCACATCCCAGACATGCCTTCAATTTTTGAGAGCTTTTCTCTTATTTTGCTTCATTGGAACCTTTGCCTTTAGCAGAAGGCCCTAGTAGCTTGGGGGTAGTCACAATGTCAGATGACCAACAAAATCTTAAAATCTAACTTTTGATATAATCTAGTAAAAAGAATGATAGTCTGCATATGACCTGTGAAACATCCCTTAAATTGTATTGGGATATTGGTGGTCATTCCAGGGTGGAACACAGAGTTCTTCTGTTGTAATAATTCTGAACAGGTATAAATAAGAGTATCTTGCCTGTTCCTGACGAGACCCTGCTTTTGTAGGCCATGCACTATCCCTGACTGGTCTTCCAAAGTAGTTGGGGTTTCAGGGATTTCCTAAACCCCTGATCAGGGTGACAGGACTGCGGCCCCAAGATACTGAGGAATCTGTAGCTTTATCAGGGGACAAGGTGCGAATCAGAGAGCTGATGAAACGGCTCCCTGTTACCAGCTGGTGTGTTTTTAAAAAAAAAAAAAAAAACTAGGTAGCAGAGGGGAAGTGCACTTTTTAAAAGTTTCAAATTGGTTCTACGCCAACTGGTGGGAGACACATAACCGATTTGCGTATGTGGCAGAGGAAAGGGACATGGAAGAAAAGGATTGATTGGGAAGTAAAATCCCTTATTAATGTCCTTCTGGAAATGGGGTCTCCAGAATTGTACATCATGTCTTCAGTTTGATTGAATTAGCAGTCTTAAGTGCCATTATGGCCTCTTCCTACACTAATGTCCCATCTTATACAACCTAGTAACCCACTTTTCCCACAGTTTGCTGCATTACATGCTTACATTAAAACCATCCATTCTGTTCTCAAATTTTCTTATCCATGGAATTTTTTATTTTTTATTTTTTTTTTTTTTTTTTAAATGTTTTGAATTTTGCACAATATATTTTTGAAACATGAAGCAATTTTGCAGCCACATAACTGCTGCACCAAAGGGGATAATTAAATGACGACTGATTTTAAATGGACTTTTAAACCTTTGAAAGCTAGTGCGGTCTAAAATGCATGCATTCCTATTAAACATCTTGAAGACCACTAACCTTAGAGGGCTGAAAGACCTTGTTTTAAGTCAGTTGGTTATTTCTCGTTCTCTCCGTTGGTACAGCTCATTTGCCCTAGATTGTGTTGTATGGGTTTGGTTTTGTTTTGTTTTGTTTTTTTTTTTGTTTGTTTTTTTTACCTTCAGTACAACCATTTCACTGGCTCTGCATGCATTAGCTGCACTTTATTAAAAACAGATACATAAGGGGGGAGAGTCACTAAGGCGTGATAAAGTGGGGATAACTTCTCCATTGATATCGCTTCTTCAATTCCTATGTTATTTATTGAACCAAGTCACTAAGATTTCTCCAGCTTTGGAGATATAGTGAATAGGTCTATAGAATAACACAGGAATTGGAGAAGTCATTTGCACTTTATCGGCTCTATAAACATGTTAGTGCATAACCCCGATTTTACTTATTTTTAACTTGCACATTTTCCTTATTTTCTAGATTCATGTACCTATCACCCTGGTGTGCCAGTGTTTCATGATGCTTTAAAGGTGTGTATTACACACATATCAAGCAATTCACAATGGTTTTCTGTTATTTCAATTATAAAGAATTGTTTTTGTTCTGACTTGTCTTGATTTCAATATACCCAGGGCTGGTCATGCTGTAAGAGGAGAACAACAGATTTTTCTGATTTCCTGAGTATTGTGGTAAGTTACGTTTTAATTTTTTTCTACATTCCTTTTTGTCATATCTTATAGATAAGTCGTGCACAGACTTGATTTAAGCAAACAAAGTAAAATGAGTGTTAACAAACACTATTACTAGGAAATACATATGTGATTAACACAGCACATTGTGCTTTGTTATATTTTCTTTTCCCCGTCAAAAAATAAAAAGAAAAATACCATAGTGTTTGGGGGGTGGGGCAACATGTCAAAAGCATCTCATTTGTTCTTTGCATAACAGAATACTGACTGTGTTGTACTGAATGTTCATTGTCACTCTTTAGCCTTTTGACACATTTAATAGTATATTTGATAGCTAACCTGTCTAAGTAGTGTTGACTTTTTTAATTTTATTGTAACAAAATTTTAATGACCCTGTCACCACGGACTAGTTTAGATGATTTATAAAATTAATTATATGTTGTATTAGACTTTTTGGGAGATGGGGGCAGTTTTCTTGTTTATCTTGGATTATGTTTTTAATGTTTTGTGAATATTTCTCCTACTCTCTGGTTATTCTGTTTGGAATGATAGGCCTAGACTTAATGTGGACCTGCTATTGATTTCAAGTTTGCATATTTGAAAATAAAATGAAAAACTGACTATTATGTTAGCCAAAAGTTTAGAAGACGATCACACTTTTTATATTTGTATGGTGAGATCTCTGGGTATAGTACTCCATGTTTATAATATAGCACCCAGTTTAATAAACATATGCTACTGCACTTAGTTTCAAATTTTTAGAAATAAAAGGATATGGTTCTCCTAAACTCTGCATCTGCCAGCCTTTTGGCCAGCTTAGAGAATAATGTTTACGTAGTAAAGTAAGATTTTGTGTCTCAGGATTCACATAGCTCAGAAGGCAATTGAAATTGTGATGGTGTTAAAAATAGATCAAGATTGACAAGGCAAAAGTGATATTGCCCCAAGCTGTCCAAGGAGACTTTGTTTCCCAGAACTAATCCAGTGGTCACTTGGTCAGGCCTGGCTCCCTCTCTACTCCAAGACTTCTTGAGTCAGGATAGAGTTCTGCACCAGAATCCATTTGCTTTTGAAAAGATTGTCTAGGAAGGTAGCTGTAATATCAGGAACCAGCAGAACGCAACAGACTAAAGAAGCTGAGGAGCAATGAATAGGGAGCAAAACTAGAGAATGGTATCATCTATGGATGCGCCCTTGCTGTGGCCAAAGCTGGTAATAAAGTTGCTGGCCTCCAAGCCAGAGGCCAAACCAGGATGGACAACAGTAAACTGGAGAAAGTAGCCTTTCTGTTCTGAATGGAGGTAAGATCCTAATCCAGATACAGAGTAAATCTTGGGTAAGTAATACTAAAGGAACTGGAACAATATATTGGGAATCTACCAGATGCCGACAGAGCACGTAGCTGACCTCATGCTGATCTAAAGAGGAGCAAAAATAGGAAAGAGATGCCTGACAGGAGTACTGAGAAGGGAGGCAGAACCCAGGGGCAAGTTGGTGGTACTCAGACACAGAAGCACAGCTGGCACAGGGGAAACCCACTAAAACATAACTGGAAGCAGGTAATAGGAGGATTGTGTAGCCAGGTCAGGATCAGAGAGAGACTGAACCAAGCAGATGGATGAAGCACAAACATAGTCAGAAGAGTGGCAAGGTAATACTGGGTAGATAACACTGGAACGAGCAGATACTTGGGAACAGGCCAAGAGGGGCAGGAACACTGCAAACTCTGAATCAAATTTTGAAGAACACACGTCTACTGATAGCGAGGCATGTAGATAAACTGTGACTGTCCAATGGAGAGAAGTGGGTGGGAAAGGAAAACAGGTGAACATAAAGTTGAAGGTAAACGGATGATAGATCGTGACAGTAGCCAAGACTATTAACTCTGAATGAGGAACCTCAAAAATATATTCTAGAGTTCTGATTTACGTCTAGAACATAAAGTCTGAATTTTCTTCAGGCCTCAAGCCAACATCCATAAAAGGCCAGTTGTCGTCATTGTCTAACATTTTGGGTACTCAGTTGGCAGAAGATGAGCTGGTGAAGAGGTTCCTCCAGGGCTGTTACCAAGGCAAGACCCAGAATTCAGGAAACTGTTAATCTGTGGGACCTCTGCATAGTCCTGGATCCATTATAAAGTTCTTCACCTCTTCAAAATCCTATCACACGCATAAAATAAAAACTTGACTGCTATTAACTCAGCCAGAAGAGTAAGGGAATTAGAGGATTTCCCACGTAAAACCCTCCCAAGCCTACCTTCAGGAGGAAGGTGATGACTGACTTTTATATGGATCGGGAGACAGTATTAGCCTCTTTTCTCATTTTGGGGGAAGTTTAAAAAAAAAAAAAAAAAAAAAAAAAAAGCCAAAATACTATGATGATTAATTAGAGCTGCTTATATTATGAAACATTACTGTCCCTTTAAAAAACAAACACAAATGACTTACAACCTGATTTATTGCTTTTTCTCACTCCATGGCCTGTTTAAGGGTATGACAGCATCTAAATCTTTTTTTAGCCAGTTGCATCAAAGAATGCATTATGTCAACCTAACTTGAATCAAATCTGCAGCCCCCAGTGTAGATCAAGTCACTTTCTACAAGTTCAGTCTCAACATCCTGGGCAAGCAAAGCTTCAGCATATCCAGAGGAGATCTGTAAGGCGACCACCTTCAGTTTCAAACTTCATAAGCATTACGTAGTGGCTGTTCAGGATTCAGCTGAGTTAGAGTGTGGATGGAAAGTCCTGCAGGAAGCATTTCTGCCTAACAATAGTGTGTGTAGATTATAATATATATATTTCTTCTGTGTCCCTCCCCGGTATTTACCAATGGGTTATGTCTCCGCCCTCCAGCTGGGTAGGACTTCCTCTACTTTCAAAAGGTGGAGGTCCGGTAGAGGCACCAGTTTCTTTTGTCCTACCCAGCTGGAAGGACGGCGTGGAAGCGCACAACATTCTCCTACCTTCTCTCCTTCAGGGCCGCTGAGTCTGCCCTTGGAGCAAGCGGCGAGGCGGCTCTCAGTACCCGCGGCGGTGCCATTGGTCTTGCTCCGTTATCGGACCCTTCCTTGCCCTCAATGATGGCGAGCAGGGCACGTCTCCAGTCAAGTTTTTTTTCCTCCGGCTATTCAGCGTGGTGTGGCGAGGAGAGCGCAGAACCGGAAGTAGCGCTTTTATTTCCTTGCGTTCCAAGGATGGAACGCACGCGGCAGGAACCCGTGTGGTGCCGATCGAACGGACTGAGAGGCGATTTCCTGGTTCCTTGATCCTCCCCTTCCCTCTTCTGGCTATTTAAGGTAAGTATTCTCTTTTCTATTGCAAATAATAATGTCTTCTAAAGCACAGAAAGAGAAGGAGAAAGAAAGAGATAAAGACAAGGATAAGGGAGAGAAGGAGAAGGATAAGGATAGAGAAAGAGAGAAGGATAAGGAGAAAGAGAAGCTTGAGTCCACTACTAAAGAGGACAAAAGTGTTCCTAAGTCTAAATGTTGCCTTAACTGTAATAACAAGTTAAGTTTATCAGAATCTGGGAAACTTTGTCAAGAATGTATCAAAGTGGCTGCTGGAACGGATATGACGTCACAGTTCTCCAATTTTTTATGCTGGATGAAGTCATCCATGCAAGACACCTTCAAAGCTATGCAAGAGGGAGAGCCTTCAAGAAAGCGGCAGCGTCTGGACCCTGGGGAAGGCACTTCAGCCATGAGGGAGGAAGATCCACGTGAATCCAGTATATTCGATCCAGAATCAGAATTTTCCTCCGAGGAAGAAGGAGAAATCAACGAAGAATCTGGCTCCTTTAATTTAGACAGAGTTGATGGTCTGATTCGTATAGTCCGTAAGTCCTTGGGCCTATCTGATACACCACAGGACCTGAATATAATGGATGCAGCCTTCCTAGGAAAAAAGAAAGAAGTTCCTGTTTTTCCCTTACATCAATCAATTTCAGAATTGGTAAAAGAAGAGTGGAAATTGGGTGACAGACGATCCACAGTCCCCAAAAGATTTTCAAGAATGTACCCCTTTAAGGAGGAAGATACCAAGCCTTGGACCTTGCCCCCCAAGATTGACGCATCTGTAGCCCAAGTTGCTAAACGTACTACATTGCCTTTGGAGGATGGAACCTCTCTCAAGGACCCCATGGAAAGAAAGCTTGACGGGACCCTCAAGCGCCAATTTTCAGTTTTAGGTCATTGTCTCAAAGCTGCTACAGCAGTAGATTGCCTAGCTCGTACCATGAGAATATGGTTGAGTAATCTTGAAGAAAAAATTGAGTCCAACGTTTCCAGGTCAAAGCTCCTGAAGGAAATGGCCGTCATGAAGGAAGCAGCCAACTTCTCCTGCGATGCATCCTCAGATATTATTCGCCTTACAGCTAGATCATCTGCACTCTCAGTGGTGGCCAGAAGAACCCTGTGGTTAAGATCATGGAATGCAGACACATCTTCCAAGAGCAAGCTGATATCCTTGCCCTTCTCTGGAACTTCCTTGTTTGGCGAACATCTGGAGGAGATTATCAAAAAGGCTTCAGGGGGTAAGAGTTCCTTCTTACCACAGGACAAGCGCTCAAGTCCCTCTTCCCCAAGACCTTCAGGTTCCAGAGGCAAGAATACTTCCTTTCGTGACTCATCTAGATTTCAGGGAAGATCTTATTTCCATAAGAAGCAGGGATCAAACCAGAATTTCCGGGGCGGCTATAGAAGGGATTTTACCAGAAAGCCCCAAACCAAGAAATAAATCCCATGAAGAGAAGCGGGCCCTAGTTGTGAACTCAGTTGGGGGCAGACTGAGTTTTTTTCTGGCAGCCTGGGATCAATTAGCAATCCCAGATCGTTGGGTTCGACAGATATTGCAACTAGGGTACCCGCTGGAATTTTTCAAGACCCCGTTACATCACAAGTTCATTCAATCAAGAGTTCCATCCAATCCGTCAAGAGCCATAGCCTTCTTGGATGCCATCAAGAGCCTCCTGTTCAACAACGTTATAGAACCAGTTCCTTTGCATCAGCAGGGTTCTGGCATCTATTCAGTCCTGTTTTTAGTTCCCAAGAATTCGGGCGGTTTTCGGACTATTCTAGATCTCAAGGACTTGAATCAGTCAATCAAGACATCTCATTTCAAGATGGAAACAGCCATCTCCATCATAAAAGCGACATTTCCAGGGGCTTTCATGTCCACAATCGACCTCAGAGACGCATACCACCACATTCCTATCAGGGAATCTCACAGGAAATTTCTCAGGTTTGCAGTAAAAGGGAATCACTATCAATTTACTGTCCTTCCCTTCGGCCTATCCTCTGCACCCAGAGTGTTCTCAAAGGTTCTGGCTGCAGCTCTTCAGCCTTTGAGGAAGCAGGGAATTCATGTCATCTCATACCTAGACGACATCCTGATCCTGGCGGCATCCCAGTCTCAAGCTATCTTACACACTCAGAGGTCTCTGACGCATCTACGTCAGTTAGGTTGGTTAATAAAGGAGGAGAAAAGCCATCTGACTCCAACCAGATCTGTCATCTTCCTAGGACTGAAATTGGATTCAGAGAAAAGCTTAGTCACCTTGACGGAGGACAGGATATCCAGAATATCCAAGAGAGTACGTCATTTCAAAAAGAAACGAGTTCACTCAGCCCAGGATTTTATGGAACTTCTGGGGAATCTCATCAACCTCTCAAGTAGTTCCATGGTCAAAATTGCACCTTCGCCCCATCCAGTGGAATTTCTTGAGATTCTGGGACAAAGATTTTGGGAATCCTTACCAGAGGATATTTCTACTCCCATCCACAAGAAAGGAGTTGAATTGGTGGATAAAAAGAAGGAACCTCAAGCAAGGAGTCTCCTTAGAGGAACAAGTTACGGAAGTCATATTTACAGATGCCAGTCTTATAGGATGGGGAGGCAAGTGGAGATCAATTCTAGTCATGGGGAAATGGACACCATCGGAGAAACATCTCCACATAAACATTCTGGAAATGAGAGCAGTCTGGAATTGCCTACAGAGTCTGAAGTCCAACATAAAGGGCAAGAAGATCCTAATCTATTCGGACAATTTGCCCACAGTCATGTATCTAAAAAATCACGGAGGCACAAGAAGTCTTTGTCTATACAAAGAGGCGCGAAGACTTCTGCTCTGGGCAGAGGTACATCTCCAGAGCATCTCAGCATCTCACGTGTCAGGAAAAAACAATCGCGTAGCAGATTATCTAAGCAGATCCACCTTGAATCCAGGATAATGGTCTCTGAGTCCAGCAATCTTCCATCAGATATGTCTCAGATGGGGTCAGCCGGAGATAGACCTCATGGCCTCCAAGACAAATGCCAAGTGTCCAAGGTACATCTCAAGATGGCAGGAACAGACAGCAGAGGGACAAGATGCATTACAGATTCCATGGACTTACAACCTAGCCTATGTCTTCCCTCCTATTCCAATCCTGATGGATGTAGTCTGCAAAATAAGGAGAGATCGGGCAAATATTATTCTGATTGCTCCAGATTGGGCCCGAAGGCCTTGGTATTCCTTCCTGGTAACCATGTCTATCCAGCCACCCTGGCAGCTTCCCCTGGTTCCCAATCTCCTGACCCAGGGGCCAGTACTTCATCCGAACCTCAGTTTATTACGTCTGACGGCCTGGAGGCTGAAAGGCTCATTTTGAAGAACAAAGGTCTGTCAGATTCCGTTGTTAGTACCATTATTTCCGGTAGGAAAAAATCTACTTCAACGGTCTATTCCAAAGTTTGGTCTACCTTCCTATCTTGGCTAAAATCTAATTCTCTTCAAGACCATCTCATTTCTGTTCCAAGAATTTTGGATTTTCTACAGCATGGTTTTCAGGCAGGCCTGCGACCCGCCTCTATCAGAGTTCAAGTTTCTGCTCTATCTGCCATTTTAGCTACTCAACTATCGGATCATGATCTTATCAAAAGATACCTAAGAGCAATCTCAAAGATTAGACCTACTATTCGTAGTATTGTGCCTCCATGGGACCTGAACCTGGTCCTGGATCAACTATCCAAGTCCCACATCTTTGAACCGCTGGAAGAAGTTCCATTAAAAGTTTTGACCTTTAAAGTACTTTTTCTAACCGCTATCACTTCTGCTCGCAGAGTGAATGAATTACAGTCTTTGTCATGTAATAGCCCCTATATGGTTTTTCATCAGGACAAAGTAACTTTGAGACCTAAACCATCCTTTAGAGGCAAAGTTATTTCTGACTTTCACCTAAATTGGGAGATTGTGCTACCATCATTTTGTGCCAACCCACAGAACCCTAAGGAACTACAGTTTCATAATTTGGACTTGGTTAGAGCACTTTCAATTTATTTGAAGAGGACAAAAGATTTCAGAACCTCGGATTCACTCTTCATCTATTTTCAAGGAAAGCTCAAGGGAAAACCCGTTTCCAAGTCTTCTATATCCAGATGGATTACCTCATGTATTCAGTTGGCTTATAAGGAAGCAGGCCAACAAGTCCCAAAGAACTTGAAAGCTCATTCTACCAGGGCATTATCCACCTCCTGGGCCAGGAAAGCTGAAGCTTCTCCTTCTGAAATTTGTAAGGCAGCAACCTGGTCTTCATTTTCCACATTCATCAGACATTATCAGTTGGATGTCCACTCCTCAGCAGACGCCAAGTATGGGAGAAAGGTGTTGGAAGCAGTCATCCCTTCCTAAACAAGTAGGATCTGTCCTTCTTCCATATTTGTACGCATATATAGGTGTTTCTATGTATATTCACCTTTTCCTTGGTTGCTTATTATATAACCTGTTCCCTCCCCTTGCTATGGGTACTGCTTTTTAAGACCCATTGGTAAATGCCGGGGAGGGACACAGAAGAAATGATAAATATTTGTCATTCTTACCGTTATTTGTATTTCTTCTGTGTCCCTACACGGCATACCCTACCCCTTCTCGTTTATCTTTTTTTATCTTCCTATTTTCTACAGCTTGGCCAAAAGGGAAACTGGTGCCTCTACCGGATCTCCACCTTTTGAAAGTAGAGGAAGTCCTACCCATCTGGAGGGCGGAGACATAACCCATTGGTAAATGCCGTGTAGGGACACAGAAGAAATACAAATAACGGTAAGAATGACAAATATTTATCATTTTTGGATGTTAATGGTGCCCTTATGACAAGTGGTGCTCTCGCCCTTATGGGACACTGTTCTTGATTGTGTCATTCTTATGCCACGGAGCAGGGCACAGAAGAAAGGGGGGGGGGGATTTACTTACTGGTATTTTCCCTTTTTCCCACCATGTCAAGTCTAACCCTTTGGTCTCGTTTATGTTCCCTTAAGTCTAAAACAAGTGTCACTGGGGATACGGCACAGGGTTCTGATATTTATGAGTTGATTGATCTTACCCAGCTTGTGGATGGGGCAATACCCATTCCTGTACCATGGATGGATACAGAAAAACGGGAAGTATCAAAGTAAATTTCCCACTTCTGTGAAATATACACACACACACATATGTTTTTTGGCCAGATCCTGTTCTTATACTTCTGGCTTGTGGATGCCACTTAGCACACGTATTGGGTAACATTTGAAAGGAGAGATTCTTCTCTTTCCAGTTATAGATTTGTTTAGATTGGACAAAGGGGACTAAGATATTGGCTCTGTTAAAAGGTGTCCACTCCCTCCCATTACTTCTTGGTGGTCTAGTGGTCGTCTCCTCCCCTGTAATGTAATTACATACAAGAATGGTGACATCACTTGGGCACAGAGAGGACTAAATATTTGTGTGCAGAAGTCCTCAGCTTAGCCTTACGCCCATGATTTTTTTTTTTTTTGCCCATCCAATTCTGCTCCCCGTCTTCCTGAGGCCCCTTTTTCTAAACTTCAACATTAACACTCCTGTGCACTCACACTTAAATACTTGCATACAGAGAGAGAAACCCATTTACCAATCCTTTTGCCCGGGTGCATCCTCAAAGTGACACTTATAAGACAGAAGGATGGAGCACTCTTGGGTCTTAACTATAAAGTATATTATTTTACTTCCTGGTTATTTCCTGCACAGGAGGAGGCAGGGGGAGTGGATTCCATGGTCTATCCTCATTCAGACTGTTTGCCACACCAGCCTTGTTCCACTGGTAGTCACAAATGCACACGTACACTGTTACACTCCAGCCATAGTACTGACACCACTTCGCACTCCCCTTCAAGTGACTTGATTGTAGGCAGTGAATGTGTGATTTTGTGACTACCAGTGGGGCAGTGTAGCAAGTTTAGGGGGAATGAGAATGGAGCAGTCAGGTCACAGAAGGGACTTGGTGTGCCTCCTTGGTCCCTCCTGTCCAATTCACTGCCCCCGGCCATATCTTGCATAATTCCTCTCTGCAGCCACACATTGGTGTATCGAACAGAGAAGTGGGATCATAGATAGATATATAAAAGTTTATGAAAAATGTCTAATTCAATATATACATTGTTCTGATGTGTCATGGTTACCAGGGATTTGAACAGCCAATAAATCTACAGTTAGAATTTAACATTTTCACCACTTTAAAATACTAAAATCTTTGAAAACAATGGTATTTAGTACCTCCTGTCTGCCTTAAAATGGTCCATAACCATTCTAAATATGAGAGAGGTACATGAGGTATAACATTTTGGAAGGTAAATATTCATGCACAGTGGTTTACTTGCCTTTTTACCCTTAGACTGGTGCTCACAAATATTTCCAGAAGGCAGCACTAGAGGGAGGAAAAGAGCTCTTTCACATTTTTGCCTCTTAAGCAATAGTACAGATAGCTTTAATCCTGTGAGTGCCAGAAGGGTATGCAATGCATTGTTGCATACTCTGGCACTCAAAGGGTTAAAATCTGTGCAACTGTAAACACATTCTTGGTATACCGTAAAATCTCAGGTATAATACGCACCTGTGTATAATACGCAGGTGCATATTGTACCCAAGATTTTAGGGGAAAACAAGAGTGCCTATGTATAATACGCACCCTTGTTTTCCCCCTTACTACCAAAAAATATTAACGCTGCCAGCTACACTCCTCCGTCCCCTGGCGCAATCCAACGTTAAAAGAAGACTTACTTGGTTATATAGATCAAGCCAATGAAGTGCTACATTTAAAAACGCTCCCTCCCATCTTCCTTGCGGGCGGCATTCTTGCATTTGCCGCCCTCTTCCGTCAATGGACTACCAATACCTTCCTCCTGTGGTATTGTCCTGTGAGGACCTTGAGATCCTCACAGGGCATTACCATTGGCTGGCGGCGGAAGGTCCTGAAAACCCATTAAAGGAAGCAGGCGGCAAATGCAAGAATGCCGCCCGCAAGGAAGATGAGAGGGAGCTTTTTAACATGTAGCACTTCAATGGCTTGATCTATATCACCAAGTAAGTCTTCTTTTAATGTCGGATTGCGCCGGGGGATGGAGGGTAGCTGGCAGCTCTAATAAATATATATATTTTTTTTTATTCGCCAAAAATCTCTCGGGTATAATAGGCAACCCCACTTCACATAAGGTGAAGAGGGGTAAAATTGTGCGTATTATACCCGAGATTTTACGGTAAGTTTACATACTTCAGGGGGTGCTAGAGGCACAAAACTACTCCAGCAACAATCTGGCGTGTTTCATACATTTTCTTTCTTTAAATGACTTGCCTGTGCTTAAGTGTTTTATAGCAAGGCAAATGAAGCAAAGGTAATGCAAAGCATGTAATTTTAGAAAGTAGATAACCTGCTGAATTAAAGGAGGGGGGGGTCACATGTCTTTCTATCCCTATGTCTATGTACACAACTATTTCCAGGCTATGGCGCTATAGATTTCGTAGTGTACTCCGTACCTACTGCCAGCCTAAGAAAAAATTGCACCTCATTGCTATGGGTTGACATACTGTAACAGGTGTCAGGAGATTGCTTCCCCATCCCTGTTCCACCGGTAGCCAAACGGGGTATATGTGTGTGTGATTCTATGGCAACAAGTTAGAAGGCAGTAAAAATGGTGGGGAAGCAGGTGTTGTATGCATTGTAGCACTCTGCACCACGTGTAGGTGTGGGGTTTTTTGTTTTGTTAATGCAGACCTCTTTCAGGCATCATGGAGAAAACTTAATAGGGCAGGGGCTTGGCATTCTCATGGTTAAAATCTGTACTTTGATCAAGAATGGATTTTGAAAGAACCTTTATGCATACAAAAAGAAACTAAGATGAAATGGGTTGTAGCGTGTCAAGCATGAAACTCGCAGCAAAAGAGCAGAAGTGAGAGAACAGCAAACAGTTGGCATATGTTTCCAGTGATAAATCAGCAGTCACTCATTGTTTTCCTCAAACTACTTTCCCTTTCTTACTCTTTCTGGAACCTTCTCTTCACATAGACAATTAGAAAGCTTAACAGCAAGTTATTAATACTTGTGTCTGGGAGCTAGTCACTGTTCATAACATTTTCACCAAGGCCATTTCTTCTTCCAGACTATGGACTATTTTTGCATCTTTTTGGTTCTCTGACATTGGTGACAAAAATGAAGCAGTCTGCCTGCTACATTTCCACCATCCATTTTATGGGCTCATATATACCTGCCTCCATCTCCACAGGGTTGTACAAAAGGACAGCATAGTAATGAAAAGCCCCCTGAACCAGTGAAACCCGAGGTCAAAACAACATCAGAAAAAAAAGATCTGGCAGACTTAAAACCTAAATTCAATGAGCATATCATTCAAGCACCAAAGCCAGTAGAATCCATCAAGAGACCAAGGTAAATAAATTATTTAAAAATATTATGTTTTATAGGGGAACTGTCACCTTAATTCAAGTTAACATATTTGAAAACTGCATTAAAAACTGCCTATATGTCATACTAGCCAAAAGATCAGCAAGTGTACAATTACGAAGATATTAACACTTGTTACCATATGTTTATTGCGGTATCCGTGCAGTACCATTGATTCATATGCTTTTTAAATTCTCCAGTGACATTTAAAATTCTAACAAAGGTTTCTTGTGCTAATTAAGTTTTGTGCAGTGCCAAGAAATGTTCAGTTTCACTTTGTCCAGAAGATGTGCCTATCTCTTAAACTATGCATCTGCTGGATTTTTGGTTAACATGACATATAGGCAATTTTTAATGCAGTTATGAATATGCATGGTGGAATTAAATTTTAAATATTTAACCTCTTAAGGACACGTTGGGGGTGGGGTGCACTGGAGAACCAAGGCCCAGTGATCACTGCGTGCCTTGCAGGTGCACTGTGATCACAAAAATTCATGGCGTGCTAGGACAGTCATCGGTTCTTAACACCCGAACAGCCGTGAAGGTTCTGGAATGTCGTGTTATTAAGGGGCTAAATTAATATAACCAAAGCAATATTTCTGTGATTTTGAATCAAAAATACTATGTTTACTTGTATTGGTGTATGCATATGGAAGAAAGGAAGTGTAAATGTATGTTGTTAATCTATGCGTACAGGTGCATAGGGTGTTTTTGTCCAGACTGAACAATTAACAAATGTGCCACTGCACAGGACAATCTGTGTCTTAACCAACCAGCAAAATTATAACTCAGATCTTTTGTTAAAGGCTCTTTCAGAGTAGGCTTTGCTCCTTCAGGTTAAGAATTGAGTCCATTCCGGAGTTACATGGTAGCGTACTCAATTTCAAGAAGTTCTGTCACAGCATGAGAGATGACACACTTCAGGGATGGGTCTTTCTGATAGTGGATAAGATTTTGTCTCGGTGTCTCGGGCTTAACTTCTCATAGCTGTATCTATATGGAAGTTCTTGAAGTTATTAGGGTTTATTGGTCTCTCCTTTTTGAGGTGGTGCCTTTGCCCAATTCCATATTTGGGAACTGCAGCAGGAGATTCTCAGAAATTGGTCCACACAACAGTGTCACCTGTCCCATATAGTCTCACTCTCCCAGTGGACAAACCCAAATCTTCATTGGTTGCTTTAATTGTTTGTCGAATTGGAACTGCCATTGGTCTTTCTGCATTGGGTGATTATATTGACAGATGCCTACCCAGAATGCTGGGGTGCCCCTTTCAGATGGCCCAAGGCCTTTGTCCCCAGGGGTGAGAGTCTTCTGCCTATTAATGTGCTCCAGGGTTATTCACCTAGCTCTGCTGCATTGGTCTGTGTGTTATTGCAGATTCAGTCCAGCAACGGTAGCCTATATCTGCCACCAGGGAGGGACTAGGAGTGCAGCCATATGGTTAGATTGGTTGATTCTTGATTTGGTGGAAGCTCATGTTCCCTCTGCCATTCGCATTGCAAGGATCCACAACAATGTGATGGACTTTCTCAGCAGTCAGATCCCAGGAATTTGGAACAGTTGGCTTTCAACCACATAAGGAAGATCCAAAAGACTGACTATGGGGTTGAACGCCATCCATTCCAGATTCCTGGGATCCAACTGCTGAGAAGGTCGGCATGGAGCAAGCTCATGTAATTCTGATAGCCCCAGTTGGGCCCCTCTGGGTCTGGTCCTCGACATTCCATCTGTAGCAGAGCCATTTGATTCCCCTGTCTCCCAGAGCTGAATATGTTGGTTTTGGCAGCTTGGCTCTTGAAGTCATCATCCTGAGGGAGAAAGGTATCTCTTATTCTGTCATTGCCATTATGATGAAGGCATGCAAGCCAGTGTCACCCAAGGTATACTATAGTGTATGGTCCTTTTGTACTTCAAGTGACTTGAAGACCAGTGGTCACAGTCACTTCCTTTTCCTATTCCAGCGTTCTTGGCCTTTCTTCAGGATGTTCCTCAGCTAGAGGTTAGTCTTAAACCAAATTAAGGTCCATATTTCTGCCCTATCTGTCTTTTCAGAGGCATATTGCCTTCTTAACAGATGTACAACCTTTGTGCAGAGGGTGGCTCATGCTTGCCTAGTCTTTTGAGATCCCATGTTTCTGTTGGACTTGACCTTTTAGTCTTGGGAGTGTTTCCAAAGGCTTTTTTTTTTTTTGATGATCTTTCATTCTGATAGGTTGGTTTGAAAATGCATATAGAGTCGTCCCCCCCCCCCCCCCCCCAATTCCCCCCAAGGTTGTATCTGAAGTTTTCATTAACATGGATTTTTGTTTTTCCTTCTTTGTTTGGCTTTTTCTAGTGGACAGAAGCTTTATTATTTGGACATGGTGAGGAACATAGCACTTCAAGCACCTACTACTTTCTATGAGTCAGGCTGTCGTCTGGTCATTCCTGAGGGCCCACGTGAAAGCCAAGTTGCTTCTCATGTGACCGGATTACATCTCCTTTCACCAGAGAAGTGTGTGTTGTGGCTTTAGCTGATGGTCTTAAAGGCCATTGGGTCTTTTATTTACCTCGTACCTTTTTTGGGGGGCTGGTTGGGGTGTTCTTCAATCCTTCCCTCCTTTGGGGAGGTGTGGGGGGAGTTCCCCCCCTCCCTTAAATCTTGGTGAATGGCTTTGACATATCTTCACGGTTCCTGTGTTCCATATTTGAGAAAAGGGGGGGGTTTGTGTATCTGTCTTTTTTAGGATGTGTGGACTTCCCTGATCAAAATGAGCTGTTTGCTTTCGGAGCTGGGGGGACCTTTGAGTTCTCTGGTTCCAGTGGCCTCCTCCTTGCTTTGCTTTTGTTTTTACATCTTTGCATTCATTAATCTGGGCGTGTCTGGTGGCGCTTAAGTGGAATAGAAAGGATGTCTCTAGAGAGCCTTTTAAGGCCCTCCCCTCCTGTCAGAGGATACTTTACCCCATAGTTCATGTGCTCAACATGGATTAAGAGAAATGAATTATCTTTAATTACAAAATATTTATATATTTAAATCTAATTGATAAGAATCACTTTTATACATATGGCTTTTAATTTTGTCCTTGTCCCATCCGATACAAACCAGGTACATTAACATGGAAGAAGCTACTTGGTCATTGCTTGTTAAGCAGAACATGCATCTTATCACCTCTGTGAAAGTGTGTGGGCTGTGCACTAACATAATTGTGTTTAAACAGACTTGTGACATATCCTGCACACTCTCAGGATGTTCTTTGTAAAGTGAGTTTGCAGTAAACGACTGGGTGAAGATGTACTGGTGATGTGCATAAGCAACACATTGTAGACAAATGCGGTGAATACCTCTCTGGCACTGGCCAGTATTGGTCTTCTGATGATTAAGGTAAGACTGAAGATCCACATATTTTCCATAGTACTTAACTGATATCTAGTAGTGGATACTGGCATCAGCTGCAGGTAAAATGTTGCTGTCCAATCTGCAACTTCAAACATCATAAAAAGAACAGTTCTGGGTGAGCGCTAGAGAGGTATCCATTCCATTGGTCTTTAAAGTGTTGCTGTGAATCGATGCATTGCACACCCATCTGGCATTCAAAGGCTTAAAGGGGAACTACCACCCCGCAATAACTTTACATGAATTCAGTCTTCATCTGGCGACTAACTGCTTAATAGCGCTAGTCGCCTGAAATATTACCTGGTTCCAAAGATTTTGCAGTTTTCCCGAGGCTCACAGGAGCAGGAAGCACGGACATCTCGTCACAGTGACATCCGTGCGCCTGCGCTGTCAGTCCCTTTTGCGATCCTTAAGTTGCTCTATGAAAATGTGATATGGATCTCTTTCACATACAGGGTTCATGATTTATTCTGTGTAAGTCGCCAATCATGTGTGAGCATGGGGGGGCAGGCTTTCATATTAAGATTGGCAGGTAGGTAGAGGGAGAGAGAACTGCCAATCACTGGAATGTAAACAAGATAGTAGCACTGTCCCTCAAGGACACGCAGCTCGACTGAGGTCAAGTTTAATTCTGGTGAAACTATTTTGGGGGATAAAAAGGAGTGTTGTGGGCCTCACTAAGAATAAGGATTATATTTATGGGGGGAAATTGGGAGGTGACTGGTCCTCTTTAATTTCAGTCTCCGCATACCTACATTGTGATCACACAAAGTACTACAGTTTTGTTGGGGAAACATTATTATCATAGACAAGTACTTGTTGTTTAAAGGATGCCAAACATTAGTGTATACATTACAGAATAGCAACACATTTAGGCCCTGTGCATAAAAGAAAAGTGCTATTTCTGGTGGAAACCATTGCATCATGGGGAGAAAAAAATAAAATCCCTTTCCTTGTATTTAAATCGGGCTTTCAGCCACATAAATGGTAGCGAGTGGTACTTTTTGTTTACCCCAGAATTATTTTCTTTTGTACATGAGTTCACTTTTAGTCCCTCCTATAACTGCAAAAACTGCTGCACATATTCTACAGTAATGTGCATCAGTACCCATGATTTCCCAGTAATGATGATCAACCGCCATAATCTTTTATTGTGACTTAACATTCGAGCGGCATCTTAGTTGTGCATGGCGTGTCACAGCACTTATCCCCCAGAACAGAGAAATCCTGACACTTTGAAATCATTTAGTAATCTGACGTGTGTGTGTGTGCGTGCGTGCGTGCGTGCGTGCGTGTGTATGTATGTATAATACATATAATAAAAAAAAAAATATATATATATATATAATTTGTTAGGATGCGTAACACGCACGGACACAGAGAGCAATGCCTCCTAGCAAATTGCACGTGGCTCCCCGGCATGATGGCGGTGGATGGGAAAGCAGTGGTAGATTGGCACACTCCCGGGATCACTGCAATACTGCCACTGTCCCCCTCCGCCGCTGCCATGTGGAGGAACAGAAGAGCTGAGTATCGGGCTGCATCTTCTGGCTACAGGCACCCGGGCCCCAGCTCTTCCACGTGACCCACTCCCCCCGTTCTGTGCCCGGCTGTTACCTGTATGGCGGCTCTGTCAGTGCAGCCCTGAACTCCTCATCTGACAGCACCCAGGTGCCAGCTCTCATACCTAGACCTCATCGAATGGCAGGCTTTAACCTAGTATATAATATGTGGTGTTTCCCATGATCATTGTGTTGCTCCATTAAATAGTAATTTTTTATAAAGCCCCACTTCCTCTTTAATTGAAACAAAAAAAATCTTTCAGCCCAGACGAGCCAATTGTACGGTTACAACTGAAGGTCTCTGCCTCTTTGAAGCAAGCACTGGATAAACTGAAACTTTCCACTGAAAACGACCAGACACCAGGTATTTAATGCATCGTGAAAAACTGTCAAGTGAATCTGAAAAATCAAAGTAACTGTTCTGCTATTACAATACACTTAATTATCCATTCTTCTGTGTGCCATCCTTCACTTTTATGAATTTGTGTCAGTTGAGATATAATGAAGTGTAATGCTTAGTAACCATACTCTTAACCCCTTCACACTTAAGCAGTTCAGTGACTTTTCTTTATTGACACAATTCAGCTATAATACAATGACCATAAAATGACCTTGTTGCTGACATTTCTATAAAAAGCTACTGGATACTTGATTGTCAGTTGGAGAATGGATATAGGAAGACAACATTCTTTCCTAGTCCATACCAGCTTCAAGGGTTGAATTCATCAGAGCGTTTATTGGCCATAACTCACTGAAGGGCAGGGCCAGAACTAAATTACCAAAACTTGCACAGGTCAACCCTTTAAGGACCATAAGGGTGCACAAAGCATTGAAAGCAATGCATTTCAACCCCTCTGGTCCTTAAAGGGATAATGGATTGAATATGGGTTGTTGCTTTCTATTATTTTGCCTAAAAATGGCATATATGTGTTCATATTACTAGGGGAACATGAGGCCACACAGGAACATTTCCCCACTCAAAAAATGCCGCAAAGCATCCTTCTCTCCTTCCCATTTTTACCACTTTTGTACTGTTGTTTAGTGGTCTGTTCATCAAGGGTTGGAAAGAACATATCCAATAATATGCTCCTTGGTACGATCATTGACTAATTCCATATGGTAGTTTGGCAGTCAGTCTTATTTCCCTGCCTTTGTATGTGAAGCAGTGAAATACAATAAAATATGGCCGAAATGCAGGTACAAAAATGTGGTTCTAACCAATAGATTTTCATGAATGCTGCCAGGCTGAACTTGGCGAATAGCAGATCTTCCTGGTACTTAATGAATGAGCAAGTACCAGGTACAGTCTGGCCATGGATGAACTGGCGATTGCGCTTCAGCCGTTTGATAGCATTGAGCCATCCCTCCCATTTGCCTAACAGAGATGATATACTGGAGGGATAGAGGCTATGATAGTGCACTGTAGACTGTTGGTACAGTTCAGGTGCTGTGTGTCTGTGCGTGTTTTACTAAGAAGGTAATGTATGGTTCTGCTTGCAGATGAGGTAACTGGAGAAATCAAAATTGGGACTTCTTGTAAAAATGGAGGTTGTTTAAAGGTACGTGTAGTTTTTGTTTCATGCAATGGTCAAATAAACTTTCTCAGGTTATCTATTTTTATTATCCATTTTAAAAGATTGGGGCAATTCTGGAGCAAATCAACTGTGCCATAGGGGAGAAAGTAAAATCCTTAAGTATTTAATGCGGTTGTTTGTTAGCCCAGCAATGTGTTTGAGACTAAATGCATTGTTCTAATCTAGAAATAGATTCAGGTGCTATTACTTTTATTATATCTTTTAGAATTGCACCAACCTAAATGGTACTCTCTGCTCACCATCTTTATAGTTGTTGAAATTTGTTATCTATTTTACAGACTTTTGTTGGACCACAGAGTAATGAAGAAGTTTGTCAGTATCACGCTGGTGTTCCCATCTTCCATGAAGGGTATGTATTTTTTACATAAATAACTATCATATCTCATATGCATGTGAAATAAAGGCAAATTTCTCCTTTATTTGTGGATTCCTTGTGTCGCAATGCGTTGTATACCTTTCTGGCACTCAAAAGGATTCATGTTTTGCGTTCTGATGTTTTACAAGACTATGGAATTTCAATGTTGTTTGCATAAAAATATTTTATAGCAGGGTAGTCAACTAATGGACTTCCAGCTGTTTAGTGCTACAACTTTTAGTCTTATCCAACCAATCATTGTCTGTTTGGGTATGATGGGAGATGTAATGCACCAATAGCTGGAGGTCAAACTTTTGGTTACCCCAGTTAAGGGATGCGTGTGTGTGTGTGTATATAATTACCAACAATGTAGGGTCCAGATGTTTGGGGGGAGGGGTTGGCTCCTTGTACTTTAACACATTTGTTTTAATGCATTACATTTATTGTTGTACTAGGATGAAATATTGGAGTTGTTGCAAGAGGAAAACTTCTGATTTTAATACATTTTTGTCTCAAGAAGGTTGTGCGAAGGGATTACATTTATGGATCAAGAAAGATGATGTAAGTAATGGGGAAACATGCTAAAATTCCTTAGCTTGAGGGAATCAAAAGAAACTTTAAAGGGATAGTAACGTTTCCAAATAAAAGCAGCTCCGATTAATCTTCATAGTATTTGGGCCATGGAGAGTGATATTTCAATACTGTCAGATTTGTAGTTCCAGAGTAATTGAATGATAGTGTCCCCCTTCCGCCCCTTTTACTGATGTAACACTGCTCACCTCAGAGCAGCAAGGTGATGTCCAGGTGGATTGCAGAGAGGGACAATCTTCAACTAGCATAAGGGAAAAACCTGTCAAGGGGGGAAGGGTTTTCATTGTTTTCACAGTAAGAAGATTGTCCCTTGTTGTGAGCTGTCTGATATTAAGACCAGATTCCACATCTGAGTGGAGATGGATAACACTAGGCAAAAGGGGCAGGAGGGAGATACTTTATTATTCAATTACTTGTGAACTACAACTCTGACAGTATTGAAATAACTCTCCATGGCTCAAATTCTATGAAGATTAATTGGAGCTGTCTTTATTTTGAAACATTACTATCCCTTTCACACAAGGAATTAGTTATGCTTTTTGTCGGGCATTAGCTCTTACTACATTTTATGCTGATGTACATTGGTTAAAGTGCCTTAAAGGGAAAGTAATGTTTCATAATAAAAGCAGCTCTAATTAATCATCATAGTATTTGGACCTTGGAGAGTGTTATTTCAATTCTGTCAGAGTTGTAGTTCAAGAGTCATTCAATGACAAAGTATCCCCTTCCCGCCCCTTTTACTGATGTAACACTGCTCAGCTAGATCAGAAGGGAGGTGCCCAGGTAGACTGCAGAGAGGGACAATCTTCAGTTAAGCTAAGGGAAAAACCTGAAAAACTTGTCAAGGGGGGCAGGGCTTTCATTGTTTTCATAGAAAGAAGATTGTCCCCTTCTGTTATCTGTCTGGTCAGATTCCACATCTGAGAAGAGATGGCTTACACTAGGTAAAAGGGGTAGGAGGGGAAATTTTGCTTGTGAATACCTCTTAAACCATAAAGGTTTGAGAGATAAGACTTATATCGTTCTTCATGTTTTTTAATGCCTACAAAATAAAATAAAGATAAAACAAAATATTACTATCCCTTTAAGGCACGAAGGATGCCACTCACCAATGCTGGCAGAGAACGGGACAGACAGCGCAGGCTCAGAGGTACATTTCTTCTAAGATGTCTGCTCTGTCTGTCCTCTGGTTCCTGCCGAAGATGTGTGTGTGTTTTTGCTTTT
Source organism: Rhinophrynus dorsalis (assembly GCA_037306005.1). Classification (NCBI taxonomy): domain Eukaryota; kingdom Metazoa; phylum Chordata; class Amphibia; order Anura; family Rhinophrynidae; genus Rhinophrynus; species Rhinophrynus dorsalis. Next base: position 583,264,458 of record CM074719.1, read on the forward strand.
GTTTTTTTTGTTTTTTTTTCAGTACCCCTGACTTGGTGAGCTTAAAGATAGTATAACTTTGTATATCACTAGGTTAGTAATCTATTCGGCCACAGTTTTATTAGCATGAAAGTTCTGCTTTAAGGAGACGTGAAATTTCAATGTAATGTTGTGATAGAGCGAGAGCACAACATGAAAATTTGCATATTTGCATATAGTTAAAAAATATGAACTCATATGAAAGTCATTGTACTGAGTTATTACGGTGTACTTTATTCAGGATTCATTATGTCAGAAATTAGCATATTTTGAGTTTAAAACTCTGAACAGTGAGCTGTACATTTGCTGGTCTTTTGGTTATAGACAGTTATTAAATATGCAAACTTGAATTAAGGTGAACGTTCCAGTTAAACCCATTAATGACCCACGACAGTCATGGGTGCACTTCCCATAAGGGCCCATGACAGTCCTGGCACATCATGGGTTAAATGATAGCTGCGTGCACCGAGGCGCATTGCTATTATTGTGTTCAAGCTGAAAATGAGCGCTGCCTTTGTGTCTGCTCTGTGCCTCTCTCTTCCTTACTATTAAAGTAAGAGATAGAGAAGCCGAGAGCAGACATAGTGAAATAAAACAATGCAGTAGATGGGGGTATTAACCCCCAAGTTTAAACAATAAATAATGATTGATGTGGGGCCATATAAAACACTTATACACACCGCCAAATCTTGTGAATAAAAAGTGGGAAAATAGGGAGTGAAAGAAGGACATGGGCATTTTCACTTGGGGTGGGGGGGGGGGGAAGTGCCCACTTAAAATTGCCCATTTGGTAGGTATGACTGACTGGTCATACCTTTCATGCAGTCTCCATAAAAATTTAACCCATTGCACCCAAATGATTCCAAGAGAAAATAAAAATGTGGGTTTTTTTTTTTTCCCCCCAAAGATTTCTTTAATTTTAATAAAATAAATAGTGGGCCATCCATATGAGTGTGGTATCAAAAGAAAGCCCTAATTGTGTGCAAAAAAACTGTATATAATTTGTGTGACTGAGATAAAGGAATTAGAGGGAAAACACTGTTGAACAAAGACATAGTCAAAAGGGTCAGAATTGCTCCGGTCCTTAAGTGCAATCCACCCCAGTTTTTCCCAGTCCTTAAGGGGTTAAGTAATGCATTGTATACAAGCATGTGCAAAAGTATGTGCTATTCTGTTCATTACACAGTGAGAATAATAAGCTGCCTTAAAACTTGCTAAATAGAAATATTGTCTGCTTGAGTGTTAAAGATCGGATAAGAATGATTGTTTGCTCATCAAATTTTTATTTGACATTTGTTTCAAGGGCCAAATACTTGTTTGTTTTTATTTTTGTCTCCATAATAAAAACAACCACTTGCCCATATCAGTTGTTGAACGTCTTGCTGCTAAAGACACCCATTGGACATGTCTTCAACAGTTACAGGTTTATGGGAACAAACTTTGCTATATTGTTTCCTTTGATATGCTCCTTTTCTGATATTTAAATATATGTACTTTAATTTTATACAGGCTAAAAAAGCTGTGCCATGTAGACATGACTGGCATCAGACTGGTAGTGGAGTGACCATATCAATCTATGCAAAAAATTCACTCCCAGAACTAAGCCATGTAGAGGCCAATAGCACACGGGTAAGTTTCTTTTGCAGTTCTCTGAACAGCTTGATATTTTTTTGTCAGACATATTGTAGAATGGCATTGGAACAAACATACAGAGGTTGATATACTAAGAAGAACTAGAACAATTCTTGGACACACCTGCTCCAGATTCCCATTGATTTAATCTCGTGAATGATAAAGAGGTCTCCACCTCCATGCTCAGTAGTTCATTTAAGACCTCTCATTCAAGGAGTTAAATCTGAACTTTCAGAGCATACTAAGTCGCCATGCATTCATTAAATTCTTGGTGACTAGCTGGGAAATAGATGCTTTACCCTTAAAAAAAATAGCAGAGCGTAAAGTAATCCTTCCCGGCTGGAGACCGGAACCCAGGATACAGTGCAGACATCTCGTCTACGCGCCTGCACTGTCAGTCCCCATCTCAATTGAGTAATACTGCAGAGCACCATATGGTTACCAGAAGGGACTGACAGTGCAGGAGCGCGGACCGCACTAAACCTGCTCATCAGTCCCCAAACGGGAAGGATTACTTTACACTGTGCTATTTTTTCAAGGTAAGACATCTATTTCCCAGCTACTCGCCATGCGTTTAATGAATGTATGACTACTCAGTATGCTCTGAAACTTCAGCTTTAATTGTCCCATTTAGATCACTGTGAGTTTTTCTCCCCAGTGTTGCAGTTGGTTTACCACAGAATTAGATTAGTCTGTGTTTCACTAGTACAGATTACTTGTAAGGAGCAGTAAATTATTTATGAAAGAAACCTAGTAAGGCAGTTTTTGTTTTTTGCTTCCTCCCCTCTTCCCTTTCAAATAAAAGGTACCCTTGTACCCAAATTTGCTGAAGGGACAGATAAAGAAAGAGCCCTCTGTAGAACCCCTCATGAAACAATTTTTTTTTCTTCATGCCAGGGTGTCACTTCACATACCACAGGATGAGTGCCATTGCTGCATAGGAAAGAATCTTCCTTTTCCAGCAGTTTGTATTTGTGAGCTTTTGTAATAATAGATGGACATTCTGAGTGCTCCCTTTCCCTCCTAAATCTATTGTAGTCAAGAGGGAAACTTAAAGTGGACCTTTCATGTTCTTCCCCAGCCCCATTCTTTTATTACCTCAAAACATGGTGAAAACTACCTATGGATTCTTTAAAAAGTGCACCGTTATAAGTTAAATGTTACTTATGTTTTGTCCGTTATTGTGTATAGCGGTCCTGTCTTAATGATGTTTTCAGTGATTGGCAGCACTCTCGCTCTGAGAAGCTGCCAGTCTTGCTCCCAAAGCCTCCCACTTCATCAGCTGATAGGAGCAGATAATCCTACGCAGGACCCTAGGTGCCACCAATCCCCCTCCCCAAAAATTTCCTGGAGAGTGCCATAAAGTCTTGGGTGTGTCAACTGCAAAAACAAAAAAGAAAACCCCTTCAAAATACAAATTATTAATAAAGAATATTTTTTGTATTTTTGCACTATGCTATGCAGAACTCCTCTTTGTGCCTCCAGTGGGACATGTCTGATCATAGTGCCTCCTCAGCCAGACTGAATACACACACTGATTGTGGGGCATCAGAACCTAGGCGGGATCAGGGAACTCATCCAACATTTATGTGAAAGGCTTTCCCAATCCCACCCTCTCATACCTAGCAGTTGCCATCCTGCATAGCCTCTATTGATCTCCCAATCAAGTCTCAAGAGATCAGGAGGGGGCGCACATCAGGAAGGGTCCTGATGCCCCACCATGAGGTGTGATTTTATAAATACTACAAGAATTACACATAAGGGTTATCTGTACAAACAAAGCATATTCACAAGACTTCTCTGAGTGATAGGACATTAAATAAGCATACCACCTGGAAGTCCTATGAGTTCATCTTTGTTCCAAGAAAAAGTCATATACACACTTGTTGAACAAACTAATATCCACTTACTACTCTCTTATTTAGTAGTCTAAACATGCCATTTTGGGATCTTTTATTCATTATTTTATTTGTATTTTTTTATTTCCTGTTCTGAAAGAATAGTTGAGACAATTACGGTTTATGTTGCTCGTTTGAGCATCTGGAATAGTGTTTTGTTTATCTTCTTATTCATGCAAGATTTCAGTCTTCTTTAGATTTCCTTTATTTTTTTTCCTAGGTTAACATCCACATAGTATTTGATGGAGAGAAGGAATTCCAACAGAATTTACAGTTGTGGGGGGTAAGTGTGCACCAGAGACATTACCTGATTAGCCATGTGTAAATTACATGCACCATAAGGTCGAATACACACTGGTGATATTGCTGAAGTAATAAGTTTCACTGTTAACCCTTTGAAGGGTATACACCACCACCTGAAAATATGCCATGAGTAAAGTAAGCAGGGGTTATCTTAATTATCTCCTTGCTCTTTATTTCATGAGATATTCTAGTCCGTTCTGGATATCATTGCTGTGAAGATGAATGTGACAGGTGCTAACAGGACCACAGAACCTCATACTTTGCTTATTGCACATAGTAAACTTAATACTTTATGAATCAGAGGAGTATGCAAGCCATTCTTTTACAATACCTCACACACCCCTCTGGTGTTTAAAGGCTTAATTAGGCTCATGCACACTGCCTGTTTCAGTTAGAAAAAACTGTCATGTCTGCCTCCATGGACTAACTGAAGATCTCATGAACAAAGGCAAAAATGATATATGCCGGGAGGATTTTTGGCTATAGTAAGGTTAGTGGTGAATTATCATTTGCTCTGTTGTGTGTTTTCTTTTTACATATTTCTGTGCTCTTTCACTGACCTATCCTGGTACGCCCATATTTTTGTTAGTGTATGCAAGGATCTGGTAGATACGACCTTCTTTGGTCTTGTTTAAAGGGATAGTAATAGAATAAACTAGAATAAAAAGGCAGCTCTGATTAATCCTCCAATATCAATGGTCATGTAACTTGGTATTTCAATATTTTACATTTTATAGTTCGAGTAATTAAATTCTAAACTCTTAGCTACTTCCGTCAGCTGTGGAATCTAGTCCTTGGACCGGACAACGCACAGAAGGGACAGTCTTCATATACTGAGTATATGTGAAAACCCTGCCCCCCTTGACGAAGGAGGGCAGGATTTTCCTTATGCTCAGTGAAGATTGTCCATCTCTGTGCTCCATCTGGCCTTCTCAGAGAGGCAGCATGTTGAAGGGGATCCTTTAGAACTGAATTAGTCTTGAACTACAAAATGTAAAATATTGAAATACAGTGCTATATGACCAACGTTATAGGAGAATCAATCGGAGCTGCGTTTTTATTCTAGTTTATCTACTACTATCCCTTTAAACCCTGTTGCAGGCAATGCTTTAGCAACTTGGCTGCTAAGGACGTTAAGGGCAACATAATTAGCAGACCCTCCAAAACCGTAAAAGTGATCTTTCTTATAAAGTTCTAAGCAATGAGAATGGGCTAGGGGCACATGGTGGCACTTACTGGTTCCTCTGACTGAGGATCCCTTTCAGTACTGCTGTATACACTACTATTTTGACATGTACCAATTTGGTCCTCAGTTGGCACGCTTCTTTTTCCATAGATCACTCCACTTTCCTTTTCGTCTTTCTATATTTTAATCTGTGTTGTCAGTGCTGCATTCAAAAGTACATTTTAAACAGAAAAGTCAGTGTATATTACACAGAATATTCAACCCTTTTTTGTGTGAATGGTTTTAAGATGTGACCATTGTGATCATTAGAATCCTGTTTATGAAGCCTCAAGTGATAGGACTGCAGCTTTTAATATAAGATACTTATTTACATAAATTATTGTTTGTTTTTATTACCCGTGTGTTAGAGTATGATTTTTCCATTATGCTAACTTTTTTGTGCCTTTTTAGGTTATTGATGTCCAGAAAAGTTATGTCAGCTTGACAGCAACAAAGGTCGAAATTTTTTTGAAGAAAGCTGAACCCATGACTTGGGCAAGGCTAGAATTACCTCAAACAATTGTACCGCAGACGAAACAGAACGTGACTTCAGATGACCAGGAATAACAGATTGGAGTAGTTGAGGATTATGGGACTTGTTGCCTTTTCATAAGTACAGTTTTGCTAATGTACATCTATATTCCAAGTTTGATCTAATGTGTAATCTGTACATTTAAAAAAAAAAAAAAATCTTTCAAAGATCACTTCAAATCCCAGCCCTAGAAACATGATTTAATGTAAAACATCTGGTTGGCATTGAAGCTGTAGTAATATTTTAATGTTAGTAGTATGCATCTAGATATTTTACCTGTTGGCTTTTCTTCAATTCATTCTGTTACCTTGAATCAACCATTTTAGTTTCTCAGTGCAAAGACATTTGGGGGCATATCCAGAAAGATGAACAATTGGATATTAACCTTTGCTTTATCACACTTGGTTTTGTAGATCCATGGGAAGCCAGATAAGGGGAACAAAATAAATAGAAGCCATTTTCAGGTATGCCCAAAGTGGGCATCCAGATAACAGTTGAATATTTCACTGGATTAACATCCTATTTGCATTGAAATTGCAAAGCAATGCATTGTTTACCGCTCTGGCACTGGTTAAAACCCTCTTGTTTTGAGCTTAAAAATGTATCCAGTTCCCTTTAAAACATTATATTGTGTATCTGGCAACATAGCCACCCATAGCAAAGGATTTCCCATGATTACTAGGGAAATTCCGTAGCCAGTCGGCTGTACCATAGATTTAAATTGACTTTTAATCCCTTGTATGCTACAGAGGGCTCCACTGAATAGCCTTACAATGCACTTTAGGTTTCTATAGCATTGGAGGAATTATAAACTTAATTTAATCAGTGGGAATTGTATTTATCCATATGGGGCAGTTTGTTTGCCCGGGAGACATTTTTTTCCTGAATACGCCCCTTAAGGGGATAGTAATACGTTACTATCCCCCATATTGTACATACTTGTAAAATAATTGAATAGCCCCCAGGTTCATCTCTCAAACCTTTAAGTTCCCTCTTCCCTGAAGACAGCGTTATACTGACTGCAGGAGACGTCTGTTGTACGACAGGCTTGTGGCTCTGCAGCTGAGCCGAGATCCCGTTAGTGAAAAATAATTATTTCACTGAAACGGTCTTCTACATGTGCTTGATTTGCAAGCACATGTAGAAGACCGTTTCAGTTAAATAATTCTTTGTCATTAACGTGATCGTGGCTCTGCTGCAGAGCCGCATGATGAAGGTCAGACCGGATATCCCTGCATTCAGCACAACGCTGACTTCAGGGAAGGGAGAGGGAGGGGGAACTTTGCCTTCAGTTATCTCTCAAACCATAAAGGTTTGAGAGATGAACTTGGGGGCTATTAAATTATTTTACAAATTTGTACAATATGGGGGATAGTAATAATAAAGTATTACTATCAATTTAAGCAAATCAAGAGAAAAATCAAAATTGGCTTTGATTTTAAATTGTGCTTTTAGCCATTTAAATGGTAGGTAGATCTTGTACTCATTCCTTTGCATTGGAGAGCTTCCTGCTATTCAAAGGGTTAGAAACCCCATTCGAACCACCTGAAAGTTGGGGATTTTTTCCCCCTTATGAGGCACTTTGTATGTTCTAGAACTGTTCCTCTTTTCTTTTTGCATAAAGCCCCTACACAGGTGTGCGTGCCGTATAAATGCAGCCTGTCAGAATAAAAATGCTTGTGACTCCATATACTAAAGGTCCTATCCACTCATATTATGTATGTGGTTCTGCAATTGCTTGGACCAATTGTAGTGGAAGAAGGGAATTGATTTAAGTTGTGTACCATTAAATTAACCCTTTAAGCACTGGGGGGTGCCCATCACTTTGGTCCTTTAAAGAGTTGATATCAGAAGTAAAATAATATATGCAACTAAAAAAAATTATTTTACTAAGCCCTTGGCTGCTAGATGTATCTAATGTATTGCTTCTGGTTAAAGCAATGCCTCAGTATTTTATCCTCTACTGTATGTGAACTGTTAAGATAATCAGTTACAGACCAATTCCTTTAATTGTGGCCAGTGTAGAAATATTTTGCACTTTCCCTGCTACTGATCAGATTACGTGATCTGTGTTGCTGGTTACAAGAGTACAAATGGTTGCCTCTGTGTTTGAGAACCTTACAGAGTTCTGTCTCACGCTGCACTGACTGGGTTTCCGAAAACACCAGGGAAAGGGAACATAAAAGAAGCAGTACTAGCAAAATACTGTGTTTTGAATATAGCATAAAATGTTTTTCCCCCCTCTTCCATTGTTCATCTGGCTATACAGATTGGCATACACAGCAGTAAAAGGAAAAGTTTGGAGGTTCTGGTAGAAAGTGGAACTGATTGAGGCTGATTTTACTAAAAAAGTGGAATAATTCTGATGCAAGCCTGCACCGTAGGAAACAAAAAACCTCTGATTTAAAGGGATAGTAATACTTAAAATGTAAAAAAAAATATGTTGTAGGGTTTATCCCCCTGAGTAAAACAAGAGTACTCCCACTGCTGAAAGGTGTTTCATTCAAAAGTTATTAATTTTCAAAGTTGAATTTTTTAGGTGCAATATCACAGTGGCCTGAAATTGTACAGTGGTGCTGTTGCTACACGATCCTATGGATAGCTCTGGTCAATTGACCATAAATCTCCATAGGATGGTGTAGCAACAGCGCCACTGTACAATTTCAGGCCACTGTGATATTGCACCTAAAAAATTCAACTTTGAAAATTAATAACTTTTGAATGAAACACCTTTCAGCAGTGGGAGTGCCCTTGTTTTACTCAGGGGGATAAACTCTACAACATATTTTTTTTTACATTTTAAGTATTACTATCCCTTTAACTACAGTTTTTAACCCCTTGAATGCAAGGTCAACCCGTGCAGTTGGTTTACCCCCAGATTTACTGTTTCTTTCAGACAAAGGGCCCTTTGGTAGCAATCTGTACATACAGCAAATTGTTCTAGCTGGCTCTGAGAATCTGTCTGGCTTCAGAAGTTTTTGTTTTCATTTTAATCACACCTGGTTAAGGGGTTAAAACTTTCCATTGTAAAGCTATGGGAATTTGAATTTATACCATATTTTACATCTGCTTTGCTCTAGAATTGACCACATTCATCTCATTACATCAGCCTCGCTGAACTTTTCTGTTTTTACTGAGACCAAAAGTTGAGGCAGGGATGCGGTGTGGATCAAAGTTTTGATGTTCTAGATGTCACTTATGTGTTACTGTATTTGCCCACTTTTTAAATTTATTTTCGGTGTACAAAATCCTTCAATCATTGCGGTTTTATCAGGTGTTTATTCATGAACTGAGTTTGTTACACATTCTGTTCCTTTTAAAGGGATAGTAATACTTAAAATGTAAAAAAAAATATGTTGTAGGGTTTATTCCCCTGAGTAAAACAAGGGAACTCCCACTGCTGAAAGGTGTTTCATTCAAAAGTTATTAATTTTAAAAGTTTAATTTTTTAGGTGCAATATCACAGTGGCCTGAAATTGTACAGTGGCGCTGTTGCTACACCATCCTATGGAGATTTATGGTCAATTGACCAGAGCTGTACATAGGATCGTGTAGCAACAGCGCCACAGTACAATTTCAGGCCACTGTGATATTGCACCTAAAAAATTCAACTTTGAAAATTAATAACTTTTGAATGAAACACCTTTCAGCAGTGGGAGTTCCCTTGTTTTACTCAGGGGAATAAACCTTACAACATATTTTTTTTTACATTTTAAGTATTACTATCCCTTTAAATGTGGCAAATAATCCATTATTGGTTATCTGTTAAAGGCCTAGATTATATTGCTGTTAATAAGTGTTATAACTGGTTTTAGCTAAAACATTCCCACTGAAGCCTATGGAGTCATTTGTAGGTAAAGCCTTTAATGAACGTATTAACTACAATGGAATCCATGCCTAAATTATGTTTGTCCTATGTTTTTTAATTGTCACATCAAGATTTGCTACCAAAAATGGACCTTTTTATTTTATAAAATATACCTCATTTTCTCTGTCATCCAATATAACTCACAGGTACCATGGGGAGGTGACAGCCTCCTCTCTGTAGGCTGAAATAATTCTGCAAAGAAATGTGGGTGGAGCCTCCCATTCCTCCCATCATGCACTCCTTACGTGGGCCTTCCTGGAGTCTAGAACTCCTGCACTCGTGTTACATATCTTATTTGGTTTGATCCCAGGGTTTTTGGAGCTTGGATGGCTACAGTTGTGTAAATTAACCCCTTCCCTGCTTGTTTCATTGGGTTATGAGCTTATTCTTTTGGGTTTTCCCTTAAGGATCATCCATTTTTATTTATCCCTATATGTTCCCTTGAGTATTTGGGCATTTTTAATCACTTTAAAAATGTTTGTATTTTTGGTGTACTGAGCCTTTAAGGCACGTTTGCCTCGTGGCTGCATTTGCTCTGTAGACTTCAATGGGACAAGCTGCTTTGGGACATATCTCTGCAACCGTTTGACTTACATAGTTGAGAGAGGGCTCATTTTCCTTGTGTCCTCTTGCCCTATGCTCCATCTCACATCCCCAGTGTCTTGGAGGGCCCCGCAAGTTCGGGTTCAAGCATTGCTAGTATACCACATTAAGGAAATTCTACAATTCCCAAAATGCCCATTTTGTGGGCTTTCCTCTGATTGGCTGATGGTTTTCAGACACCATTTTCTTTTCCTTACTGCTGTATCTTATGCATTCGCTTTTATCTCTTTGCTCTTCTCAGATTAACCCTTTGCCTGCCAGATAAGTGCTTTCTTATCATTTCTGATAATTAATTATTGACCTGGGAACACAGTATTTGGGATTTCACATACTGTTTTTGACACTTATTCTGTTAAGATGTAGAATCCATAGGATCACTGAACAGATCCAACCTGGAGAAGGGGAAATCCTTTGTCATTAAGGTCTGGATCCTTGTGTCAATGGACGCCAACCTCAGGAACTGGGAAGCAGCCCTGGGTCACCTGGGGATCCAGGGCACATGGTCTGCAGAGATGACTCTCAGTCCATCAATGTTGTGGTGCTCAGGGTGATTTGGCGAGCTCTAGTCTGATTGTCTCAACTGAGGGACTGTGTAGTCCGCATCCAGTCGGACAATGCCAGCGGCTGTGGCTTACAGCATCATACAAGAAGCCACAAGATGTGCTCCTGTTTAGACAGAGGATCACATCCCGGACATTTTCGCCGTGCACGTTCTTTGAGTAGACAACGTGTTGGCGGGTGGACCCAGGTGAGTGGGAGCTCCACCGAGATGTTTTCAACCTGTTGGTACAGTAGTGGGGTTTTCCTCAGATAGACCTGATTGCCTCCAGATTCAACAGGATGGTCAGGTCTTCTGCTCCCGTTGGAGGGTCCTTCTAGCCTTTTCTGTGGATGCCCTTGTGATCCCCTGGCTCTTTAAGCTCGCTTCCATATTTCCTCCAATTCCTCTCATCCCCAGGGTTCTGTGGAAGATTCGGATGGACGGTCCAGCGGTCATTTTGATTGTCCCTATTGGACTAGTATGTCTTGGTTGCCAGAACTCATGGCTCTCTCCATTCGTGTTCAGTTTCCTCTTACTCAGACTGGATCTCCTCCTTCACAGTCTTCTCTGGCAGGTGGATGTGGAGCAGATGACTGACGGCAGAGCTGTGGAAGCCTCCATACTAAGGAAGAAAAACTTTTCCCCTGGGGTGGTCTCCACTGTGATCCTGGCTAGTTAGCGGGTTTTTTCCAAATCCCATCACAGGTTTTGGTTCGTTTTTCATTCTTGGTGTGTTGACAGGGATCTGTCATCATGTGAGTTGATCTCCTTGTAATCCTGTTCTTCCTTTATTACAGGGTAGTGTGATCAGAGGGCTCAGTCTTGGCTCCTTGGACGTTACAACATCAGCTCTCACTGTGTTCTTTCCAGAGATGCATTTTCCATCTTGCCAGAGGTCACGGTTTGCTTTCAGGGTGTCGTTCCTGCTTTACCTGCCCTTCAGGCTCCCACTCCACAGTGGGACCTTCATCTGGGTATGGGGTCTTGCAGCCTCGCTTTGAGTCTTTGACTACCATTTCTCACTGCCTTCTGACGTGGAGGATGTCCTTTCTTCTGTCAGTGGTCTCTGTCCACAGAGTTGCTGAATTGCAGGTTTTGTCCTGCAAACTACCTTTCCTGGTGTTTCACAGGGTAACGCTGTCCTTCATACCTCCCAGGAATTTCTTCCTAAGGTGGTCTCTGAGTTCCACATCAATCAGGAGATTATTGTGACTTCCTTTTTGTTCTAACCCTAAATATGACAAGCAGTGGGACCTCCACTTGTTAGATTTGGTATTCTGCCTTAAGTTCTATGTGCACCGTACTGAGTGTTTCCGTAAGTCTGACTTCTTATTTGTCGTCCCTGAGGGTCCTAGGCCTAGTATGGCTGTGTCCAAGTTTACTATTGCCTCTTGGATTGAGTCTACCATTTGCAAGGCCTATGAGCTCAGAAAGAAGCAGGGTCCTTTCTGTGTAACAGCACACTCCAACTGGTCTGTTGGGGACTCTTGGTCATACAAGAATCAGGCCTCTGCTGAACAGCTGTGCAAGGCCGCCACTTGGTCTTCTGTGCACACATTTGCCAAACATTGCCATGATGATGTTCTGGCTTTGGCTGAAGCCAGCTTTGGCAGGACAATCCTGGAGGTAGTTTTTCCTGTCTAGGATTTTCTCCTTCCTGTGCCATTTTGCTCTTTACCTGTTTGAGCACTGTTGGCTCTTGTTCTTGTGTGCTGTGTTGTTATTCAGTGTTTATTGGCACTTTGTTAGTTTGAGCTGTTCAATGTCCTGGATAGTCCATGGGGACCGGCACGTGGTCGTTTCCTTCTCTTCCCTCCCTGGGAGCTCAATGTTGGTACATCCCTAAGGTACCTGCAAGCTATATTGGACGACAGAGAAAAGAGGATTTTAGTCTTTCCTGTTAAATCCTTTTCTCTTAGTCCATATAACGCACAAATCTCCCACCCAGTGAAAAGAGCCATGCTTGGTCTCACTTGGCTGGAGGTGGGAGTCCTCTTACTCACAGGAGTCTTTCCTTTCTCTTTTTTTCTTGCTTTCCTACTTCGTAGGCTTCTCACAACTCTGTCTGGGCAGGGCTTGTGAGAGTTCATGATAGGAGGAAGGGGAGGCTCCACCCACACTTCTTTGCAGAATTTTTCCAGCCTACAGAGAGGAGTTGTAGCCTCCCCATGGTACCCCTGTGAGTTATATGGACTAAGAGAAAAGGATTTAACAGGTAAGACTAAAATACTCTTCACATTAGCACAATCCAATTATATAATTTATTTTATTTTCCTGGATCAGGTTTGCACACTTCTGTTTTTTGTTTTTTTTCCAAAATATATTGTTGTAGTTAAATTAAAGTATATTTGTTGTGGTCTCTGTATTAAAGAGCATGATTTCCAGATGACTTTCTTATATTTTCTGTAGTAAACTGCTTCCTTTTTACTTTTACTCATGGAAATACCCAGGTAATTGATTATATGTCTAGAGATTAAAAATTGCATCTGCAGGTACACTGTCAGAAATTCTGGACCCTGCATTACATTATTATCACGAGGTCTGTCATTGCTGTGGTGAGGTGATTTGCACATTCACCCCAATGTAAATTAGGAAAAAGGTTTGAAAGGATTGATGACCTAAAAATAAATTACCTTAGCACGTTTAATTTTTTTAATTAACAAAGATTTCAAAAATAGAGTAAAAATATAAAGGTAGTAAGGGTGTTAATTAAAACATTTTTCATTGATTAGTAGTGTGTTCAGTTTTGTAACAAACATTAATTGTTCAAAAACAGGATTGAAGATCTGAAAATAAATTAAATTAGCACAATATTAATTATTGTTAAAAAAAAAAAAAAAATGTGGGTGAGGGCGATTAATAATAAAATTTTTGGTTTCCTAGGTACTGTGTTCAGGAATTTAGCATAAAATTATATTGCAAAAACAGGACGGGCGACCTGAAAATAAATTCAATTAGCACAAAATTACCGTTATGGTCTGGTATGCAGTTTTTAAAGGTACAATTTATGTTCAAAATCCAGATTGACGATCTGAAAATAAATTACACTACCACAATTTTTATTATTGCACAAGTATAGTACAAGGGTGGGCTTGATCCATAGAAATCACTCTTACAAAACAGAGGCACAAAAATGGCCTTATCAGCAGTCAATGATAGAGAAAAGTACATTCTGTGGGTATCCTTTTAAAATGGCCTTATCAGCAGTCAATGATAGAGAAAAGTACATTCTGTGGGTATCCTTTTAAAAGGTTGCACGCAAAACAGCGTACGATCACGACAGATTAACTATGATATAAATGGCAACCTGAGAATCGCTCACTGCATTACAGCGCAAGATTCTCATGTTGCCTACTGAACGGTCGCATACCTTGCACCAGCTGTTGTGCTCTCAGTTAAATCCAAACAGGCTCATTTTGGGACTATAGTGCTCTTTCCATGTACACTCTTAGATGTTATGTTCAACGCTTGTATTCAGAATTTTTGCTTCCATTTGTACCTCCATGTACGCTTTGCTTCCCACCTGGCATGATGAATTCTCATTTCCCTCATGCACCTCTATTCCTCCTGGTTTGGATGTGACCAGTGCTGGGTCAGAGATTGCTGTTGATGTCTTTTCTAATTTTGTTTGCTCACTTTGTTTATTACAACTACCGTTCGGCCAGGTGAGCCTGGCTTGGGCTGCCTTCAGGGGTGCCAGCTCGCTTTGGTGCTCCTCTTGTTTGTTCCCCCGGGCCAGCTGTGGTGAGAGACGATCCGCTACCGGTTCTTCAATACATGGAGGTACAATGGGCAGAAAGTCAGCCATTTATTATCATCCCTTTAAGCATCTACCTTATGCCGGATTCTCATAACAGTAGAATCTAGGAGCTAGGGTTGCATTGTGATACGGTTTTACTGAGCCTCTATATCAGGTTATTACAGTGTTAACATCTGTAACTAAGCGTGCATTTCAGCTCTAATCAAAATAATATCCTTTGTTGGGGTATTGTTTTGAGGATGGCCTCACAGTCACTTGAATTTGATGGTTTTAGGATTGAAGAGCAAGACTGGTATGCGTTTTAAAAGTAAACCCATTCTGTGTGTCTAGGAGTGGAAAGAGCTGTTTATATGGAACAAGATTGCCTTTGTTTTAATTTTATATGACAGCAGTCCAACAAAACTGTGTAGAGCCTGGGTGGAAAAGTACAAAGTAATGTAGCTGCAGATAGTCTGGTAAAACATCCTTGTTTCCTACACTTCTCCACAGTTTGAAAACCTGAACAACTTAGGGCTCACTATTTTTTAAAACCAACGATGGTGGTTTTGAAATCACAGTTTACAATTCTATAAACAACAAAAAAAGTGCAAAATTTCCACCAATTGGACATCACATAAAAATTGTAGATTTTGCTATCCTATTCTATGCTGTGTGTTCACTGCAGGTTTAGGAACAAACTTTTCATGGCGCAAATCCTGCGCCATGAAAAGGCAGGCGCAGAGTCCCAAACACGTGATGAAAACCTCCGGTGTGGGTTGGAAAACTGGATTCCAACACATACTTTTGGTTGAAACAAACAAAAAGATCAACAATATGTGTGCCAGTGGGGTATGCTACTCATTATACAACATTGTATACCCCACTGGCATTCATAGGGTTAATCTAGAAAGATCTCACACATGTCCCAACAAATAAAAACTTAACAATAATCCTGATGTTCATCGGGGTTGCGTTCTGCTTCTTTTTTTTCCTTCCTTCTTATCTTCAGTCTTACTCTTAAAGAAAAGAAATCCATTGGTTCTCAGTGAATATCCAAAAGATAAGCCCCCAAAGATGCAACAGTTATCCTTTTGAGTGCTAGATGAAAACCACTAGAAGCCGATTGGCAGGGAGGTACGTACGCACTTACCAGCCAATTGAAGACTGCAAATGTATTTTGAACAGAGAATGGCATATAAAAGCTAGTCTCTGTTCAAAATCCCAGCAGTCGAACTTTGGCAATGGCCCGAGAGGTGGCATGGGGGTAATGTGCAGCTCAAAATGCCTTCTGGCGACGGAGGCAACGGGGGGCAAGGAATTTCACATTGGCGTTTTAATTTTCAATTTTGGAAACATATTTTATATCTTCTGCGGACAGTAGGATGCAATCCATATTAACTCTTTGTGTGACACACAGCTACCCCTCTGGCAATCAACTAGAGTAACCTGCTTCCTACAGGCATGTTTCTATACACATGGTCCATGCATCCCTCAATGGACTAACATGCTCCAACTATATTCACAGGCTGCATCTTGGGAGTGAATACCACATTTAAGCCAGCAAAAGCTAGATCAGGGAGAAATTGAAAAACAGTGTTTGAATCCATAACAAAAGCGATGGGGAGGAGGATTCCTGAAGTTTACTCGGTGACACACAAACACAAAACAAAGTATGTGATGATCGTAGCAGCAGAGTGGCCAGTGTTTCCATAGTATGCAGATACGGTAGGCGATTTGGGACCTTAACCTCTCACGCCATAGTTAGCACCACTGGTGATGCTGCATTCAACCCTTGCTCTTTGAACCCTATCCAGAATTCAATTTTCTTTGTGAATAAGATCTAAGAAAGGACCTTATGCTTACAAAGTAGAGCAAACCAGCTGCACCATGGAGTACAAATGAAACTTACCAAAATTCCCATATATTGAAATGAAGCTTTTCCCATGGTGCAATTAATTTGTCTCATACATGAGCGGAGATGCACTAAAGTTTAAGAGCTCAGGTGATGTGTTGGATCTGTGCTGTAGGTACATTGACATTATGTATTAACCTGTTCACCATCATATCCCTTTCAATCCGCCCTCATTGCCATTAGTCTGCCATGAATTTGATTTTGCACTGAACATATCAACGGTGGCTCATTTCCAAATGAAATGCAGTTTAATGAGCCATTTTCATACTCTTGTGGATGTGTTTAAACGTTAATGTGGCTGTTCACCACATGCACTAAAGTCCAAGATTAGCCACGGCTGTTGAAGTTACATGCCCAAGAGCACCTACCTGACGATGTTATGATCCCCCTGCAGCTTTCTATGCAGAAACAGCCCTCAATCGGGCATAAGCATGCCACTCTACATATCTCTGGTTAGCCCTCATCTAGAGTATTATGTACAGTACTGCAGACCCCATCTCCAGAAGGATATAGATATTCTAGTGAGAGAATTCAGAGAAGGACTATTAAAAACGGATAGGTATGAGGCGAAGGTTGAACTTGATGGACTTGTGTCTTTTTTCAACCTAATTTACTATGTTACTATGTAATTCTACAATTGTTCCTACATAATTAAAGGGGCAGGTCTCCTACCCAAAGATACCTGTAACCTGTATGGACAAAGAGAAAAGGATTTAAAGGGATAGTAACCCCCCCCAAAAAAAACTTTAAGCCAAATTATAGGAATAATAAAACCATACTTAACGCCCTCGTTCCTATCTCTCAAACTGTTACGGTTTGAGAGATGTAAGAAAATAAAGACCTCCGCTGCCTCCCCCTTCTCATGCGCCCACTGCATAGCGGACGTCATGAGATCTTCAGGAGAGCTGTCATTGAGATATCTAAGTATAATTACTTAATCGGAATGGTCTACAACGTGTGCTTACAAGCCAGGAACACATTGTAGACCATACCGATGAAGTAATTATAGTTAGATATCCCGATGACCGCACTCCTGAAGAGCCGCCTACAGTCGGGCGACAGGATTCTGCCTCTGACAGCTTTACAGCTCGTCAGGCAGAAAGGGGAGGGAACAAACGGAGAAATTTATTTTCTTACATCTCTCAAACCATAACTGTTTGAGAGATGGAAATGAGGGCGTTAACTATGTTTTTATTATTCCTTTGGCTTAAAATTTGTTGGGGGGGGGGGGGTTACTATCTCTTTAACTGGTAAGACTAAACTCCTCTTATTTACAAGATATCTTATAACGCTGTCTATGGGTTTTCACAATTAAAGGGACAGTGCTGACACAAGGACAAATAATACATCCCAAAATCCCAATTCATTTAAATTAGGTGTTTAACTCCTTGAATGCTAGAGCGGTCTCCAATGCATTGTGTTGCATTCAAACAGTTAAAAGTCCCATATAAATAAATGGGAATTGTTTTCCATCTTCTACAGTACCATTTGGTTACTCCAGAATTGCCTTAGATATTGGCTAATCTGGAAAAATGGAGACAAGAAGCACAACCACAACACCTAATTGTAGTATTATCAATTTATGTATGTACAATGTTCCCTACCACCAATGGGTTTACTCACATGCTGGAGATGCTTAACCTGCCTCTCAGATGAACTTGCACTGGATTTTGAGAGCGTCACTCCAGGCGAGTGAGTCCTCCACTGGCTCCAAAACAGATTGTAAGATTTTTCCTTAGAGTATTGATCCCAGTGTTTTAAGACATATAAAGACTCAATATGTGGAACACACTAGGAACTATTTAATTATGTATTTAAAAAGCAGGAGTATATAACCCTAGCATATCTTATGGGGATACCAAAACACATACAAAAAGTAGTTTTCAATATTAATTAAAATGAATAAATAAAAAAACACCTTAATACCCAAGGAATGAAAGGTCCAACAATGTAAACAGGCTATAATAACCTATATGTTAACAATTGCTGAGACCAAATTCTAATGTGAAAAAAACAAAAAAATTGCAATCAAAAGACCATAAAATTAAGTCAAAATTCAATATATTACCCACAATGGGGAAAGGGTCTTGCTCTGTGCGTTTCATGGTGTCAGGCTATGCCACTTACTCAGGAGTAATAATAATGTTAGGTATTTACTAGTCCATACTTCTAATGTGCCTGGACATAGTAGTTCTCGTCTTATGTTTGAGCTTCTCGACCAGGAAACACTAAGGCCAAGGTTAGAAGAAAAATGGTCCAAACAAATACCAAACCAACTGCACCATAGGACACTAATAAATATTCACATAAGCCTCATTGATTTAAATTGAGCTTTTAACCCCATGTTTTCTAGAGGTCACAAAATCATTCAAGCATTCTAGGGGTTAAAGGTCCAGTTTAAGTCAATGGAAATGTTGTTTGTCTGCTATTTGGTGTAGTTTGTGTGCTCCAGAACTACACCACTTTTGTTTTCTTAGGACATTAGATTGTGTTGTGGAGGGATCATTGCAACTTTTGCACCTGAAATTGGGTGTTTTTCCATTGCTGGCACGTTACACTATCTTCACCCAGAATGTGCTGCTTACACCAGATAGCTGCCTGTAGTATAATTGTTACATTCAGAGCAAAGATGCTCATGCAAATCGACAATGTTCCACTAGAAGTGTCCAGGGTAGTATCTCACAGATCCCTGTGCTTTCACAAACACTGAGGTTGTACTAGAAAGAACGGGGCCAGTTTGATAGAAACTAAATGCATTGGAGGGAACAAATAAAAAATTCAAGTGATTTAAATGGGGATGTTAACAAAAGCAATACTTTGAAGACGTCTCTAAGCATTCAAGGGTTGAGAGCCCCATTTGGATCAAGGAATTTCATTTCTGCCTTATGGTTGTTGGTTTGCCTCAAAATTGCTGTAGTTCTTCTGTGTACATCAGCCCCACTGTATCCTGGTCAGATGCCAGAATCCATATGATTTAATGGCAGAACCATTTTGTTTCAAAAGAAATCTCCATAGAACCCTAACAATCATCCTCTTTAACCCTTAGATGCCAGAGCCGTCTTCTATTTTCCTACCAGCACCTTGTTTATAGTGCTTACTACTAGAGGAATCGAACACGAAAACAAATCTTCCTCCAGCAGTGACTTCCTCCACACAGTATGCCACCTTATAGGTATTTTAATAGTCACCATCATTTTCATATTTGCTAGTCCCTAGTACTTCTACAGACAATTATCTGAGAACAGAATTAGGACATTTTTGGGATAGTTCAAATTGATGGCTGTGTTGAATATGATGAGAATAAAGTTTGTTGGTGATACTTGTTAATGGACCAAATTTCATAAAGTCAGAGGTTTCATCAAGTGTTGTTTTGAATTGAATTTGAAAGCTCTGGATTGTATGAATTAATTCATATTCAGTCAATTGTTAGACTTCACCTCGTGGGAAGCAGTGGGTAGGAGATGGTAAAAGTAGTAGTCCCTAAAAATTGGAGGTCCAGCAATTGATTCCCCTGCACTCTATCCAAGAATGACCTATGAACAGTGTTTGTGGGAACATGTAAAAATTAAAATTTGTTTTTCGTCCCTTTAATGTGTCTATAGTGATCAGAAACTGACCTGTGTGGATTAAGAGCAATTCACATAAATAGGAAGGACAATACCTTGACAGATAACCTCAGCAGGAAAAAAAAAATTCAACCACAGGAAAGGTTTCTCAATCAATATGTATTCAATTGCCTGGCAAAGGTGTGGGGGGTATCCTCAGATTTCATGGCCACAGGGGAAAAAAAAAAAAAAAAAGTCTTTCCTTAGGATCACGCAGAGGCAGTATATTCGGTAATTTAAGCTGGCATGCATAGTTCCTTCACTGAGGTTTATTTCTGTATTGTTGAAGCTCTTTCAGTCATCCTGATACAGGCTTTTCCTGCCTAAAGCCCACAGGAAAGATCAACTGTACCATGTCTATTGGTGTTCCTGTTTGTCAGCCGCACTAAAAAATGATGTCCCTTCATCCTTAAGGTTCAAGTCTCAGCCTTCAGAGGTTTATGGGCTACCATCTTGCTTCTACTTATTCAAGATGGAACTTGAATAAAGTGCTCAAAGTTTTGTTGAAGGAGCTTTCCAAACCAATGTATAAGTATATCTTATGGGATTTTCACTCAAAACAGTCTCACTTAAGACATTCCAGCCAGAGGAGTGAGTGAACTTCAAACTCTTTCTGTAAAAACCACCTTATCAGTGGTTCACACAAGACTGTTACACTGACGTTACCTCCAGAATTAGCATTCAATGTGGCTTAGCATTTCTACTGAAATCATGATATTTGTTTTCCCACTCTGCTCACAATGGTAAGGAGGAAAGTCTACACTAGTTAGTTGTCAAGAGATGTCTTAATTATCTAGACCAGTCTGTCTCAGCTCCAACCTTCAAGGCACACCAACAAGTCAGTTTTTTAGAATAGCCCTAATTAAGCACAAGTAGTTCAATTACAATGACCAAGCAACTGATTATTCACCAAAGATTAAGCAATGCTATCTTTAAAAAAAACAAAAAACTGACCTGTTGGTGTGCTGTAAGGCAAACATTGAAAAACCCTTATATAGGTAGAACATCTATTTTTGGTAAAAGTTCCTCATGGTTTGTCAACTTCTTTGGACCTTCCAAAGGCAAGTAAACTTCCAAAGCCATTATTTCAAGATGGTTACATTCAGCTATTTCTGAAGCCTATAATGAGCAGCAGCAAGGCTCTACCAAGAAGATAACTAATTCTGCTTAGATATTCCCACAGAGCAATTATAAGTTTTAATGAGGAAAGTCCTTTTCCCAATGTATGATTTACTTGGTTAAACTTATTCCTCACTGATAATGCAATGATCACACTTCACATGATGCTGTTATTGGTGTCTCACATATTTGTTTTGTACTATTAGTTCTGTAAAATACTGTGTGCAAATATGGCTCTGTGTAAGGATACATACTTACAGAGCACTAGCTGATACCTAGTAAAGCATCCATATCTTCATGAAGTACTACAAACGATGTTCAAGTTCCAAGGGAGACTACTTTTGGCTGTTACCATTGTTACTTAATCCCACCCTTGCATTAGCTCTGCGCTCTTTTTCAATGTGTGCAACCAGGAGACAATTGTGGAAAAGACAAGATTTTGCTGACCTGTTAATTCCTTTTCCTTCAGGTCCACTTTGGTATTGCACAGACTTATTGCCATTAAAGTATTTTACAGTATTAGTTGGTGTCTGGTTTGGTTTTGTTCAAAACACTAGAGATGCTATGAGTATAAGATCATTTTTAACTCTTTCCTGTAGGGACGCAAGCTCTCCGAGTATGTGCTACTAAATGTGACCTAAAGGAAAAAGAATTGATACAGCAAGAAAAACGTCTTTAGCTATTCAAAAGTATGTTTCTTTTGATGGTATTGCTTGTGAATGTTAAAACAGTCAGCTAAAAAGAATGTCTATTTAATCATCTGTTTAAAGGGATAGTAAAGTTTCACAAAAACAGCAACTTCAATTCATCTTCATAGTATTTAGGCCATGGAGAGTGTTATTCCAGTACTGTCAAAGTTTTAGTTCAAGAGTAATTGAATGATAAAGTATCCCCCTCCAGCCTCCCCTCAGATATGGAATCTGTTCCTGGGACCAGACAGGTCACAACAAGGGACAATCTTCTTATGCTGAGTATAAGGAAAACCCTGCCCTCCTTGACAGGTTTTTCCTTATGCTCACTGAAGATTGTCCCTCTCTTCGATCCATCCGGACAGTCTTTCTGCTGTGAGATGAGCTATGTTACATCAGTAGAAGGGGAATACTTTATCATTCAATTACTCTTGAACTACAACTCTGGCATTATTGAAATGACGCTTTCCACAGCCCAAATACAATGAACATTAATTAGAGCTGCTTTTTATTGTGAAACATTACTAGGTATACCGTATGTTAATCATGCATGTTTTATAGATTTATATTTATATCTTAAAATAGGACTTAAAAGCACATTTTAATCTTAAGAATTTAACTTATTGAAACATTTAGTTAGTAAAGGACAACCAAGTTTATTTTCATAAAATACAATTTCCTTTCAGAATACTTCTGTGTATTTTTGTTTCTTGCTCTAGAATGAGTTTGTTTCATAAAGTTGTTTAAATGTATTACTGTCTCAGAGGTTTGGATTATAAATTAGCATAAAGCTGGTTCTCTGACTAAGCATGTTTTTCACTGGTTTTGTGCTTATAACATGCCATTGATTCTATTCATAAGAAATCTGCATTTTTCTTATTTAAATGTATATCAGCTTTGAAATGAGTGTGTCTGTATTCATTGGAAGGTTGAGTGAAACATCTGCTTTCTAGACCTTTGAAATTAGAGTCTAAACAGCACATGGAAGAGCAACATTTTAAGGTCCTTAACCCCTTGAGCACCAGAGGAGTGTACAACACATTGCCCTACAATTTGTATTTTTTCATGTGATATATTATCTCATTTAGAGATCATTACTATTACCACCATTAGAGATTACAAGCCACAGTCGGTAGTTTTAAAGGGACAGTAATACTTAAAATGTAAAAAAAATATGTTGTAGGGTTTATCCCCCTGAGTAAAACAAGAGTACTGCCACTGCTGAAAGGTGTTTCATTCAAAAGTTATTAGTTTACAAAATGGATTTTTTTAGGTGCAATATCACAGTGGCCTGAAATTGTACAGTGGCGCTGTTGCTACACGATCCTATGGACAGCTCTGGTCCCGGGACCATAAATCTCCATAGGATGATGTAGCAACAGCACCACTGTACAATTTCAGGCCACTGTGATATTGCACCTAAAAAATTCAACTTTGAAAATTAATAACTTTTGAATGAAACAGCTTTCAGCAGTGGGAGTACTCTTGTTTTACTCAGGGGGATAAACCCTACAACATATTTTTTTTTTTACATTTTAAGTATTACTATCCCTTTAAGTCACAGTCAGGTATTCTTTTACCTGTGCTGTGACAAATTACCGAAAGGTAAAATGCACAAAGGGATGTAACCTAGCTCCCATTGTAAACAATGAAAAAACAGATGATTTTGGTATAAAATTGCATGTGGTTTGCAAGGGACTCTCTATTGTTTCATTAAATTAGCACCAAGCAAACCTAGGTGTCGAGTCCCTAACTAGCAACCTATGGATGTCCTATCTCAATACATCCCAAGAACCAAAAGAGTGAAAAGGAAAAAAAATTAACCCTATGAGAGCCAGTGGGGTATGCAACACGTTGCAGATTGTTGCATACCCCACTGCCACTCTCAGGGTTAATCCCCCTAAAGCTAACACCATCCCAAGAAAATAAACACTTACCTGTAAGTCTGATGTCCAGTGGGGTCTTCAGCTACCTGATCATCCGCTGTAATTATTCATCTGTCATCACCTTCTCATCTTCCTTATTACTCTTCTTTCGTCCTCTTCTTCAAAACATTTCAGCCTCAATGAATAAATATATGTTAGAATTATTGCTGCCCACTAAAGATAGTTTGCCGATAAATGTATGCTGGCAGCGACAGAAAAGCAGCTCAAAACCACACCCCCATCCATATACCTCTCAGGCCATTGTCCGATCCAAATTGAGGTAAATTTGAACAGAGACTGGCTTTTATATGGCCAGTCCCTGTTCAAAATGGTTCCTACTCTTCCATTGACTGGGATGTGGGTTTATGCACCTCCCAGCCAATCAGCTTCTAGCGAGTGGGATGTTGAAGTATACGGAGATTTTTGATCTGCTTTTCTGCAGCTGGCTGCAGTGTTCATTTATTGGTAACATATCTTTAGAGGCAGCAATAATTCTGACATTTATTCTTTGAGGCTGAAATGTTTTGAAGAAGGTGACAAAAGAAGATGAATAAGGAAGATGAGAAGAAAAATGATAAAAGATGAAGAAGCCATAAGATACAAGCTTATAGATGAAGAATTACAGTGGATTACAGGTAGGTGTTACAGCATTTAGCAAAATGCATTCTGGGATAGCATGAACCTGTACTGGGATCCCAGAATTCCATGATGTGCCAGGACCATCACCAGTCCTTAACACACATCCACCGATGACTGTCCCGGCACTTCAATGGTTGTTAAGGGGGTTAAACTATTTATAAATTAAGAGTGCCATCTTGTGGAAAGATTTTCATGTTACATGTTATGGGAGAGATGAGTCACAGACAGTTCCCTATTAAATGTTTTAATAAGCTTTAATACTTCATGTCAGTTTGACTTGTAAAAGTTTTTACTTCCTGATACTTTGAATAAAACAACTCGGCAGTAGAAGCACAGTTTTACTCAGCAGGGAAACCCTACAACAGAGGTTTTCATTAACAAAAAAGAAAAAGACTATGCTCCTTTAACATGATGCCATATGCACAAAAAAGTAGAGTGAATAAACATCATTAGAATGAATAAAAAATTCCATTCATTTTTTTTTTTAAATACGGCTTTTAGTCCATTGAATGATAAAAGAGGTTCACAGTGCTTTGCTGAGCATTGTATTGTAAACCTCCCTAGTATCTGAAGGGTTTGAAACCTCATTTAAAACAATGGAATTTTTATTTGTCCCCTGTAGTGCATTTGGTGTGCCCCAGAATTAATACAAGTTTTTAACTTTGTGCGCAATGCCCTTAAATGCCAGCACATTGCAAAGGAACGGGTCAGCAAAAGATAATCTTTACGCGGCTTGGACGGGGCATATACCGATTGAGAACCATGAAAAAAATCTGGCTGTGCCCCTGAGAATTAAAGAAGTACCCTAAATTCTTGGGTATAATATGCACAATTTGCCCCTCTTCACCTTATGCGAAGTGGGCAGTGCGTAATATACACGAGAGAAAAAAATGTAAACTTATTTCTGGTCCCACCACCCACCTCAATGAGCTCCCTCCTTCCCCTCACCCCTTCCGGAGTCATCTGTTATATTTCCAAATGCAAGCATGCCACCCGCTTCCTGCATTGCCCTGTGAGGACCTATAAACTGAAGCAAATAGTTATGCTCTTTGAGGACCTGAAGGTCCTTACAGAGCACTGCAGTAGGACCTTCAGGTCCTTAAAAGGACATTACCATTAGCTTCTATTTACAGGTCCTCACAGGGCAATGCGGGAAGCAGGCAGCAAATGCAAGTATGCCACCCACTGGGCTCTGGCAGGGGTGAATGGAAGAAGGGGAAGCTGGGAAAGCATTGAGTTGGGTGGAGGGAAAGAAGCAGATTAATAAAAAAAAAAAAAATTGTTCAGTAGAGGGGCAAAACAAGGGTGTGTATTATACATAGGCACTTTTGATTTCCTCTAAAATCTTGGGTATAATTTACACTTGTGCATTATATGTAGGTGCGTATTATACCTGAAAGTTAAAGGTAACATCTTCCCACTTACCTTACTATGGCCAGGGATCCTATAAATGTATACCGTTCTATGTGATATTAGTGCTTCAATCAGTTCTGGAGGGAATGTCCATGGAAACAGACATGGAAGTTCCTGACAGGATCACAAACACATGGTCATTTTAACCTCTTTAAGCAACAGAAGGGTAATGCAACATTATGCTGCTCACTGTTCCGATCATTAAAGGGTAAAGTAAGTGCGTGCGCTCAGCCTGCTTCACTTTGGAAATACTGACAGCTGTTGCCCAAAATTAATTTATTTTTGCTTAAAATAAAAGCCAAACTAGCATAGTTTTCTGTTTTACTCGCGTCAGTTAGACATTACTTTTTTGACACAGATGTAACAAAAGGGGTGACTTTGTATACAGAAAGACCACATTATCAGATTGGTGTCTTAACCCTTTGAGTGCCAGAGGGGTAAGCAACGCATTGCAAAGCCCTCTGGCACTCAACGGGTTAATTGGTTAATCTTTCGAGTGCCAGAGAGATATACAGTGTGTGGTGTTGCAATGCTATGTATACCTCTCTGGCATTCAATGAATTTACTAACACCAGAGCCAAAACACCAGTTGTGAAAACTTAGTTCAAGTACAAGTGTCAGATTCTTAGGCAAATCACTTTATTTCCCTGAACTTCTGGCACCAAAAAAATGAGGCCGTAATCTGTATGGGTCAAAGACTCTCTGTGCCTGAAAAAACAGTGTACAGTGCTTGTTCACATGGGTAGTGCTATAATAGAATATAAATTATTTGTTCTGCTTCCTGTTTTCTTCGTGCCTAAGAACATACAGACACACAATAGGTTATATTCACAAAACAAATGTTTGTGCTACCCCTGGAAGTGTTTTAAAGATTTTGCACATAGTTAAAGCAGAGCTTTCACCCATTAATAAGCATACCTGGGAACTTCCAGTTGAGGGCTACCCGGAGGGTAGTCCTCTGTTCAGCAGGGGGTGTCAAAAATGACGCTAATCGCGTCAAAAAGGGGCGGGGCTTGCCGCGAGTGTGTGTGGGGGACTTAACCCTTTGAGTGCAAGAGTGGTATGGAATGCATTGCAAAGCAATGCATTCCTTACCACTCTGGCACTCAGAGGGTTAAAGGTGTCACACAGATGGCTGGGGAAGGAGGACCAGCGGGAGAAAAAGCAGATGTGGCAGAGTTTCAACAGAAACTCTCCACATCCGGAGGAATCTGCCTCTGCCCCAGAGACCCGGTAAAGCTCTGTCAGAACCGGAGTCTCCGGGGCAAATCCGGAGAGTTCCCAGGTATGTTAATAAGTCGCCACGTTTTCGTTAAGCATATGGCGACTAGTTTGAAAATACATGTCTTAACTATAAAAAGTGACAGATTCTAAAGAAATCTTTACCGTTAGGAGACCTGAAGCCAGGTAACAGAGAAGACATCTTATCTGCGCTCCTGCGCCATCAGTCCCGGTCTCCTGTAAAGCATTGCAGCGTGCCACATAGTAACCGTAACGGACTCATGGCGCAGACACTCAGACTGCTCTAACCTGCTCCTCAGTCTCCAAAGAGCAGAGATATACTGCCGTGTATTTTCAAGCTAGTCGCCATATGCAAAATGAAAGCATGCCGACTTATTATTAGGTGCAAGTTCCACTTTAATAACTAGCCTGGGTGCAGAGGAACATTACTCTCAAAATTGCCCTCTAGCAGCTACACGGCCCAAACCTTGAAAGATAAGGTGCAAATGCTATTGCAAGGCCAGATTTGGGTCTATAAATGTTGTGTTGTGTGCAGCAGGTTCTGCCATTACAACAGGGTTGATTTGGCATGGGCTGGACTGGATGGACACATGTCTTTTTTCAGCCTCATCAACTATGTTACTATGTTAAAAGTGACTAATACTTGGGAACTACTACAGCAGTCCTGAGATCTACTCAAAAATGTTACATGAATAGTAATGCTTAGATACATGTTGCTATTACATAAAATGTTATTTGATTGGGACTTCTTACTCTTCCACGGCTTCCTTTATTCTAAACCTGTGATGGTAAACCTGATACCTCCAACATTTCAAGACTACAATTACCATCATCCCTAGCCAGCCAACATCTGGATAATAATGGCAGTAACTGTAGTCTTGAATAGCTATAGGGCCTCAGATTCTAAACAAAGTCATTTACATTTTGAAAATGATTTTGGACCTGCAACACAGGCTTACGTTTAGCACATCAACCCTATGCGACATTGCCATCATCACCATCATACAACCAAGTACATAGGATTGAGATTTCAATAGTTCAGTGCATGGTGGTGATGTTGCTGAGCAAGACAATTTAAAAATAGCAAATAAACAAATTGTCTTCACCTAGGAAAGCTACAGTTCTGTGAGTAAAGTTTCATATACAATTCTGCTATTGTTTGTTCTTAAATCAACAACTTATTTTTAAGTATTAATGTTTTAGGTTTTATTATGACAATCATACAGTCTGGTTTTTCCTGCTGCTGAGAGATCACCAGGGTGACCTCCTTAACCCTTTGAGCCCCAGAGGGGTACCCAATTGCAATGCTTTCCTGTACCCCTCTGGCATTCAAAGGGTTATATGGCAGTCTTTAGTCTGAATACAAGTCCTCCCATAAACAACAAGAAAACTACAATTTTGCTGTCTGGACACCAGATGGTGCTATTACAAACAAGCTTTTCTTAAAAAAAAAAAAAAAAAAAATCAAGTTCAAGCTCCAATAATTTTTGAATGAAACATATCACAGAAGTTACTACTGGTTTTCCTAAAGGGATAGTAATATTTAGTTATTACAGTAAACGAGTCTTCTGTATACATTTGTATAAAGATGTATAGCTGCATAACCATCTACAACTTTGCAGTTTTCCTTTTATTCTATAAAAGTTTGATCCTCCCTCCTCTTTTACATATGTCAGGTAGCCCCCCCTCAGATCTGGTATCCAGTCATCAACCGGACAGATCACAGTGATGGACTGAAGTACTTCAGTATAAGGAAAATCCTGCCCTCTTGAAGGAGGAGGGCAGGTTTTTCCTTATGCTGAAAGAAGAATGTCCCTCCTCACGATCCGTCTTGACCGACTTACTGAGGCTGCTTGACGTATGTAAAGGAGGCAGCAGGCAGATTTTTTATTATAGAATAGAAGGAAAATGGCAAAGTTATAGAATGTTATAAAGTTACATATGGTTATACAAATGTACACAGAAGACTCGCTCTTACTGTAGTACCTAAACATTACTATCCCTTTAACAGGAAGGACTTAATGCTTTTTCCCACATAATGTTATTGTGCTCTTCCTTTAACCTTTTGGCTACTAAAGAGGGCTCTAATACTTTGTCATCTTGCAATCTTAGACTACTGTACAGAAATACAGTGACTTTAAGGGGTGGAAGATACAGGGATTTTTGTAAACCTTTGTATGCAATAATTTCAGATCAATAAAAATTGATTTAACACTGGACTAAACAAGTGTTTAAAATATATAGCAATGCAATTTTAAATATACAATGTGCAATTTAATAATACCATATTAAGGTTCACATGCAATTGTCCTTTAGGATTGATAATATATAGTTGTAGTTGTGCCAGTGATTGGCATTTTTATCACACGCTGTCAATGGACCCTTTGTAATGTGCTGAATGCTCTTGGCCCGCAAAGGACTTCTTTATTTATTTTATATAGAGAACCAATAGACTGTCACTGAAGTCTCTCTACTTTCATCCTTTTTATGCCACATCTTTTAGTGTCTCTGCTGCCGCCTGCACAGTAAATGCTGCAGTTGAAATCTGTCTCTTCACTTCATTCCAAGCTGCATCTGGTTTATTTTCAATGTCAAACAAGGCATCATATATCCCAGGGAATGATTCTCCTGCGTACTTATTGTGGCTGCTTGGAGCAAAGATGATATGTCTATGATAGAAAATAATTTCCATAAGTGAAACATTCAATTTTTAGTTAATAATGTAAATATATCTATGTTTGGGAGAGATACCATGGAAGAGATTCACTAAGCTGTGATAAAGTGGAGATGAATTCTCCAGTGATATCACTTCTCCAGTTCCTATGTTATTCTATGGAGCCTAAGCACTAAGATTTCTTCGATTTTAATGCATAGGCTCCATAGAATAACATAGGAACTGGAGAAGTGATATCACTGGAGAATTCATCTCCACTTTATCACCTCTTTATCACCACTTAGTGAATCTACCCCCATGGATTCAAAATGTATTTAGGGTCATATTCAGAACTCAGCGAGTTGTAATTCTGGAACTAACCAACTACATCACAGGGACATCATTAAATTTTTAGTTAAGTGAATTGTTAGTTAACTGAGCTAATTTTATTGGTCCTGAATCTGTTGGGATTCAGAATATATCATGAGAAGATCTCATAGTGTTCAGTAGGGGTTGTAAGACTAGTTTAAAGATTAATGAGATTCAATATACCCCACAATACTTTATCAACAGCTTTTACAGCATCTGTAGACAGTGTAAAATATTTATTTTAAATCATAGCAAAAAAACAAAATCTCTAATAGTGGCACATTTTACCAGTGGGTGGTATTTAATAAGAACGGACATTTCAAGTCTGAGAACATTATAAGTGCATCAAGCCACATGTTCTCTGTACCATGCCCTGAGGTACTCCTAAATTACTAAATGCTTCTTTGGAGTGTTGGTACATAGCGGATTTCCCAATCAACACTGGTTCACCTCCGTCCTTTAATGAATCCACTGCAATAGAAGCAGGAGGATCATACACCTGTTCCCTTATCCCTGTATCTGGCAGATGTGACCAGGAGGGCAAGAGCCCTCCCAGGTCCCTCTCTGACACTACTGTGACCGCTTTACCTAGACACCCTCCCCACACATGCACGTTCTCGGAGATTAATTCTTTATCGCTGGGCTGGATTGGAATACATTACACAACAATGCTTTCCAACTGTACCTGCAACAGAGGAGTTAATTCAAGCTTAAAACCCTATAATATCCCTGTGCACAGACTTTAAAGCCAAAAGGGCTTTAAATAAAGTGTGTGGGGATAACATGGCCCCCTCCACATCCTGATCTGATCAGGAGGAGTGCGTGTTCAAAA
Organism: Rhinophrynus dorsalis; assembly: GCA_037306005.1. Classification (NCBI taxonomy): domain Eukaryota; kingdom Metazoa; phylum Chordata; class Amphibia; order Anura; family Rhinophrynidae; genus Rhinophrynus; species Rhinophrynus dorsalis. Next base: position 583,295,215 of record CM074719.1, read on the forward strand.
TAATGTGGTGTTGGGATCCCATAGAATTTTTTTTCATTAAAGGGAGGGTACTTTCGTTCCCTCCCTTAATAAAAAAAAATATGGGGTATATTCACCACATATTTCCTCTAATTAAATAAATGAATATGAGGACCATAAACCCCATATTTATTTAACCCATTAAGAACCAGTGGACCATGGATACTTTTGCCCTTAAAGGGTTAATAATGTTTTATTAGACAAGCAGCTAATATTGTTCTTCATAGTTAATAGTACTTATGTCCGATGGTGGCAATGTTCATAACTGTCTAGGTACACTGAAATTGTATTATGATGTTTATGCCAATCCCAGTTAAAAATGTTCCCACTCTCCCATTGTCTGTGAGGTGGGGTTACTCAGGGCACAGAACATGCCCTGAAGTAATCTCTGTTCCCAGCCAGTCACGGATGAGGAGACCTGCATCTCTGATATGTGAGTTTTTCCACTATTCTCTGACAGTCTTGAGGAAGGGATCATGTCTCGCACATGTGTGATCCCTTCTATGTTGCCATTGGCCGAGAGCTGAGGTTACTCCAAGGCACATTCTGTGCCCTGCATAAGCCCACCTCCCAGCCAATGTACTGAAACATGACCGGCCATATAAAAGTCAATTCTAGTTCATTTCCTTTTTTTTTTTTTTTTTTTTTTTTTTTTTTTTAACTTCACACAGTGGCCTGGACAATGGTCCATTAAGGTCTTACAAGGGTGTTTTGGGATTTAAAAAAAAAAAAATAAATACAATTAAAAAAATATATATAATAAAAAAAAAAAAAAAATTGATATATATATATATTTAGAGGAAGCTATAGTGGTAGCAAATTTTTAAGAACTATTTTATTTTTCAGATTTTCAATAGTGGACTCTAGTAGAGGAACCAAGGTGTTGCAGAACTGCTGGATCTCTGACATCCCAAGGACCTCTTCCTTAGATTTTTCTTTTAATTAATATGAGATCTCTGGTCCTCAAATAAATCCATGTTACATCAATGTTTTGGTTTTTTTGGGGGGGAGAATAACAGTGAGACTAGGAGCAAGGGGGGCCTTCTTAGGGAGTCTTCTTTTTTTGAAAGGGCGGGAGGAGGGCACTAAAAGTTGGGAGGTATTAGGATATATGATGATGGGATGGGTTATGGGGCAATGTTTGGGAGCTATGTTACCTTGGTGTACATGTTCATTAAATAATTATATGGTGTATGGACCCCATATTAATTTGTTTAATTTAAAGGCATAGTAATACTTAGTTTTAAGTTTATTAATTTTATTAATGGCCTTAAAGGGATAGTAATACTTAGTTTTAATATTATTGAATTTGGTAGGCATAAAAAATATGCACAAAGATGTAAGGCTTATCTCTCAAACCTTTATGGTTTGAGAGATATACATTCCTACAGTTGCCTCTGAGAGGAGTCCGCTCTGTAGGTGACAGCTGCAGAATTCGGTCATTTGACCGGATGGAGGCTCTTCAGCAGAGCCAAAATTGCGCAATCCCAACATTAATACTTCATTGGAACGGTCTAAAAAGTGTGCCTGGTTTGCAGACCATTCCAATGAAGTATTAATGTTGAGAACGTGAGATTTTGGCTCTGCTGAAGAACCTCCATCCGGTCAAATGACCGAATTCTGCAGCTGTCAGCTACAGAGCCGACTCCTCTCACGAGACAACTGTAGGAAGGGATGTCTCTCACTGAGAGATAAGCCTTACATCTTTGTGCAGATTTTTATGCCTACCAAATTCAATAATCTTAAAACTAAGTATTACTATCCCTTTAAGGCCATTTTGGCCTTATATAGAACTGAATATATATTTTTTAAACTATTAGCCCTCTCTTTTGTCAGTTTGCCTAATATGAGCTAATCTGGCAACAGAAGGGTTAAAAAGAAGTTGGATTAGACTAGAGGGAGGTGGAGGGGGATAGTTAAGTATGTTTTTTTATTTATAGTAAATGTAATGTACGTTAGTCTGTCCACTGCCATGAGTTTGCAATGCATTGCAGTAGAAACTTCCATGCTTTGGGGTTCAGGAAGAGCAATGAGAAGGATCATGTCAGCCATCCCCTGTTGCACCTACCTAAACTAGCTGTAGGGAAACACTTTTTTCTACACTTATGTGCCAGACATACTGATGACACCTTTCCTTATCATACCCACCTGTCCACCAGAGGAGTAAACAAATTTGAGGAGAGCAAAAAGACACCATTTTTGGTGGATTGCTTTGGTTTGTTTAATAGACGCAAAGCTGGTGAGATAGCTCAGTTGGTTAACATACCATCTGTAGAATCTGTTCAAACTTCAGGGTCACAGGACCAGTCAAGGTCAAGTCAGCCTTTCGCCCTTCTGAGTTAGATAAAATGAGTACACAGGACATAATTGAAAATGAGAGACAATCTCAATGGATCCTTCCAGGTAAAATAATTTCATTTAAAAAAAAAAAAAAAAAAAAAAAAAAAAAAAAAAAAGCAGGCTGGACCCTATGTATGTATTTTATGCATTGTAAAAAAAGGTAGAAGAACACTGACACTTTTATGCTTTGATAATGTAAATGCAGAAGACCCATGAAATAAATCCTGATGGAAAATGAATATCCAAACCAATTATATTTTGTCATCATTAACTATATTAATAGCAATGTAGGATTACGATCATACTGTAAACCTCTGTAAAAGGGATAGTAATACTTAAAATGTAAAAAAAAAAATATGTTGTAGGATTTATCCCCCTGAGTATCATCATCTGTTTTTTCATTGTTTACAATGGGAGCTAGGTTACATCCCTTTGTGCATTTTACCTTTCGGTAATTTGTCACAGCACAGGTAAAAGAATACCTGACTGTGACTTAAAGGGATAGTAATACTTAAAATGTAAAAAAAAAAATATGTTGTAGGGTTTATCCCCCTGAGTAAAACAAGAGTACTCCCACTGCTGAAAGCTGTTTCATTCCAAAGTTATTAATTTTCAAAGTTTAATTTTTTAGGTGCAATATCACAGTGGCCTGTAATTGTACAGTGGCGCTGTTGCTACACCATCCTATGGAGATTTATGGTCCCGGACCAGAGCTGTCCATAGGATCGTGTAGCAACAGCGTCACTGTACAATTTCAGGCCACTGATATTGCACCTAAAAATTCAACTTTGAAAATTAATAACTTTGGAATGAAACACCTTTCCGCAGTGGGAGTACTCTTGTTTTACTCAGGGGGATAAACCCTACAACATTTGTTTTTTTTACATTTTAAGTATTACTATCCCTTTAATGGAAACAAATGTGTGTGTGTCCTCTATCACAAATTAGAGCATCATTTCACTTGTGCAATTACACTTGATTCCAGCAGTGCTGCAACATTACTATATTCTCACAGGAATGCAGTACAGTTGTTGCTAGGAATGACTGCACAGCAGCCTATTGGGATTTTGGCAGACCATACACAGGTGCTGATTGAGGTTGTGCCATCTCATGTGGGGTGCACATTTTGGCAAGCCAGCAAGCATGCCTCTCTTGCACTGGCTCATCAGTGTAACAAATGTAGGGGGCTGCAAAAGTTCTGTTACCCTTGTGAAGGAGCCCTTAAGTGCATTTATGCTTACCTATAAAATGGTCTTCCTGGCAGCCCTAAAGGATCAATGAAAGCTCTTTCTGCAAACATCAACTGATCATTCATGGTGCGAACAGCAAGTGGACTGAAAGAATACAACATTCATTAGGACGGAAGGAGCTGTGGGAACAATAGCTGGTGAGTACACAGATAAAGGAAGTGTATGGCGAACGATAATCAGAAACAGTCCAACAACAGCTGCTAGCTAGCTGAGAATCATGGGATTTGAATATAATGAAGTCTAATAACTAGCACAGAAGTAGTCTGTGTTGCGGAATAAGTTGGCGTTATATAAATAATGATTATAGTATCAACCTTTCACAATCCAGCTGATGGAGACTTCAGCTCCCATCATCCACAACTAGCCATTGCCTGGTTGGGGAATACAGGAGTTCTAGTACCCAACAGCTAGAGTGCTAAAAGTTGCCTACCCCTGAGCCAGAGTCAAAAGTTGCCCATCCTTGTACTGCTCTATGGTTGTAATGGCTCCTACGCAGCCCTGCAGTATGCATCTTTCAAAATCACCCTATAATAAAGGGTAAGGATATAATCTCTTAATATAGGTTTTAGTAGAAATGACACATCTCCATATAGACAAATATACATAAATACATAAAGAGAAAGTAAATATTTTTTCCTTCTTATACTGGTTTGTTAGGGGTGATACAGACGGATGGTGGATAAGTGTGGCCCCATAACAAGGTGTAAATTTCCAAGCTAAACACAAATCAGATCTCTGGACTGGAGGAAATTGCACAGAAATGTGATGTGGTTTAGGAATACTTAATTAATAGAGCTGGTTTATGTGATTTTTTTATATTAGGATCAGTTTATAATTGAAGTCTTAGTGCCAGAAGATAGGGGAGATTCACTAAGCGGTGATAAAGAGGTGATAAAGTGGAGAGGGCTTCTCCAGTTTATCACTACTCCAATTCTTATGTTATTATATGGAGCCTATGCACTAAGATTTCTTCACTTTTGGAGATCTTAGTGCATAGGCTCCATAGAATAACATAGGAACTGGAGAAGTGATATCACTGGAGAAGTCATCTCCACTTTATCACACCTTAGTAAATTTCCCCCAGGTGTGCAGAGCATTGCTTTGCAATGTTTTGCATTCCCCTTAGGTGCATTTCCTTTCTATGTGATAGAGACATCTAGCATACCCCTTAACGAACCTTGACGGTTATAGCACGTCATGGGTTGTCTTGACTTAACGACCCATGACGCGCTATGATCGTCATGGAATTCTGGCCCCCCCTGCGGCTGCATGCCATTCGTGGAGTCTGGAATCCGAATCAGAAAAAAAAAATGCTCTGTGGTCCTTTAGTGACTGCAATGTGCCTGCACGGCCGGTCATTAAGGGGTTAAAGGACACCAACAAATTAAATTGTGTTATATAATTTTAAATATCATGTAGTTAACTAGAATCTATTGGACCCTGGGGCAGATGAATGTTGTCCCCTGGCACAACTGCACCCTCTGCCCTCCTATAGTTACTCCTCTATATGTGGACTGTTCTGTATAGATATTGAATAGTTAATTGTGCCCACATCTAGTCATAAAAACTGGTACATTAGCTTAGCTCGTTTAAAGACAATACAGCATTTATCTCTTCTGAGACACCTATAAAGATTGCTATGTTAATGGGTGACCCCAAAGAGCATGTGAGACTAAATTTTAGGTCTCTGAAACAGACACATTTTACAGATGCTTGCATGGAGTACAAAGTATTTTCAGGTGTATAACGGCCAGATTATGAAGTCCTCAAGTTGCTGCTGGACTACAAATCCCACCATCCTCTGACACACAATGTTGCATATTTCCCACCCCTGGGATAAGTAAAAGTGTTCACTTCTTATAGTGATTCAGTGAGTACTAATAAGAATTGGGGTTGTTCAAGTGCAATCCAACTCATACCCTCTAACTGTAAAATTTTTAGCAGGTACAGTATCTTTTTTTGTTCTTTTATACCTTCGTAAAAGGTATTAGCATTTTGTAAAGGGTTTAAAGGGATAGTAATACTTCGTTTTAACTTTATTTTATTTTGTAGGCATTAAAAGAACATGAAGAATGATATAAGTCTTATCTCTCAAACCTTTATGGTTTATGAGATATTCACAAGCAAAGTTTCCCCCTCCCGCCCCTTTTACCTACTGTAAACAATCTCTTCTCAGATGTGGAATGCAGTCCATAGACTGGACAGATAACAGAAGGGGACACTCTTATTCCTATGAAAACAATGAAAGCCCTGCCCCCCTTGACAAGCTTTTCAGATTTTTCCCTTATCTTAATTGAAGATTGTCCCTTTCTGCAGTCTACCTGGGCAGCTCCCTTCTGCCCTGGCTGAAAAGTGTTACATCAGTAAAAGGGGCGGGAGGGGGACACTTTGCTTGTGAATATCTCTTAAACCATAAAGGTTTGAGAGATAAGACTTATATCATTCTTCATGTTTTTTTAATGCCTACAAAATAAAATAAAGTTAAAACGAAGTATTACTATCCCTTTAAAGTTTAACGAACTGCGTGCTGGCAATTGTAGTCCTGGTTAGCAGGCAGCGATTTGTTTCCTCCCAAAGCTTGATCACTTACAGACTACAACAAAGAGGGTTATGCACTAAAGAGTGATAAAAAGGAAATAACTTCTCCAGTGATTTCACATCTCCATATGTTCATTTGTTATTCCATGGAGCCTGTGTACTATGATCTCTCCCACTTGAGAAATCTTTGTGCGTAGTCTCCATAGTATAACATAGGAAATGGAGAAATTGTTCTCATTGTAGAAGCAATCTCCACTTCAGAGGCATAACTAGAAGCCACCGGGCCTTGTGCAAAAATTGCCATGGGGCCCCCCCGACCACATTGTCCCCCATTGGCCACCACCACATTGCCACCAATGTCCATTTGCACATTGCTCCCAATGTCCACCTCCTACCTCCCTGGTGGTCCAGCGGCGTGGCAGGACAGGTCTGTGCCTCCTTCTGTACAGACCTTTATTAGCAGCTCGGAGCTCCCACGAGGTCCTCTCTCCAGTAATGCAGAGCGCTGGGAGATGATGTAATCTCCCAGCACGCTGCATTACTAGAGTGCCGGAGACAGAAAGGAGGCTCAGCTGCCAATAGAAGTCTGTGCCGAAGAAGGCACAGACCTCTGCTTGTTGTGGGCGCCGGGGCTGGGGGTCACAGGGGGCAGCCGGGCCCCTGGGGTGATGGGCCCAATCACAGTAGCTACCCCTGCAACCCCTATTGTTATGCCACTGCTCTACTTTATCACCTCTGTATCACACCTTAAGTCAGTAAGGGTGTGTCCTGACCCTAGAAGCAGCACAGGAGGCAGTTGTACTGGGTTTGTGCAGACAACAGTGAGAAACTGAGTCACAGGAATGATCACCGACATACAAAGTAATATAATTTTATTTACTGGACAATGTTATGTCATGTAATATGGAGACCCATCTAGCATTCAAGGGTTAAAATCCCTGTTTAAATCAATAGGACTTTGTATGTCTCACTGGTTTAGTTGGTTTGCCCCAAATCTCCTTCTTTTAACCCTTTGAGTGCCAGAGAGGTATATAGTGCATTGCAGCGCAATGCATTGGACGCCTTTCTGGCACGCAAAGAGTTAACCATTTGGCCCATAATTTATTTTTAATAGATGTCGCCATAATTCATAACGGTTGTTGGATAATATTTATAAAGGAATAAAGTTGAAAATATATCCAAAAAAATGTGCTAATGACAACAGTTTTCCCATACATAGCTTATACATTACTAACATATACTTTGCAATGCGTTGTGTACCCCTCCGGCACTCAAAGGGTTAACATCACCTGGACCTTGGCCCTTGTACATGGGCTTTTACACTAGTTGTTCTATAATACTTTACATACCTATCTGCCATTCAGACCTTTAAAATGGACTTGAAATGTTTTATGTATTTGAAATTTTCATTCAAAACTACCTGTGTTACGTCAACCAGAAGTCCAACAGATTTACAGTTTAGGAAATAATCACAGTTTTATTTCTGGGAAGAGTGAAAGTGAAAGTCTCCTGATTCAGTGTATCCCTTCATTACCATATGAAACATCACTGAAAGGCTTAATTAGCATATGAAAGTGCACTGTGACTGTGATTAGCATGCATTAGCATACAGTACCAAGTATGAATATCTCATTAACTTTACATGACACACAGGCAGTTTTTAATTAAGTTTTTCAAATATGCAAACTTGAATCAAGGTGAGAGGGCCACCGTATACATTGTCATACAATTAGCAAGGTAGCTCTGCATTTTCTTGTATGACTGTACATTGGTATTTTTTTTCCATATTGTATAGAAATTGTGTATGAGCATAAATGTGTTGTGTGCACTGAGCCAATGAAAAACAATTTACATAAATTAAGCAAAGTAAACATAATGGAAAATGAATTGTGAACTTACTTATTGCGATCAACATTTTCAAGTTTTTGATGCAACCGAGCAGCAGCTTCAGTAAAATTCTTAATGGCAGAGAATAGAGAATCTATAAAATGTAAAACAGATATCACTTGTACAGTCTGATTTGTAAAACATGGGGCATTGGTTCTCAATCTGAATTCTGCGATATTTCAATATTTCACTGAAGAATTTCAAGGGGCTAACCATAGAAAGAAACTGGATTATTGGCAGACCAGGAAACAAGGTTAGGGTGACAGATGGTGCATGCATGGTTCTGTCGCTACCAGCGGATGTGCAGAAGATTGATACAGATGCAATAATGCTTTAGTTTAGTTTTGTCATAAAAATGGAGTAATGTGGTTATAAAAAAATTACATTGTAGGTCTTTTCCTACTTCATTAAAATGGTATTACAGATGGAACTTGCTTTAAGTTTGTAAGTAAGGTTTTTAACCCCTTAGTGACAGCCGCATGCGTACGTCGCTGTCACCTTAACTCCCGTGGTACTTTTTTTTTTTTTTCCCCAAACGTGTCCGAAGTCCCTGAGCGGCGTGCAGCTGCACGGAGACCCGGACTTCCGGGACTTACCAGGTACGTCCTCTGTCACCAAGTGACAGTTTCTGCGTGACATACCTGGTAAGTCATTTGTCATTAAGGGGTTAAACACATCAGCTACAATTACTCTTCATAGTATGTGGACCATTTAGATTTCCTTTAGAACTGAATTGCTCTTTAACTACTACACGGACCTTATTGAAATACAGTTCTAAATGGCCTACATACTATGAAGAGTAATCAGAGCGGATATGTTTAGAAAACATTACTATCCCTTTAAAAAGCTAAACAACAGTGTAAACAGAGCATTTTTTGTAGATTATGGAGATATTTTGGTTGCAGACAGGAATTCTCAATAAAAAGAAATAGCAACAGTTCCATCTGGTGACTAGTTTACAAAATGTTGGTATAAATAACAAAAAACACATGTTGCAGTTGTAATACATGTTTAAAGGGATAGTAATATTTCGTTTTATCTTTATTTTATTTTATAGACATTAAAAAAACATGAAGAACGATATAAGTTCTCTCTCAAACCTTTGGTTTGAGAGATATTCACAAGCAAAGTTTCCCATCCTGCCCCTTTTACCTAGTGTAAGCCATTTCTTCTCAGATGTGGAATCTGGTTGTAAGACCAGACAGTTAACAGAAGGGGACAATCTTCTTCCTATGAGAACAATGAAAGCCCTGCCCCCCTTGACAAGTTTTTCAGGTTTTTCCCTTTCTACAGTCTACCTGGGCACCTCTCTTCTGATCTGGCTGAACAGTGTTACATCAGTAAAAGGGGCGGGAGGGGGATACTTTGTCATTGAATTACTCTTGAACTACAACTCTGACAGAATTGAAATAACATTCCCCAAAGTCCAAATACTATGATGATTATTTAGAGCTGATTTTATTACAAAACATTACTATATCTTTAATTAAGCAACTCCCAGCCATATGAATGTCATTATTTTACTCTCTTTTATGTTAGTCGAACCAGCTAGTATTCAAATAAATTTGATGGTGAAAACGTGTTAACCTCCCTGGATGCTATAAAGGTCTTCAGAGCATATATTTGCAATGCAATGGAAAGCTCCCCAGCATCCATTAAAGTGACCCTATCATCTACAAACAACTTTCCAAATCACACCTAAGACAATTTTCAAAATTACCTATGTCATATCAGTCATTTTATAAAAAAAAAAAAAAATGGTTATTTATATTGATAGACTATGTGGAGTAAGACATGCTGTGCAGATACTTCCTGACTTAGTCTTACACTACCTTCCCCACTCCATGACAATGTTAATGATATGTGTATAATTATGTTATGTGGCTATTTTGCTTTAAGAAGCTGAGCATGCTCAGTAGTGTATTCATGCTCAGTGATGTAATGTGACAAAACTGATTCAGACTGGTTGTTCTGAGTTGTCTGCAAGTTGCATACAAGTAAAAGCAGAGTTAAGAAGACTTGTGTGTCTGTCTGTATTATTATATTAGAACCCACAAAAGCACAACATGGTGTCAGAAGTGCGGCGTTGGAGAGAGACAATACTCCAGAGGTTGCTGTGCTGCAAGTCTGCTACTTTTGCTGAGAGCTGAGAAAAAAGCCCGCAGAATCAGGATAGGAGACAGTATGGAAGGCCTTCAACCCCCACCAAAACTTCAGTTGACTGGGAATGTTGCTGAAAATTGGAGATTTAAAGGGATAGTAATACTTAAATATTACTAATCCCCATATTGTAGGCATGTTAAAAAGAATTTAATTGCCCCCAGTGTCATCTCTCAAACCTTTATGGTTTGAGAGATAACCGCTTGCAAAGTTCCCCCTCCCTCCCCCTTCCCTGAAGTCAGTGTTGTACTGACTGCAGGGGAAGCCTGTCGTACGACAATCAGGAGGTTCTGCAGCAGAGCTGAGATCACGCTAGTAAAAAATAATTATTTCACTGAAACGGTCTTGTAAGTGTGGTTGGTTTGCAAGCACACGTAGGATACCGTTTCAGTGAAATAATTTTTTTTTTTAATAACGCAATCTCGGCTCTGCTGCAGAGCCGCCTGATGCAAGTAAGATCGGATATCCCTGCAGTCAGTACAAAGTTGACTTCATGGAAGGGGGAGGGAGGAACTTTGCGTTTGGTTATCTCTCAAAACCATAAAGGTAAGTATTACTATCCCTTTAAACAAAGGTTTGAGCTATATCTCTTTGCCATTGATGCTGACAGAAAAAGTGAAAAAAATGAAAGCTTCACTGTTTCTGCGTGTAATAGGTGAAGAAGCACTGGAAGTGTACAATAACTGTTCCCAGAAGGAGATAACCTAAAACTAAAGCCAATAATGGATAAGTTTGAAGAATATTGCATACCTAAAAGAAATGTTACATATGAAAGGCACAGATTCTTTACCTGGATGCAGAAGTCTGGAGAATCAATTGATCAATATGTGACAGAGCTCAGAAACTGCAGCAAAACACGTGAGTTTGGAGAGTTAACAAATTCCTTGATAAAAGACAGAATTGTATGTGGTATTCCAGATAATGGGCTGAGCGAGAGGCTGCTTAGGGAGCAAGACCTGGATCTAGAAAAGGCCTTAGCATTGTGTAAAGCTGCTGAAACTGTGAAGTCACAGGCCAAAGAGCTCATTAATGAAACATGTGCTGTAGACCAGTTGATAAAGCGTGAGCAGAAGAGAAATATGGTGTAAAAATAGATGCGATCAGCAAAAGGAAAAATATTAGACTTAGATAAAATACAAAAGCTTTGTTATCGGTGTGGAACTGAACATTCACCAAAGAAATGCCCTGCATAATGCCAGAGCTGTAATAAATGTGGTGAACTAAATCATTACGCAAGATGCTGCAGAAGCACAGAAAATCAGAGTAAAGTGCACATGGGGAATGAAAGTGCTGTGGAGGAATTCTATGTAGATACACTGCTACAGAATGAGCAAGCACAAAAGGACTGGATCTTCACACTGCAGGTGCAAAACATTAAAATGTCATTTAAGTTAGATACTGGAGCTCAAGTTAATATCAGAGACTGAGTTCAATCTGTTGAAACCAAGACCAGTACTGCAGGAGACTAATATCAGAGTTACAGGATACTATGGTGCAACTGTACCAGTAAAAGGTAAATGTGTGGTAAAAGTGTCATATAAAATAAAGTGCATGCTCTTTCATTCATTGTGGTCCCAAAGAATGTTCTAGCAATATTGGTGTTATCTTGTGAGAGACTGAACTTGGTGAAAGGAGTACTAGTGCTTGAAACTGGAAGTAATTCTCAATATAACAGTTTTATAGAAGAATACAGTGATTTATTCATAGGGCTTAGTTGTCTACCAGGTGAACACATCATCAGGACAGACAAAACAGTACCGCCAGTAGTACATCCCTGCAGGAAAGTACCATTAGCACTGCAAGACCAGCTCAAATCAGAGCTTGATAGAATGGAAAGACTTGGAGTGATTAAAAAATAGATGAACCAACTGACTGGGTGAATTCTATAGTGATAGTGGACAAGAACAATGGAAAATTACAGATTTGCCTAGATCCTCGTGATTTAAATAAAGCAATAAAAAGAGAACATTTTACATTACCTACACATGAATAGATCATGTCATCATTTGCAAACGCTAAATATTTCAGTAAATTGGATGCTTCCTCAGGATTTTGGCAAATGAAGTTGGATGAAGCCAGCTCAAAGTTGTATATATTCAACACACCATATGCCAAATACAGATTCTTGAGATTACCTTTTGGCATTGCATCTGCCCCAAAAGTGTATCACAAAACCATTCACATGATATACGAACACATTGAAGATGTGGACACATCCATGAATGACATCATCATATGGGGAAAGTCTAAAGAAGAACATGATTCTTCTAGAAGCTACTAGATAAGCAAACTTGAAACTAAACAAAGAAAAATATAAATTAGGAATAAAAGAACTGGCAACCAGTAGCATATGCTTCCTGCTCCATGAGAGAAGATATGCTCAGATTGAGAAAGAACTTCTCAGTATCACGTTTGCATGTGAGAGATTTCATCAATTTGTTTCAGAACAATCTGTAAATGCTGAAACTGATCACAAGCCACATTATTCACAAAGTCTCTTAATGATTGTCCACTGAGGATTCAGAGAATGATGGTCAAATTGCAACGCTATACCCTAAAGGTGACATGCACTCCAGGAAAACTTATGTATACAGCTGATACATTATCCAGAGCAGTGGATTAAACAGCTGTTCCAAATGACAAGGTAGCTGAAGAAATTCAGGCTAATGTAGATATAATTACCTCAGCTATGCCTGTATCTGATGCAAAGATGCAGCTGATCCATCAAGAGACAGAAAAAGATGCTACACTGGAAAAAAAAAAAAAATCAAACTTGCTATTCTAACTGGATAGCCTGATGTCAAACAGAGTTGCATAACTGGAGTACAAGAATACTGGAACTGCAGAGCTGAATTGATTGAGGTCGATGGGATTATCTACAAGGTCACTTGAAGGTCAGTTGGGCATTGAGAAATGCAGGAAAAGGGCAAGAGAAGTAATTTTTTGGCCAAGAATGAAGCAAGATATTTCTGACATAGTGTCCTCCTGTTCTACATGTTTGAAGTACCAGGTGAGCAATGCAAGAGAACCATTGCAGCCACATCCAGTTCCTGATAGGCCACATCAAAAGGTCGGTGTGGATCTATTTACATGTAACAACACAGATTTTGTCATCATCACGGATTACTATTCCTTGTATCCAGAAGTATGTGGATTGAGGTCAACATCATCTGAAAATGTGATTAGATGCATGAAGTCAGTCTTTTATAGACATGGTGTACCTCATAAAGTATTTACTGACAATGGCCCACAGTTTGCCAATGTCACCTTCAGAAAGTTCACCAAAGAGTGGGACTTCGTACATGCTACATCTAGTCCGCATTTTCCACAGTCCATCGGGCTGGTTGAAAAATCTGTTGGAATTGTCAAAAAATTAAATGAGAAAAGTTGATGACAGTGGAGACTTCTACAAAGGGCTGCTAGCATATCACAGTACACCGCTTGAATGTGGTTACTCGCCTGCACAGCTTCTTATGGGAAGACGTCTCGTTCCAATCTGCCTATGAAGGAAGATCTACTTGCAACAGGGGCAGGTGAACAAGTTAAGCAGTTTAAAGTGAATCACAAAGAGAGACAAAGTATATTTCTACTCATGGGCTAAACTTCTACCACAATTGCAAAATGGAAACAAAGTGAGAATCAAAGACAAGACCGATACTTGATCAAAGAAGAGTTCTATCATTGAAAAAGTGCAACAGAGATCTTACACAATTAAAACAGAGAATGGAGCAATTCTTCGAAGGAATAGAAAAGACATTCTAAAAGAACCAGAGCAAAAGTGTCCCAACATAGACTCTAATGAAGTGCCAAATAGCAACATGGAGGCTGCGTCAGATACTGATGTGAAAGTTAGATGGTCTGAATGTCAAAGAAAATGTCCAGAAAGACTGATACAGCCAATGTTGAGATGTCTATATCAGATAGCTATTACTTGCTAAAATATATATGTTTGCGTTATTGCATGTTGTTTAGAATACTTTCATTTTCCTAAGAGGGGAAGGTGTAATGATATGTATATAATTATTATGTTATGTGGCTATGTTGCTTTAAGAAGATGAGCATGCTCAGTAGTGTATTCATGCTCAGTGATGTCATGTGACAAAACTGGTTCAGACTGGTTGTTCTGAGTTGTCTGCAAGTTGCATATAAGTAAAAGATGAGATAAGAAGACTTGTGTGTGTGTGTCTGTCTGTATTATTAAATTAGAAGTCACAAAGCACAACATTCAGCAACACATTGCCTGCCTCACCAAGCACTTTGCTATGTGTTGCATACCCCTCTGGCACTCAAAGGGTTAAGTGTCAGTGAGTGGGGGGGGAGGAAATGAAGGCTAAGACAGGAAGTGCCTGCGCAACATGCCTTAATTAGCATAATGTATAAATAATTCTAAAACAATTTTTTGTAAACTATGTCCAGAAAATGTCTTCAATATTTTCGATCAATCCTGATGTCATGTTCATAAACATACCTGGGAACTTGCCGGATTTCACCCGGAGACTCCGGATTTGGAGCTCTGTCTCCAGATGAAACCTTCAAATCTCCGGGTAGACCCATCAGTGCTAACAATTAATTCATGTGGCATTTGCAATGCTTAAAAATGTTATTAAATAGTATGGTACTTCTGCCGGATGTCCATGCAGGTTGCCTGCACAGTGTATCCATCACACCATCCCTCCGCTTGCCATGTGACGCCCTCTCTGTCACCCCACACCTCCTGAGTGACACACATTGCGAGCCAGCCAATTGTTGCTGCTGGCATGGCTGAGACGTTGCAGGACAGCTGCATGAAGAGCGCCAGTGAGTGCAGGGCTGGAGGTACAGCTTGGTCGGTGGAGCTACAGAAGTGGAACCTCCGAACCTGTGACAAGCTAGCTGGAACACAAAAAAAGCTTGTGCCAGTGTTGATAAGTTAAATTTATTTTATGACAGAGCCATAGATCAAATGATTGGTTGCATATCTGGGGCTGGGGGGAACTGCTGACTCGATGAGTCACTGACGCACATGTGTTTTGATCTGATCATGATCATGGGCTGGCTGGGGAAGTTGAAGCTTTGGAGCTAGACAGGGGGACAACCTGTTTATCAGAGTTCTCCTGTGTCCCTGTCTTGTTATTTACTGTCTGGTCAGTGTTCCTCTTAAGCTAGGCATTTGAAATGCAGACAGTTCAGGGTCACTGACATAAATATACTAAACACTATAAATATAATTTATTATATATCTATTATGCAACTAAAGAAAATGTACCAAAAGTACGGCACTGTTCACTCATTCAAAGAATGAACAGTATCAGTACTTTTGGTCAATTTTCTTTAGTTGCACAATAGACAAATAAATTGTATTTATAGTGTTGACTATATGTGTGAGTGACCCTGAACTGTCTGTATTTCAAATGCCTAGCTTAAAGTAAAAAAACAATAAGTACCACTAACCACAAGACAGTCAGGGCCCTGATAAAAAACAGTTGTCCCCCTGACTACCTCCAACTTGATGAATTATAAGTGGTTTAGTCCAATTTAAACACAGTAGCAAAGATGTCTTTTTTTTGGGGGGGGGGCACGGGGAATCTCAGGGTGAGCTATTTGCGAAAGTTCCCAGGTATGTTCATAAAGGAGGACACTGCAGTTGCTGGTTAACCCTTTAAGGATCAGAAGTGTGAGTAATGCATCAAGGAGCAATTCTCTGTACACCTCTCTGGTCCTTAAAGTGATAAGATAAACTGTGCTCACTGCAAATGGTAATGTCCTGTGGTCCTGCCAGGAAATGCCATGTCAAATCCCCTGGACGTGGAATCCATGATTGAGGGTCATATTCACAGGAACCTTTAGGATTTACTGGCCGTAGTAAGTTAAAAGGGGGGGGGGTTATTATTAGGATATATTACTTCACCTTTAGCATGTTGAATGCCAGAGGGGTACATAACACATTGCAAAGTAATGTGTTGTGCACAGCACTGGCAATTAAATGGTTAATAACCTGCCTGGTTAAAAACAGCTGCCAAAAAATAGGTTTCTAGGACAAACTTGTTATTATGTACCATATACCTGCAAATAACAATTGCTGACTTCTAGGATTTGTTCTGACACAATTGTAGGAGAATGTTCCTTCCCAGCCAATGATACAGGCAGAGGAAAAACAGGGCAACGGGCAGATGCAAATTAGAGACTCAAAAATAGTATTTAAATTACATTGAGACTGATACACTAAAAATAACTGGCTTAATTGTGGGGCAAGTCAACTCCACTGGAGGGGACCAATACAAATTCACATTGATTTAAAATGAGGCTTTTAACTCTTTGAATACTGGAATTTAAGGATTTTGTATTTACTCTATGCTACAAAGTTAGTTTCAGTTCTTAGTACTTGAGCTTCATTGACTTTTGTAACCATTGCAATGCATTGATACAGAATTAGGAATCATTACTTTCATTGCATTAACCCTTTGAGTGCCAGTGAGGTATCCAACGCATATTTAAAAGAACAGTAAATGTTTTTGGTTTTTTGGGTTTTTTTTTTTTAATGAAGACTTCTTATAAGGTGTTTGCTGACTAAAACAATGGTACAGTCACTTCTGGGAGTAGCTTTATCCCTTAAAATTGTCCAAAGTAATGAAGTAGTTACTATCACATACTATGAAGAACTGGAGACCGCAACTATGTAAATTTACAAAGCATCTTCTGTGCGCATGAATGCAAATGACATATGGATAGTTAAAACCAAACTGTTCTTAAAGGAATAGTATTGTGACATTTTTATAAAACGGAATCTTGAAGCTATTAAAAAACTAAAATAAATGACCCAAGTCCTATCTCTCAAACCTTTATGGTTTTTAGAGATAATCGCAGCAAAAGTTCCCCCCTCCCTCCCCTTTCCCTGACGTCAGCGCTCTAGCTGACAGCAGGGGAATCTGGTCCCGGGACTGTCGGAGGCTCTTCAGCAGAGCCAAGATAGAGAGACATAAAAAGAATTTCTTCACTGGAACGGTCTACAATGTGTGCCTGGTTTGCAAGCACAATTTGTAGACCATTCCAGTGAAGTAACTCTTTTTATGTCTCTCGATCTCGGCTCTGCTGAAGAGCCTCTGACAGTCCCGGGACCAGATTCCCCTGCTGTCAGCTAGACGCTGACGTCGGGGAAAGGGGAGGGAGGGGGGAACTTTTGCTGCAATTATCTCTAAAACCATAAAGCTTTGAGAGATAGGACTTGGGTCATTTAGTTTAGTTTTTTAATAGCTTCAAGATTGCGTTTTATAAAAATGTCACAATACTATCCCTTTAAATACTGACAAAATGTTCTCAGTGGTATTTGGTATAAATCAAAAACTACTTAAAGGGATAATAATGTTTCACAATAAAAGCAGCTCTGATTAATCTTATTGGGCCATGGACAGTGTTATTTCAATACTGTCAGAGTTATAGTTCAAGAGTAATTGAATGATAAAGTATCCCCCTCCCTCCCCTTTTACTGATGTAACACTGCTCACCTCAGATGTGGAATCTGGGCCTAGATTCACTAAAGGTTGTTGCTGTATCGACATGATCTTGTTGATGTGTTCCAAACACTGCAACATTTCTATCTACACACATCGACATTCACTAAAATTCTCAAATGCAAGGGGAGGGGTGGAGAAGGTCCCTTTTAGCATACAGGATTGTTGAAGTGCTGTCAATGTGAAAGGGCCTTTCTCCCTTCACACATCAACACTATGACAGTTCTGAAGGTGAACAGCATTCCCTCTCTGCTTCCCTACTTGGCCAGTAGGAGAAGAAAGAGAAGTTTTTCAGCACCATGGACAGCATGAGTGCCATAGGAATGTGCATTGCTCACCCCTGTGTCACTCAAAGGGTTAATATCAATATAGTACACCAAGCACTACACTATTATCCCCTAACCTATGTATCATATATTATAATTGTTGTGCACTCACAGGGGAACAAAATGGGGGGGGGGTCGGGTCACACAGCATCTAT
Source organism: Rhinophrynus dorsalis (assembly GCA_037306005.1). NCBI lineage: Eukaryota > Metazoa > Chordata > Amphibia > Anura > Rhinophrynidae > Rhinophrynus > Rhinophrynus dorsalis. The sequence goes on from CM074719.1 coordinate 583,313,376, forward strand.
GGGGATTTGTGGCTACCGCTTGCCTCCCAGCCTTGGTCCCTTGCCCAGTGGTAGCCATAGAACCCCATATACACTGCTGGGCCCCCACACTTGTTCCCTTGACCACTGGTAACCACAGCTCCCCATGTACACTGTCTTACCCTCTCCCCAGCCTTTTCCCCTTGCCCACTGCTAGCCACAAATCCCCATGGCCACTGCCTGGGAAGAGAAAAAGGCTGGGGGTGTCAGGCAGTGTATATGGGATGACAGACAATGGTGTTATTCCCCACATTATAGAAATGTGACATAGACTAACCCCCTTCGACATATCCCCCCCTTTAGCATTTCAACATATATTGCTTTAATTCAACATACTAACTACATTCGTAATACACTTCCCTTTATTCCACAAGAACTGCCATTTATTCGACAGAACCTGTCCTTTATTCAACACTTAACCCTTTGAGTACCAGAGAGGTAGCAACGCATTGCTTTGTAACAATGTCTAATCATAACTTGGCCCCAGCTGACTCCTACTAATATCTTGGCACGTGGCTTGACCCTGACCTCACTTTTGATCTTCATATTGATAAATTGATATTCAAACATTCTCTTAAAATAGGTGATCTGGTAAGAAAATACATTGTTCAACAGACGTTAATGCTAGTCATAGACTATGATGATGGAGTAAACGCTTCTGCTCCCCAAATCTATGTTGGTAAACTCAACACACTGTATAATTCATGATGTCACTGTCATACAATGTAATTACTTTACAAATCATTGTGATATGTTTAACCCTTTGAATGCCAGCAGAGTACCCCTCTAGAACTCAAAGTACAACTAAAGTGGCTAACTTTCAACTCTAGACATACCCTTCACCTTTCCTGTCTAGTTTGTAACCACTTCTCTGGAAAGCTACCAGACTATCTGAGACGTATGTTCATTCCATCTACACTCCACTGCTAACAACTCACTGAATATTCCTCACTACAAGAAAGAAGCCAATCAATCTGCCTTCTTTTTCAGAGCTCCGAAATCCGGAAATAACCTACCCGGAAAAAACAAAATAATAAAAAAATAAAAAAATCAGATATTCTTATAGTATAAAATTCTTAAAAATAACAGCTTGTGTGTATCTAAAAACAATTTGTAACTGTATATATTTTTGTGCGTTTCTATTGTTTCTCTATTTTGTGTAAACATGTTACTGTAAAAGCTCCCCAGGAGATACCTGAAAACAAGACAAATCTCAAGGTATTAGTCCTGGTAAAATATTTTCTAAATAAATAAATGTAAGTCTTTGCTTTCAATTTATCCTATTCAAATCCCTCCCTGCCCTCTTGACTCATGCCCTGAATTGAAACTGTGTTCAGTGAGGTTTGCTTTTGATGATCAGTGGAAGGTTTGAAGGAAGAGTGGGACAGAAGGAATAGGAAAAAAAAAAAAACAGCTGAATTTAGAAGCCCCCGAAAAAGTTAGATAATGGTACAAAAGTATCAAAAAACTAACTACATTTTTAAGATGTGTGTGCCCACTTAGGGTGCAATTCATCAAACTGCGAAAAGAGCAAAGCATCAAATACTCTGCTCTTCTCCTCGATCATTGATAGATACCTTCGGGTAATCATCAAGGATTTGCTGTGTTTCCCTGCTTTGCGTATGCGAAAAAGGCTAGTCAGGTGAAAAAAAACATGCATAATCGAAAATGTGTATGTGTCTGTTCAGCCCATACATTGTAATGGGATCCGCCAGATCAAATTGGTGGATCTATTTGGCCATTGCTTATTGATGAATAAGCGATAGCCTGATACAATACGTAAGTTGCTGATTGGGTCGAATGGTAAATGCTCAAAGAAATCCTCAGATTTTCTTGCACATTAAGCCATTCACACCCTGATGAACCTCTGCAGTATCAAAGACAAGCTTCCCAATGTTGTATTTATTAACATTTCGAGTGATATAGTGGTATCCAATGCATTTCTGCTAACATCACTTTGTTTTCCTTGTACTTTAGTTTAGATACTTACCAAATGATACCTTGTATGTTTCCAGTTTTAGCGCATGTTTCTTTGCCACATTATAAATACTGTTTGCATAATTTTTTAACTCTTCTCCATAGTCCTGGACATTAAACGGTATCACCTCAGAGTCCGCAAGCTCATAAACCAAACTTCCCCTTAACTGAGCGACAGAGAGCTGCTTTTTGAATTTCGGGTCATAAAATTGATCGACAAGTTCAAACGTTTCATACACTGTATGATAGACTGGATAGTTACTGTATTTGTCTGTTCTCTGAAACATAAAAGAAAAAACAATTCAGGATTATTTATATTGTAGTCATCAAATTAAAGTGGTGCAATTCTGGACAAAACCAATTGCACCATGGGGGTGTGTGCAAATTACCACCGGATTAAAGGGAGCTTTAAACCCCTTGAAAGCTAAAGAGGTCTCCAAAGCAATGCGATGGAGACCTCTCTAGCATTCAAGGAGTTAAAAGCCATATTTAAATCAATGGGATTTTTTGGAATTTTTTTTTTATTCCCTATGGTGCACTTGGTTTTCCTCAGAATTGCATCAATTCCTTAGTATATTAGCCTCACGTAGAATGCAGGCAGTTTAAAGTGATAGTAATGTTTCACAAAAACAGCAGCTCCAATTAATCTTCATAGTATTTGGTCCATGGAGAGTTTTATTTCCGTACTGTCAGAGTTGTAGTTCAAGAGTAATTGAATGATAAAGTATCCCCCTCCCACCCCTTTTACTGATGTAACACTGCTCACCTCAGAGCAGCAAGACTGTCTGGATGGATCGCAAAGAGGGACAATCTTCAGTGAGCATTAGGAAAAACCTTAAAAAACGGTCAAGGGGGCAGAGTTTTTCTTATGTTCACACTAAGAAGATTGTCCCTTGCTGTGAGCTGTCTGGTCCCAGGACCAGATTCCACATCTGAGGGGAGCAGTATTACACTAGGTAAAAGGGTCGGGAGGGGGATACTTTATCATTCAATTACTCTTGGACTAGAACGCGGACAGTATTGAAATAACACTCTCCATGGCACAAATACTATGAAGATTAATTGGGGCTGCTGTTTTCTCAAGGCAGAGTTCTCATACAAATTTCATTGGTGGCAGTGAAAACACAGACATTTTATTTATTTTGTACTAATGTAAAAGACCGTGTACACGGGCCAAGGTCCGGGTGATAAGAGGCCGGTCCTGCTCTGCCTACTGCCGCTGCCAACGCAGTCATGCGCTGTAGAGACTGCCCGACCACACAGATTGCTCCCAGAACAGAACTCCCAGCATTCTGTGCATTCAGGCAGTCTCTACTGCGCATGATTGCATTGGACAAATATTCTAGCATTTTATTATATAGGATTAGTGGAAATTTCTAAGGAAAAAGCAGCAGATCATTTTCTGCTAGAAGTATTGTGAAGAAAAACATACAAAACTACACTGACTCTTTTTGCCCTTCCCTACTTTTAACCGTTAAATGCTATAGAGCAGAAGCCCTCAAACCTGTTACCAGCCCCACTCCCAATGGTGCAGGATCTCCTGACATGAACACAGGTGAATCTATCAGTGGAACCATTGTTCTGAAGGATCTGCCTAAGATAAGGACAGTCACTTGTGTTCAGTTGAGGATATTCTGAAAACATACAGTTGGGGAGCAGATTTGAGCATCTGCAAAATACATTGGAGACGTCTAGACCATTTAGTGTGGTTAAAAGCCCAATTTAAATAATGGTAATGTTTAGAATTTTTTTTATTTGTTCCCTATGGTACAGCTGGTTTGCCTTAGAATTGTTCCACTTTGTCTTTATAAACAATGATCACCAAGGAAGTCATTAAGAAAAAAAAAGTCAGTTAACTCTTCGAGGGTCTGAGGAATGTTAAACACATTGCTCTATAATGTGTTGTATACTCCATGTGGCATCACAGGGTTAAAGCGGAACTTTCATATGAATAACACAGCGCTTCAAATGATAGTTATATTAGTGATATCCACAGACATACTTGAAAATAAAACGAATTGCTGCAATAATGAAAAAAAATCACCTTTTAACTATGCAGGCACCGGGGAACAGAGTAGACATCTTGCAGAGCCGGCATCTCTGCATCTGCGCTGTCTGTCCCCTTCAAATCCAGGATTGGTGGTTGACTGCCACTGTGCCATATGGTACGGGAAGGACTTACAAAGCAGGCGCAGAGAGAACTTCCTGTAAGATCCCTTGCCGGAGCCTGTCTGGTTAACCCCTTAAGGACTACGTGACGTACTATGACCGTCATGGTCCTTAAATACTTAAGGACCGGTGACGGTCATACTATGTCACTTACTTTTTACTTACAGTGCTCCACCGGGAGCGCTGTAAGTAAAAATGGGGCCTAAAATTGACCACTCCAAGACTGGAGTGATTTCCTTCAGGCTCCAAAATGGCGCGCCGATACACTCAACAGGTCACGTGTACCGGCGCATCGGCAAAGATCAAAGCGGTATTTATGGGATGGAAACGTCCCAGGACCGCTGGCCCTTAAGGTGTTAAAAGGTGGGGTTTTTTTTGTTAATGAAGCAATTAGTTTTATTGTGAGGCATAAATCTGTCTATATCGCTACTGTAACTATGCTCTGCAGAGCTTTTTCAGTCATGTGAAAGTTCCGCTTTAACAACATGATTATTTGAAGGGACTGTTACTTTAAAGCGGTACTGTCATCCGATATAAAGTCGCCCTGCAATAATTAAGAAGGTAGTGACTAGCTTTATAATATATATATTACCTCTCAAATGTAGCCAATTATAAAGAAATCCTTTATTTTAGGAGACCGGTAGCCAGGCATCTTGTCTGCGGGCCTGCGCTGTCAGTCCCGGTCTCCACTGAGAAGCACTGCAGTGTGCCACATGGTAACCAGAAGGGACTGACAGTGCGCAGACTGCACTAACCTGCCTATCAGTATCCTAAGATGAAAGATTTCTTTATAATCGGATACATTTCAGATATAGATATAAATATTATATATATATATATATATATATATATATATAGGATTGATATTATAAATCTACTCGCTACCTGCTTAATTATTGCAGGGCGACTTTATAGCGGATGAAAGTTCCGCTTTAACACCTTGAGGACCACTGGGGTATGCAACATATTGCAAGGAAAAGGAGTTCCACAGACCTATGGTCCTTAAGAGGTTAAATAATGGACCAGTATACACTCAGCACTGGCACTGCAGGACATTGGCCATGTATAGCAATTTTAAAGGCTCCCTTTATTATGCCATCACCATGGTGGGTGGATAGTATTCAAGGCAGATTATTATTATCTATATCTTTAGAAGTGCTTTGTTTCACAAGACGGTGGACACCCCCTCTGGCACTCAAAGTGTTAAAAATTGGAAAGTAAACAAGCCTTTTTCATAAATGCAGATATCAAAACCAAAATGTATGTGATATTGTTATAGTTCAGTCTACTTCATACTTTTTAATACAGTCTAATGATACATGATCTGCTATTTGCCTCTTGTTTTCACTATTTTTCTGAATTTCTTGCTTTAAAAAAAAAAAAAAAAAAACATGTCCAAGTAGTTAATATATCATGTGAAATAAAAAAACCCTGTTTTTAAATGGTTGTGCTTTTTAACCCCCTGATTGTAAGTGGGATATACAAAGCAATGCTTTGCTGAGAGAGCTGGACCACACAGAAAATAATTTACTTAAAGGGGAATCTCACCTGTACTAATGTTGCCTTCATTTGAATGCTCCTTTGGACTGAATCTGTAATCCTTTAATATAATGCGGTATTCTCCAAGATGACGTTAAGCCGGTTAAGCCAGTGACGTCAGTTCTGCAGAGGCGAAAGACCACTCCAGCTCACATGGAAGAATCCTCATTGGAGAAGGTTGGAGTGATGTAATACTTGGGGAGTGGAAGAGACGAAGATTGACTGACTGCGGTACAGACATCACCGGCTTAACTATAAAATCCAATATCTCGGAGAATACAGATTCAATCCAAAGGAGCATTCAAATGAAGGCAACATTAATACAGGTGAGAATTCCCCTTTAAAGGGTTAGTAATATCTAACATTAGCTAACCCTAATATTGAAGGTATTCAGAAGATAATCTTACTGTGCCAAATGGAATCCCTGAAACCTTTATGGTTTGAGAGATATAAGTGCTTAAAGTTCCCCCTCCCTCCCCTTTGCCACACATCAGCATGTTGCTGACATCATGAGATCCCGGTCCCAGACCAGCCGGCGGCTCTTCAGAGTAGCTGAATGAGCACAATCGAAAAACAAATGCTTCAGTGGAAAGGTCTGAAGTGTGTGCTTGCAAACCAAGCACACTTTGTAGACCGTTCCAGTGAAGTACCTGTTTTTCGATAGTGCTCATTCAGCTCTGCTGAAGAGCCACCGAGTTGCACGACTCAGATCCACTCCTGACAGCTTTACAGCTCATCAGCAGGGCACTTATCGCTTTCAAACCATTAAAGGGATAGTAATGTCCCAAAAAAACTATGCATTATTTAATTCTTTATATTTTTTTTTATACTATATAGCGTTTTTTTTATTGTCTGTACCTTCATCGTTTGCCACCGATTGGCTCCTGAAGTCTTCCCCTCCCACCCCTTTTCATCAACACACTTGTATATGAGTCAGACCTGGCTTTGAGTCGCACGACTCGACGAATCTCGCTGAGGCACAAACTTCAGTCAGCCTACGTCAAAGCCAGCCTCTTTGCAGTGACGTGTCGGCTGTTCTGCAGAGTGGGATCATGGAATTCAACGTTGCGACATAGGAAACTGCTCACCCCCTCCCATCTTATATTTGCCGAGTGCACGCCAGTAGAAGGACTGGTAGACGGGAATGCTCTTGACTACGGGAGTTTCAAAGATGGCCGCCGAACTTGACTATCTCTAGCAGTTTTATAAGCTAATATCTTCATATTTAGCCAATGAAAATCGGAAATAAGGCAAGCAATTATCTGTAGTTACCATCGGGCATCAAATGCAGCATTTTATTAACATGACATTACTCACACTTTAAGGTTTGAGAGATCCAACTTGGCACAGTAAGATTATCTTTTGAATACCTTCAATATTAGGGTTAGTTAATGTTAGACATTACTAACCCTTTAAAGGTGACATTGAAACATGTCAGGAAATATGACCCTGGCATGTTTTCAGTTCTCAGATTTATCAATAATTGTCTGTAAACTTATACTTACTTTATTAGGGGTTCACCACTTAAAAAAGCAAAAAGCCTTTAGCAGGCAAATACAGTGTTAGGACATGTGATTGTATACACACACTGCATGTTTGCTCTCAATGAATACTTAATGTTTACTTATGCTAGCTAGAAGTATATGCTATATAAAGTTATATATAGTTCATAATTAGGTGTTTGTGTTCCTTTAAAATCGCCCAAATTGGAACACTGTATTTTCTGTTTAGTACAAGTACCCAAAGTCTTATAGTAGATGCGCCCAGCGGGCTGTATAACACTATCACATAAGCCTAATGCTTTTATCAGATAAAACAAGTAATTTTGTTTTCTTACCATAAACAAAACAGAGGCAGACAACTGTATAATTTTATGGAAAAATAAGTAGTAAAATGACAGCTCTGTATTAAGCCTTAGGGCACAGCACAACTTATTAAAATGCTGTACCACAGTTCTCATGTTAAATTAATGGTTTCTCTGACTTGCTTAGTATGCAAAGTAAAAATACTTTATTTAGAGTAGGCTGTTCGTTCCATGAAGATATTTTAAAATATCTGACTTATCCAGTTTGTTTAGGAAAAGGGACAAAGTAATTATTATTTCCACAAACATCCTATATAATAATTCGCTAGAAAGTTTGTAATGATGCAGTCATGCTCAGTAGAGACTGCTGCGCGTGCTGCAGTCACGCACAGTAGAGACTGCCCGTGATGAGGCTGATACAGAGCGGGGCGCTCTGAAGGAGTGTCCCTCGCTAGTCAGCCGTGGCGCGATCGGCTGGCACTGTATCAGCTAAAGCGCGGGCAGTCTCTACTGTGTATGACTGCCCCATGACCGGCTGGCAGTGGCACTGTGGCCTGTGTAACGGGCTCTTCAACTAGTAAGAAATAATGTGCTACAAAATATTGTTAGATAAAAAGCAGACCTGGAAGCCGCCACATTTTTCAAACTTTTAATGGCAAGTCTGACCCTAGGGTTTGTGGTGCCAGGTAAGAAATGATTCGCTCTGACAGTAGTAAAACCATCAATAATATAAGTAGTATGCTTCTTTCCCTATTTCTTTTTCTAGTGAGATACTGAAAAGTCCACTCAACTGTTCCTGAGATACTGCACTGTGTAAACATTTTTTTTTTTTAATTAATTAATTTTAGCTTTGTAAAGTTCCCCTCCGTGGTGGCAGTAGTTACGGATGTTGTTGACAATATATTATAAATTGTTTTTTGTTTAATTTTTATTGAACCAAAAGGTAAAACATTACACAAATATATATAAGAAGAACTACAGTATAAGGGACACAGGTAGAAATCGTAAGGTACTTCTAAACATATTTCATACAGGAGCATTATATTCATGATTGGATGATAAGCCTTCTCTGTCCAGAAGTACGGCGTGTCTATCGTACCATAAACCAGAAGTGGAGTGAAAGGGGCAGAAGGGTTGTTGACAATATTTTGATGGCTATGGGGGAGATGTATAAAACTGGGCTTATAAAGAAAGTGGCTGTAAAAGTGTATCATAACTACATAAGTATATGTATAAACATCTAACGACATTCTGCTAAGTGCTAACTCCAGTTGACTTTTTTGAAGAGTGGAGTAGAAATGGCCAAATAAGAACAGTGTCCCAGTGTATTTATAAAGAAATTCGCTAATTGTGCAAAAATAAAGCCTGTTTTATAGATGAAATCATAACTCCAGGTAAAATGTGTTCTTGTTGGAAGTATATAATACCACTATGTGTGCGAATATATATTCGCAGGTGCGAATATTCTCAGAATATTCTCAGACATATTTATAAACGTGACTTTACTGCTTTATAAATATGACCAGGCGTTGTGAATTTTAGCGACAATTCTTAAGTACACACTAAGAAGGCTTTTTATACATCACCCCCTATGTTTGTATTTGGGTATGCCTGGTCTAAACCAAAACTGTAATGTTCCAACATCTCATACTGTTCCACACTTTTAGGAAGAAAACTGATAAGGCTTTTCTGTCCATCAATATATCAGTTGTATTTAACCCCTTAAGGACTGGCTGCTTGCGCTTGCAGCTGGCACTTAAAGTGATCGTAATGTTTCACAAAAACAGCAGCTCCAATTAATCTTTATAGTATTTGAGCCACAGAGAGTGTTCTTTCATTACTGTGAGAGTTGTAGTTCAAGAGTAATTGATTGATAAAGTATCCCCCTCCCAGCCCTTTTACCTAGTGTAAGCCCACACTCCTCAGATGTGGAATGCAGTCCATAGACCAGACAGATAACAGCAGGGGACAATCTTCTTCCTATGAGAACAATGAAAACCCTGCCCCCCTTGACAAGTTCTTCAGGTTTTTCCCTTATCTTAATTGAAGATGGTCCCTCTCTGCAGTCTACCTGGACACTCCCTGCTGCTCTGACCCGAGCAGTGTTACATCAGTAAAAGGGGCGGGAAGGGGATACTTTATCATTGAATTACTCTTGAACTACAACTTTGAAAGAATTGAAATAACACTCTCCAAGGCCCAAATACTATGAAGATTAATTAGAGCTGCTTTTATTATGAAACATTACTATCCCTTTAAGGACCACAAAGCATTTTTTTTTAGTGAATCCGCACAGAGAGCCCTGAATTCCATGGCGCCTTTATGGCTAATTCACCCATGATGGTCCTGGTGTTAAACCGTTCAGTTGCTAAACTGTTGTGAGGAGCTGAGAAGTAACTCACCCTGTTGGAAAAATTTTAGTTTTTTTGGATTTTTTTTTTTTTTGTAAATCAAAAGTAAGCCTTGTGTTTTTTATATTATTTGAATCTGCCATCAATAGATTTAATTGCTTGGTTAACTATTAAATATAAATATTCAGTTCTGAACTTTTATTGTTCGACAATACTCATCTCAACATTCATATTTGAACTGTTGTCTGATCTTCTGTTTTCTTGTTTTTGGAAATGTGAGCTCAATGTTAAAGGGTTAAAATCAATATGACTTGATTCTCTGACACCTTCAGGTCTATTTATCAGCTAAATATGAAAAGTAAATACAAGTATTTCCTTGTGCATTAGTCATTCTCTGATTTGCCAATTGGCAGATTTCTTAGATCATTTATGTGTTTGTAAATTAATGAATCCACCACAGAAATACACTATTCCTATGCAACATCTTCTGGCTGGAGCAGTCCGTGTCAGCCAGTGGAACAGACACACACATATACTCAGTTTGCATTATGTGTAAAGAGAAAGTGGACCAATTTGGACGCAAACCAAATGCACCATAAACAACAAATAAAAAATGTAGATAATATTGAAGCAAATAAATTAATTTAAAAGTTTCAATACATTGCTTTGATTCTTGCACTCAAAGGTTTAACAAAGTTTAACAACTATATATGTGGTTAGCAATTCTGAATAGAACATATTAACTTAGATATTTCAAGAAGATAAAATGAATTGTTGTCAAACTAACCCTATTTTTCGTATATCTTGCTCTTCCAGAAGCAATACCCAGGCGCTGGAAGTAAGCCTCAAAATCACTGCCAGATCCAAGTTTATTTATTCTGTATGAAAATAAGAGAAGACAGTATTTCATTATTTCACAGTGACAATGCAGGACTGAAGCCCTCATAATGGATGATGAAGACAGTTGGGTGAAACAGGAAACTAGAATCTGGAGGCAGGAATCAAGGAAGGTTGGAGTAGGGGAGAATAAGGAGGAGGAAGATAGAAAGGAATATTAAAATAGAACTATACCCTGGAGACCAGAGTTCCTAGTATTTCACAGCTGGCTTCACAATTTTTTGCACTATTTGGTATACTCTTCTACACATTAAGAACTTTTCTGGCTCCTAAAACTCCCAGATGACTACTCACAAATATGTTGTAAGTTCTTTATTGTCTTATGAACATGTGGTTCTTAATTTATTTAAAGTGTTAGTAATGCCTGAAAAAAACTTTTTTGCATTTAGAAGAGCTTAAAAAGCTGATCTAAATGCAAAAAAACGTATCTCTCAAACTGCTGTGGTTTAAGAGATACGGGCGTTTAAAGTTTGATTTCAGCTTACAGCTGTCAGCAGGAGATCCGTGTCGGTCGACAAGCTGGCACTTGAGAAGTGCCGGGATCTCCTTCAGAGCGACCCACTCTGCATCAGCCTCGTCACGGGCAGTCTCTACTGCGCATGACTGCGTAGTTAAGCACATTTTAGTGATTATATAGGATAGTGTATTATATAAGTGGGCCCCCTAGTTTAAATAAAATATGCAGTTCTTCATGAATGCAGCATTGGGGGCCTATTACTGACACTTCTATGAGGCCTAACAAAAACTGAACATTGTAAGGTTAGCTTTTGATATTTACACCATTAGTGGAGTTTCTTCAGGTTCTCTAAATCTGGATTTTTCCTCCATCTCCTGCCCCTTGCTTCTATTAACTCTTTGGGTGCAAATGGGGTACGCAGTGCATTGCAAAGAAATCAAAAGCTAACCTCATTGGAGGAGACATAAGGATTTGAGCAGCCAGCATTACCAGAGTAGAGCCTGTTGGTGCTTTATAAATACATGATAATAACAACATTATTATTATTATTTCTCAGTTTGTGTCCTCTGTACTACTAGATATAACAACGTTTTTCAAAATTAGTCCTCAGGGCACATCAACAGGTCAGGTTTTCAGGATATCCATGTTTTCATGTTTGATCAAAAGTGGGTAATCAGTGTATCAGTCATTGCAATTGATCCATCTGTGCTTTCATAGAGATATCCTATTCTGCTGGTGTAGGGTGTAATTGCAGCTGTGCAATTGTGCCAAGGCACTTCATTGATTAGTTACATCAATGGTTGTAATGACTGGAGTTAAGATTCACTGAGGTACAGAATGGACAACATCATGATTACCTGAGAGGGGTTTTCAAAAATAAAATATGTAAAAACAGCACTTAGAATTTGTTTTACGTAAATCTGTACACAAAAGCTCATATCCGAGGCTAAAAACTGGGCCAAAATCTCCTGAATAACAAAAAGCTGTATAAGGGTCTCACATAATCAAGTCCAAATTCAGGAGCCAACCTCTCCTCACACTAATTCTGTGGCTTTACGACTCTGTGGGATTTGCCAGCTGGCACCACCCTCGGGAAAGAGAGGATATCAAAAGTATTACATTACGCACAAAACACTTACATCCCACAGTAAATACTTAACCCTCTGAGTGCCAGAGGGGTAAGAAACGCATTGCAGAGAGTACCCCTCTGGCATTCAAAGGGTTAAGATGCCATAGAAGACCTGTGAGTGCTTGCTAGTCTCTACTACATGTAACAATTTCACTATGTTTTAGAACGCCTTTAAGTAAGAGTGCTTCCCATCTTTTTGTATATTATAGATATCTCTCTCTATCGAGCTATCAAAATCAATGCAGAAAGTTTCATTGGGGCATCCTCCCATGTCCTCCCTGCTCTCCCTCCCCCATATCCTATTAACCCTCTGAGTGCTCCTCTGGCACGCAAAGGGTTAAAATCATCATACATCGACAGTAGAACTGACTCATTCTTTTGTGCTCTATGTAGAATTTTATCTAAAGCTCATTATTCAGGACAGGGTGAGGGTGAACTAGGGTTGCCACCCAGCCGGTATTTTACCGGCAGGCCGGTAAAAAATTGGCTTCTGTCCAGTGTTAAGTCTATGGAGGGAATGCCATGGCTGGTATTTTTTTTTTTTAAGAAAAGGTGGCAACCCTAGGGTGAACAGAGAGGTTTGGTCATCATGTGAATGTTATACAACCCGGGCAACGCTGGGCTATTTCTGCTAGTGCTAGTATAAAACTAAAAATAAATACAGGTTTACCTTAAAAGCTTTGAATTCATCATTTGAGTATGAGTATAAGCAATACATTGATCCAAAAATGTATTTCACATCCTTCTGGTTAATGTGTTTAGCTGTCTAGAAAATAAATGTTCATATTAACCCCTTGAGGACAATGCTTTGCACATCTCATGGATTCTCAAAGGGGTTAAAATGAAGCTTGTCAGAATTTGGAACCAGAAGACGACTAGCAGTTTCCTTCACCTACATAACGTTACTAGTGCTAACTGATATACCGATTCCTACCTGGGAACATCTTTCTTTTCTATGGAAGGATCTTTTTGAAGCCAACTTTCATATAACGACATCTCCTCAAACCCTTCATCCGGACTGGAAATCTGTCAAGAATGGACACAAACATCAATCAAAACAGGAAACCCATCTAAACCTGAGGAACTGGGAAGAGTGAGTGGACTTTGGATATCATTTATAGGAACACACAACCACAGTTGTCTGATAAATCACAGTATTCTGTCACAGTGTTTCTCATTAATGTAATATTATGTAATGTAATTATCTGATTTATTAAGATAAAGTGGCTAAATTCTGGGGAAATTCAAAGGGAACCATAGGTAACATATAATAATTACAAATGATTAAGCTGTTAACATCTTGAATGTTAGACATGCTTGCAATTCATTGTAAAGTTCTTGCATTGAAGAGGTTAAAAGCACAATTTAAATTAATGTAAAATTTGGTGAATTTTAATTTGTTCCTTATGGAATAGTTGGTATGATCAGTTTGCTTATTACATCAGCCTATGTATGTCCTTTGTGTGTTTAACTTTACCCATAATCCACTATACACCTGTAGTTCTGGACCATAAAACTCCTAAAACACTTGATGGGTATTTAAAGGAGCAGTAATCTTTTTTTTATGAAAAAATATATATTGTGGGGATTTTCCTATTGAGTAAAATAAGGGTACTCCCACTGCCGAGAGATTTATATTTCCAGAGTTATTACAGTTTAAACCCATGTTTTTTTTTACATTAGCAGTGCCCTCTAGTGGTCAAATTCTAATTAGATTTCCTGTTAGATTCTAATGGAGAGGAAAGTCAGAAAAGTCAGAGACATACAGATCTCCATAGAATGTGATAGAAACTGCCTGTCACTTCCTGTCAGTTAGAACTATCAGGAAGTAAACACAGTAAATTCACTTCCTGATTATTTAAACTGCTATAAATTTTGAATAAAACATCTGACAGCAATGGGAGTGACCTTGCTTTATTCAGGAAATGCTCTGTAAAATGTGTGTTTTCATAAAAAAAAAAAGTTTACTGCTCCTTTAATAAAGTGTGGCAGATAGATTCACATGATCAGGGCCTACATCCTGCTTTCACCATGGGAAGGACTTTTGCTGCACGTCTTACATAAAGTGGATCCTGACTGACTACTGCACATGAAACATGAGCACCATTAGTCTTCTCAATGATGAGGGCACCAACGTGTTGGTAACTTTCTTCAAGTCTAGCATTCTTATTGTTTTTTATGGGATTTTTTTTTAACCCTTTGAGTGCCAGAGAGGATTCCAACACATTGCAACACAATGTTTTGGATATCTCTCAGGCACTCAAATGGTTAACCCAATCCATGGATTCCCTGCAATGTTATTTTACACTATTATAATGCTTGGCGTTGTGTTCATTAGGAATGTGCAGTATATTCCACAGCAGGAAGAAACAGTTGGGAAATAAGACCTTCCAGTTTCTGTGGGAAGGCTTCCTTCGAGCTGCCTCTTCCACTTGGGTGCAATGAGTGAATATGTGCATATGTATAAGTGTATAGGTCCCGCACAGTTACATTGAGAAAATGTCCAAACTATGATCCAGGAATATCAAACCTAAGCACTGGAACATGGAAAATGGCCAGAGACCACACTGAAGGAAGGTTTAGCATAGATAAGTCTTAAATGGAAACAAAAGCGCTGCGTACACTTGTGGCGCTATATAAACATATTGATTCATTCATTCAAGCTATATTTAAAATTATACAATTCAATCTTAAGTACTTTCCTTAAAGGGATAGTAATACTTCGTTTTAACTTTATTTTATTTTGTAGGCATTAAAAAAACATGAAGAATGATATAAGTCTTATCTCTCAAACCTTTATGGTTTATGAGATATTCACAAGCAAAGTTCCCCTCCCGCCCCTTTTACCTAGTGTAAGCCATCTCTTCTCAGATGTGAGTCTGGTTGTATGACAGGACAGATAACAGAAGGGGACAATTTTCTTTGTATGAAAACAATGAAAGCCCTTCCCCCCTTGACAAGTTTTTCAGCTTTTTCCATTATCTTAATTGAAGATTGTTCCTCTCTGCAGTCTACCTGGGCATCTCCCTTCTGATCTGGTTGAACAGGGAGGGGGGGATACTTTGTTTGTGAATATCTCTTAAACCATAAAGGTTTCAGAGATAAGACTTATATCATTCTTCATGTTTTTTTTAATGCCTACAAAATAAAATAAAGTTAAAATGAAGTATTACTATCCCTTTAAATCTTTACAGACCAGAGGGGTGTTGAAAATATTAAGAAGCAATGTGTTGCATTCCTCTCGGATACTAAAACGGTTGGATGAACAGAATATCAGCTGGGCATGTTGCACAAGTAGCAGTGCTGGGGGCATATGGTGTGTTGCAGAGACATTTACTACTCTTAAATTAAGACTGTAAATTATTGCCATTGGAGGGGGCTCATACATCGATAACAGATGCCATATAGGATTGGCTGCCATTCTGTTCTTCTCTACAGGGACTACATCCTTGTTCATAAGACAGTGGAGTCCGTTCTTGCTGCAACTTGGAACATAGGATTTGGTTGCAAATAAGAACCAAGAAGTTATCTAGTCTGCCAATTTACCTGTCCAGTTGCCTCACTATTATTTTACTTTTAGAACATCTGTAATTCGTTAGTTCTTAATTTAATTTACTGCTGAGGGGCTGTTCAGTGTATCACCTTTCTATAATATAGTTTTTTTTTCTTACATTTCCACTGTCCATTATTAAGCCTTTGAGTGCCAAAGGGGTATGCAATGCATTGCGTACCCCTCTGGCACTCAAAAGGTTAAGGCATTCCCTCTTGTTATGGTATTCCTTGTCTCTTATTATTGCCCATCTTGGAAGATGCAGCACACCACATTGCCGAGTTACTTTCAGGGGTGACAGTAGTCTGTGTGGCTTGCTGAATTATTACAACTTGAAGTCCCCCTGTGTAAACAAAACAGAAATAGATCGTACACTTGATGTACGAGGCGGATTGGAATAAAGTCACTTTATTATTGAGAGACAAGCATATACACCACGCATATACATCTTACGCAGAGAGGCAGAGAACAGTGACAGACGGAATGTACAAAATACATTTCCTTTTTCATTGACTCAGCCGGTACATGTGATTGCTGAGGCATCGCTCACATGTACTGGCAAAAACAGGGAAAGCCCAAAACTGACTCATCTGGTCCTGAAGCAGTCAGTTTGGGCCTCCCCAACATGATCACAGCACATCCTAAAGCACGCTGCAATCATTTAACCCATGACATGCCAGGACCATCACCGGTCCTTAAAGCACAGACACCAATAAATGGTCCTGGCACATCATTGGTCGTTAAGTGATTAAGGAGTTTATTTTCAGTTCTAGTAACACTTCAGGCCATAAGATTAAAGACAAAAGTGGGGCAATTCTGGAGAAAACCAACTTCACCACAGGCAAAAAATAATAATCCCCCTTGATTTAAATGGTGATTTTTACCATTTGCTTTGCAATGCTTTGGATACCCCTCTGGCACTCAAAGGGTTAAAATCAACAAACTGAAATGCATAATGCGCTGCAGATAAGACCGCATTGAACATTATACATTCTGGGGCAAACACAAAAATTCCCATTGATTTACTTGGGGCTTGTACTTCAATGAATGCTACAGAAGTCTCCAAAACGTGAAACAATGAGATGAACTCTCTAGCACTGAAGTGGTTAAAAGCCCCTCGGAAATTAATGGCAATTCTGGGGATTTATATTTGTTCTATTTGTTATATCTTTGGCTTAAGCCATAATTGCTCCACTTCTTATGAGTATAACAGCCTAAGAATTTAGTTGTCCCCTGCCAAAGATGGGCAACTTGTGACTCTCTGAAATGGATAGTAATGTTTCACAATAAAAGCAGCTCCAATTAATCTTCATAGTATTTGGGCCATGGAGAGGGTTATTTCAATACTGTCAGAGTTGTAGTTCAAGTGCAATTGAATGATAAAATATCCCCCTCCCTCCCCTTATACTGATGTAATACTGCTCCCCTCAGAGCAGTAAGATTGCCCTGATGGATCACAGAGAGGGACAATCTTCAGTGAGCATAAGGAAAAACCTGAAAAACCTGTCAAGTGGGGCAGGGTTTTCCTTATGCTCACAGTAAGAAGATTGTCCCTTACCGTGAGCTGTGCAGTCAAGAGACCAGTTTCCACATCTGAAGGGAGGTGGCTTACACTAGGTAAAAGGGGCAGGAGAGGGATACCTTATCATTCAATTACTCTTTAACTTCAACTCTGACAACATTGAAATAACACTCTCTGGCTCAAATACTAAGAATATTAATTGGAGCTGCTGTTTTTGTGAAACATTACTATCCCTTTAAATCTTTTTGGTCTACAGCTCTGTGGGCCTTTATAAATAAAGCATAATAATAAATTATAACTCACCCGTTACAATCTGATTATAAATAATGGAATGTTGAGTTACATACTAAAGCCAACAGCTTCCAAATCCAAGGCAGAGACAAATCTCTTTCCATCTGACCACTTTCAGTAAGTCTGATCTATTTGCCCGAGTTACCACGGCAGCCCTAGAGCATGGTTCATAAGATAAAAAATAAAGCCTTTTACACACTGCCACGCGGGACGCAGCTTACATACTAGTCTAGAAGTACAGAGGGCAGCTGAAGAATTTGGACAACTTTTGTTAACCCTTTGAGTGCCATGGCTGCAACGCATCGGTTTACAAAATGCTACAAATGTCCCCCTGACACTCAAAGTTAAGGACTAAAAAAATGCTTAACCCATTGAGTGCCAGAGGGGTATGCAACACATTGCTTTACAATGCATTGCGTACCCTTCTGGCACCCAAAGGGTTAAATAAATATCAGATTAATTGCAGGAGACAAAAGAAAATTGTAATTACTCTGAAAAGGGGATAACAGAGTTCAACATAATGGAAAACATATGCAATATTTTTTTTTTTTTTTTTTTTTTTTTTTTTTTTTTAACTGTTACTACTGAAGGAACTGGGCAGCAACACACCACTATATTATTATTATTAGTAGTAGTACTACTATCATTTGTAAAGGCATAATAGATTATTGGGTTGGAAAGAATGGTTTGCACAGAATTGCATTAATTAGTATTAACCCCATAAGGACCTGGGCTATTTTCCACATTTCTGGTTATGTGTTCGCTGTTCTGTGTACAAAGTCTATATATTAGCTTTTTCAGGATTCAATAAACTTTCTTTTGGTATCATATTAAAATATATATCCCCTATTTTATATTGTTAATATAAATATATTAAAAAAAAAAAAAAAAAAAAAAAAAAAAACACAGGAGAACGCTGTCACAACTGGCAACCTGCCCCGTGCAGCACCCACTGCAATCCCTTAAATTGCAAAAGGTTAACATTTAAAATCACTGCAAGGATCTCATCCAATCAGCATCCTGCAGTGACATGAGATGCAGGCTCCCACAAATCCATGTTAGCCTAAGGGGTAAGCTTACCACGTGCCTGCTATGACTGGAAGTCAAACTAGTAAAAAAAAAAAAGGATAATTTTTGTTCGTACTGCCCCATTCTTGCTCGGTCTACCATTTACAATTTTATGAAGGTGAGTAACTAATTATAAACTAAAATGCATAATCTAATAGTAAGAATTCTTACTAACTTTTAGAATTCATCATATCCATTTTAGTTTATAATTACTCACCTTAGTATAATTGTCCTCTGATTTCTAGGAGATACTTTAAGTATGTGAGAAATTTACAGTTTAGGAAAGACGCACATTGCACGTCTAGAATTCTGGAATGGAAGAATTCATCTGTGAGAGATTAACCCTTTGAGTTCCACATGTTGTGCCTTGCATTGAGTTGTACCTCCTCTAACACTCAAAGGATGTAGGGGAATGATACATATGCACTGTTACATCTGCACAAAATTCAAATCATAACTCTGTACAGTAGTAATTGTTCCTGCAAATTTTTATTATAAAGCACCTTGGTGCTTAACCATCAACCTCTTGGGTACTTGAGATGCCCCCTTAGGTACTTGACATTTCTAGCATCCAATCGGTTAACCCTCTGCGTGCCAGAGGAGTACGCCACGCATTGCTTCACAATGTGTGGTGTGCCCCTCTGGCACTCAAAGGGTTAAAGAGAGCACTAGCAGCATAAAAAAGTTTTGATTTTAGAAAAAGCTGTGGGGACGAGAATGCAATTTCCAGGTGCTGTTATACTGTAATTTTATCTGAAAAGTCTTGAACATGCCTGTCACTGCCTACTCCTCTACTTGAGGAGATGAATGGACCTTTAAAATACATTTAATATGTCATGGGCTTATCACCATTTCCAGGCCTATTAAAAAAAAATCACTTTGATATGTCATGGGCTTATTATAAGGCCAGGCCTATAAAAAATTTACAAGCTCCTTCAAATCTCTTCCATTTCTTACATGGCATATCCATTATGCAGTGCGCTGCTGGGATCTATCATTTCTAATTTTAACCACTTGGATGCTGCAAAAGACTCCAGTGCATTGCTTCATAATGAGCTGGAGATCTCTCTGGCATACAGGGGGTTAAATGGAGAATCTGGAGAGAGATCATTGCGAAATGTTCGGGACAATTTATTTTGAAAAAAGTTGTCTTTTGCACATTCACAACATGCAGTAGTCTATACATTGTATCTGTGTTTATGCATTTGATCTTGGTTTACAGTTTGATAAACATTCACTATGAAACATTAACCCCTTAAGGACCATTGACGTGCCCCCCTTGACAATTTTTTCAGGTTTTTCCGTTATCTTAATTGAAAATTGTTGCTCTCTGCAGTCTACCTGGGCACCTCCCTTCTGATCTGGCTGAACAGTGTTACATCAGTAAAAGGGGTGGGAGGGGGAGACTTTGTCATTGAATTACTCTTGAACTACAACTCTGACAGAATTGAAATAACGCTCTCCAAAGTCCAAATACTATGATGATTAATTAGAGCGGCTTTTATTATGAAACATTACTATCCCTTTAATGTGGCACAACCTAAAGAGCAAGCAGGCACCAGGAACAGTTTCAGTATGCAGGCAGTGCAAGAAGTTATAGAACAACATAATGAATCCAACCTTCCATTATGATTTGCCTTCATTGACTATGGAAAGGCCTTTGACCAAGTGAAAAAGCAAGCAATAATTGATGCCCTGATCAACAAAGGAATAGATAGAGCTTACATCAATATCCTCCAATCAATATATGAAAGTGCATCTGCATCAATACAGGTCAACAATGACTAAGTCCTGAACAACATCGCTAAAAGGCATCCAAAAAAAGGAGACAATCTCCCCATAACCTTTTTCAGCTTGTTTAGAAGAAATTTTCCACAAACTAAATGGAGACAAAAAAGGACTTAAGATGAATGGGGACTACCTACATCATTTACATTTTGCAGACAATATCATACTCTTTGCCAGTACTCCTGAAGAACAGCATGAACACATTGAAGCTACAACAGGAAAGCAAAAATGTTGGTCTGAAAATGAAAGAATCAACCAAACACAAGTCATGGTTAACAAATTTTACATACCAAGGAAAATTATAGTAGATGGTCAAGAACTAGAAGAAGTTGACAGATATGTTTACCTTGGACAGGAAATGTCAGATGGAAAAACCATAGAGCAACTAATAAAATTGGGATGTCAAGCATTTAGAAAACTTATTTGTACAGTCTTTAAGAAAAATTTACCACTCTGCCTCAAGTGAAAGTTTTTTGAACAATGTGTCCTCCCAGTCCTTCTATATAACTGTGAAACATGGACTCTGAAGGTAAAAGCGATACAAAAAAAATGAGGTTATGCAGAGAGGTATGGAGCTGTGAATTCTAAACATAACAAAAAGAGACCAAAAAATGTGAATTAATTCTTTAGCAAACAAACAGACATCATTGAATGAGTAAAGCTCCTGAAATGGAAATGGACAGGCCACATAGCAAGATACCTGACAGTAGATGTACCAATCACATTTTGGAATGGATTCCATTCGATATTAAACACCCAAGAAGAAGAACAAAGACAAGATGGATAGATGAAATAACCAAATTTGTTGGTACACAGTAGCAACAAAAGGCACATGACCAAAGTTGTTGGAGGCCTTTATGTTGCAGTGGATCAACAACAGCTAAAGATGATTATTATATATAACAATGTGCAAAAAAGTTTTAAATTATTAAGAAAAAAATTGCACTTGACGTTGATTAGCAAAAGTAAAAAAAACACTTTATTCATTGGATGTGGTGTCACAGTGTATTCTCTATGAATAAAGTGTTTTTTTTACTTTTGCTAATCCACGTCAAGTGCGATTTTTTCTTAATATTTTGAATTGTTCATTGAGGTTGGAATCCTGAGAATCGGCACCGTGGGTCAGCATTTCAGGCGGTGAGTGTAATATTGTTGCTTGCAATATTACTGGATACTTTTTTGGATGTTCTTGTTTAGCGGTGCCGCTGTTTTCATATTGTGTGATTTGTCAACAAAAGTTTTAGGCAGGTGTGAAAACATGCTGTAAAATAAGAATGCATTAAAAAATAGACATATTAATAGTTTATTTTTATCATTTAACAAAATGCACAGTGAGTGAACAGAATAAAAATCTAAAACAAATCAGTATTTGGTGTGACCACCCTTTTGCCTTCAAAATAGCATCCATTTTTCTAGGTGCACTTGCACACAGTTTTTTAAAGGAACTCTGTAAGTAGGTTGTTCCAAACATCTTGGAGAACTAACCACACTTCTTCTGTTGATTTAGCCAGCTTCAGTTGCTTCTCTCTCTTCACAAAATCCCAGACAGATTTGATGATGTTGAAATCAGGGCTCTATGGGGGCCATACCATCACTTCCAGGACGACTCCTTCTTTACGCTGAATATAGTTCTTAATGACTTTGGATAGATGTTTGGATTTGTTGTCATGCTGAAGAATACATTTGGGGCCAATCAGATGCCTCCCTGTTGGTACTGCATGATGGAAAAGTATCTGCCTATACTTCTCAGCATTGAGGCAATCATTAGTTCTGACCAAATCCCTAACTCCTTTTGCAGAGATGCAGCCCTAAACTTGCAAAGAGCCTCCACCATGATTCACTGTTGCCTGCAGACACTCATTCTTGTACTGATCTCCAGCCCTTCAGCGAACAAACTGCTTTCTGATACAGCCAGATGTTTCAAATTTTGATTAATCAGTCCAGAGCACCTGCTGCCATTTTTCTGCAACCCAGTTCCTGTGTTTTCAGGCATAGTTGATTCGCTTGGCCTTGTTTCCATGTCGGAGGTATGGCTTTTTGGTTGCAAGTCTTCATGAAGACCACTTCTGACCAAACTTCTCCAGACAGTAGATGGGTGTACCAGGATCCCACGGTTGTCTGCCAGTTCTGAGCTGATGGCACTGCTGGACATCTTCTGATTGCAAAGGGATATGATGTGTCTTTCATCTGATGCACTAAGTTTCCTTGGCTGATCACTGTCTACGGTCCTCATCGTTGCCTGTTTATTTGTGCTTCTTCAAAAGAGCTTGTACAGGACATCCGGAAATCCCTGTCTGCCTGTCCACACTGCTCTACAACTCTGCCGGCTGAAGTCAGGCATTGCAGGCTAAGTTACTGTCTTGTCCCTGAGTTCCACACCACTCTAACCACTCTACAACTCTGCTGGCTGAAAGCAGGCATTGCAGGCTAAGTTACGGTCTTGTCTCCAGTAACTTAGCCTGCAATGCCTGCCTTCAGCCAGCAGCATTGTAGAGGTGTGGAACTCAGATCTGTCACTTGGGTACCCGTTGCTTAGCAACAGATCCGCCCGATGTCAATGCAGCGTGGAGCGCCGGTTAACGCTGAGATTCTGGATCCAAGCTGATACAGGTTCGCCACGGTGCGATTGGCTGTTGGACAAGTATGTATAGGTATTTAAACTTCCTTTTTTGACCCTTTCCCCATTTTCCCTGATGAAGGTCACAGCACGGACCGAAAATGTATACATATATATATATATATATATATATATATACACATACATATACACACATTATATATTATATTATATACACACATATACACACATCATAGAGTAAAATTGCTTACTTATATGATTTCACATACGGATTAGGTTACATCTGTTTTCCTGTACAAGTTCAGTTTTAATTATTCTGTGCAAAGTTTTCTTCTGACATTCTCACTGTGCTGTAGTCACCCTAATAATCTTCCATGGGAAAATGTCCCCAGGAAAAATAAGCAGAGAGAAAGAAACAGAAAAATAAAGAAACAGTTTGTGTGTCAGTGTGTGTGTTTATATTTTAGGTAACCGTGTTTTACTGCCCTGGGGCTCTCCAAAGACTAGTTCTGTTACTGGGCAAAAGGTTGGCCCATTCATGTCACTGAGCTCAACTTTCAGGGAATCACACACACACACACACACACACTATGATGTGGTGCCAGCCTTCTCACCAGAAAGTCCGGATTTCCACTGCTTTCTTCTCTTGGGTGGAAATTACTTTAAAATTGGCTTTTAACCCCTTGCATGCTACAGATTTCTTCAACAAACTGAGTAATACACCTGTCTTAAAGGGACAGTAATGTTTCACAATAAAAGCAGCTCCAATTCATCTTCATAGTATTTGGGCCATGGAGAGTGTTATTTCAGTACTGTCACAGGTGTATTTCAAGTGTAATTGAATGATAAAGTATGCCCTTCCCGCCCCATTTGCTGATGTAACACTGCTCACCTCAGAGCAGCAAGACTGTCCGGATGGATCACAGAGAGGGACAATCTTCAGTGAGCATAAGGAAAAACCTGAAAAACCTGTCAATGGGGACAGGGTTTTCATTGTTCTCAAGGTAAGAAAATTGTCCCTTGCTGTAAGCTGTCTGGTCCCAGGACCAGATTCCACATCTGAGGTGAGCAGCGTTACACTAGGTAAAAGGGGCGGGAGGGGGATACTTTATCATTCAATTACTCTTGAACTACAACTCTGACAGTACTGAAATAACACTCTCCATGGCACAAATACTATGGAGATTAATTGGAGCTGCTGTTTTTGTGAAACATTACTATCCCTTTAAGTGTATTGCTTCACAAAGTGCTAAAAACCCTTTTTAAAAGAATAGAAAGTATCGTCTCATGTGGTACAGCTATTTTGCCCTGTAATTGCCCTGGTCTCTCAGTCTTGCAGAACCAAACTATTTTGAGGCTCTGAATGCCGTCCTTATCTTTAGTAAATATAGATCATCTGACTTCCCTCTGTTTTAACTGCAACAGACCAGAACCAGACATACTGCTATCCCACTAGAATTAGGAATTTCCATAATTAAATAGATATAATTAAACAGTTTGAGCATTTTTAAATTAATGGCTAATCATTGCAGATTTAAAGTTAAACAGAATGAGGAATATAGAATACATCCTTTCAACCACCTGCCAGGTTTTGTTTGCATATGAAATATGGTGCATTAATGACATCATGTGGCCACATCAATTATTACACATGAATGTATTTACCATAGAACAGCAGTTATTAATTTTTTATTGCACTCAAGGCACTCCTAACGTGTAGTGATGAGCGAGCACCCCAATGCTCGGGTGTTCGGGTGCTCTGACCGAGCACCCCCGGAGGCTCGAGTGCTCGGCCGAGCACCCGAGCCCCACTGAAGTCAATGGGAGGACTCGAGCATTACACCAGGCACCCCCTGCTCTGATGAGGGGAGGGTGCCTGGTCCATAGGAAAAGGGCAGAAAAAGATGGAAACACCACAGAAAAGGTTCAGGGACAGCATAGGGAGGATGTCTGGATGCATCTTGGACTCCAACATCGCTGCTGGGAACGATCTTTCGCCCGTAGTACGCCATTTTTACAGACTGACCGTAAAACACACAAAAAGGAAGATAAAAACGACTTTAGGCGAAAAATTGTTACCAAACAGTATTTGCTGTATATTTACTTGTATATCATCTGCAAATTCTCCCAAAAATTTCCTCGATTTTTCTGAACTGAGGCCATGATTAAGAGGGAAACGTGCGCAGAGGCAAATTCTCCCAAAAATTTCCTTGATTTTTCTGAACTGAGGCCATGATTAAGAGGGAAACGTGCGCTGAGCCGACCATCTAAAACATTATGGGTGAGGGTCTGCTGCGGAGCTCACCATCCTAAACATTATATGCGAAGGCCCGCTAGTGAGCTGACGCTATAAAACATTATATGAGAGGGCCCGCTAGAGAGCTGACCCAATAAAACATTATATGAGAAGGCCCGCTGGTGAGCTGACCTATACAAAAATTGTCAAACAGGGCCCGCTGGTGAGCTGGCCCTATATAAAAATTATATCACAGGGCCCGCTGGTGAGCTGGCCCTATATAAAAATTATATCCCAGGGCATATGGAAGAGGAGGAGGAGGATGAGAAGATTAAGAGTCAACCATATACCCGTTTTTTGGGTGGAAGGGTATTCCCATCATTGTAAATAACATATATAAAGTGAGTTTATGTTCCCCCGGGGCTTTCCTCCAGTGGAGTGGAGAAGTCAGGGGAAATCCAGGCCTTGTTCATTTTTATAAGTGTCAACCTATCAGCATTGTCGGTGGAAAGGCGGATACGCTTATCTGTTATGATGCCACCAGCAGCACTAAATACCCGCTCAGACAGAACGCTGGCGGCAGGGCAGGCCAGCACCTCCAAGGCGTAGAGTGCCAGTTCATACCACGTATCCAGCTTGGACACCCAGTAGTTGTAAGGCACAGAGGGATCATTGAGGACGCTGACACGGTCTGCTACGTACTCCTTCACCATCTTCCAAAACTTTTCCCTCCTTGTGACACTAGGCTGCGCATCAGGGTGAGGGTGCTGGCGGGGTGTCATGAAGGTGTCCCACGCCTTGGAGAGTGTTGCCCTGCCTTTCTCGGAACTGCTGTGTGCTCCCCTTTTCTCCCCTTCTCGGTTGGCCAAGGTAGCACGTACTCTGCCGCCAGCGTTGTCAGATGGAAAATTTTGGAGCAATTTTTCGACAAGAACCTTCTGGTATTGCACCATTTTGCTTGTCCTCTCCACCGGAGGAATGAGAGATGAGAAATTCTCTTTGTAGCGGGGGTCCAGAAGGGTGAACACCCAGTAATCCGTGTTGTCTAAAATGCGTATAACGCGTGGGTCACGGGAAAGGCAGCCTAACATAAAGTCAGCCATGTGTGCCAGAGTACCAACAGTCAATATTTCGCTGTCCTCACCAGGAGGATGACTCTCAATCTCCTCATCCTCTTCCTCCTCTTCTGCCCACCCACGCTGAAGAGATGGAACTAAAGTTCCATGGCTACCCTCTGTAGCGGAGGCAACCGTGTCTTCCTCCTCCTCCTCCTCCAGTTGTCGCTGAGAAGACGAAGTGAGGGTGCTCTGGCTATCACCTTGTGTAAGCTCTTCCTCCCGCATTTCCACCTCTTCCACATGCAAAGCGTCGGTTTTAATTGTGAGCAGCGAGCGTTTCAGTAGACACAGAAGTGGGATGGTTACACTGATAATAGCGTTATCGCCGCTCACCATCTGTGTCGATTCCTCAAAATTGCGTAAAACCTCACAGAAGTCTGACATCCATTCCCACTCCTCACTTCTGATTACAGGAAGTTGAACGGAGAGGCGACGACCGTGTAACAGCTGGTACTCCACTACTGCCCTCTGCTGCTCACAAAGCCGGGCCAACATGTGGAAGGTGGAGTTCCAGCGCGTGCTCACGTCACACAGCAGCCGGTGAGCTGGCAATTGGAAGCGCTGCTGCAGCTTCAACAGGCCGGCTGAAGCTGTAGATGACTTACGGAAATGTGCACACACGCGGCGCACCTTGGTCAAGAGATCATGCACATTGGGGTAGGTTTTTAGAAATCGCTGAACCACTAAATTAAATACATGCGCTAGGCATGGTACGTGTGTGAGCTTGCCGAGCTCCAAAGCCGCCACCAAGTTACGCCCATTATCACACACAACCATGCCTGGTTGCAGGTTGAGTGGCGAGAGCCACTGCTCGGTCTGGTGACTAATCCCCTGCAACAGCTCTGAGGCCGTGTGCTGTTTGTCCCCAAGGCAGATCAGCTTCAGCACGGCCTGTTGACGCTTCCCCACTGCAGTGCTACACTGCTTCCAGCTACCGGCTGATGGGGGAGTGGCGCTGCGTGCAGAGAATTCGGAGGTGGAAACGGAGGAGGAGGAGCCAATAACGTAGGTGCTGGCGGAAACCCTGATGGAGGTAGGGCCCGCAATCCTCGGCGTGGGTAGCACCCGTGCCATCCCAGGGTCCGAGTCGCTCCCAGCCTCCACGACATTCACCAAGTGTGCCGTCAGGGAAATGTAGCGTCCCTGGCCACAAGCACTTGTCCATGTGTCAGTCGTTAAGTGGACCTTCCCAGTAACTGCGTTGGTCAGGGCACGGGTGATGTTACGGGACACATGGTGGTGTAATGCGGGGATGGCACACCGGGAAAAGTAGTGGCGGCTGGGGACCGCGTACCGAGGGACAGCTGCTGCCATCAGGCTGCGGAAGGACTCAGTCTCCACAAGCCTAAATGGCAGCATTTCGATGGCCAGTAATTTGGAAAGGTGTGAGGTTAGTGCTATGGCCTGTGGGTGGGTGGCTGGCTATTTTCGCTTGCGCTCAAATGCCTGGGGTAACGACATTTGGATGCTGCGCTGGGACAGGGAAGTGGATGTGGTCGCTGATGGTGCTTCAGATGGTACAGGTGCAGGGCGGGAGGTATGCGGGCCTGCGCCTTCGACAGGCGATTGGCCGGCACCGAAAACAGGGGAAGAGGAGGCAGTGGTGTGGCCTGCAGACACAGATGGGCGATCCAGGCGTTCCTCCCACTTACTACAGTGCTTGGATGCCATGTGTCGGATCATGCTGGTGGTGGTGAGGTTTCTAGTGTTCATGCCTCGGCTCATTCTGGTGTGGCACAGGTTGCAAACTACAATTCTTTTGTCGTCTGCACTTTCCTTAAAAAAAAGCCATACCGCGGAACACCTACCCCTTGGCAAGGTAGATTTACGCAAGGGGGTGCGCCGTGGAACATTTGCGGGCCGGTTTGGTGCGGTCCGCCTTCTTTCTGTAGCCACACCACTGCCTCTTCCAGCCTGTTGCGGTGCTGCAGATGGCTCACCCTCAGGACTGCTGTCATCGCTCGGCTCTACACCTTCCCAGGTGGGGTCAGTCACCTCATCGTCCACCAAGTCCTCCTCCACTTCCTCACTCTGATCATCCTCCTCATGTCTTGATCCCACCACATACTCAGTCATTGACAACTGTATATCATCCTCCTCAACAAGGTCTTGAGACAGTAATAGTGGTTGATTTAATGGCAACTGTGTCTCATCATCATCATCATCATCCACTACTTCCTTTGACCTTAAATGCCGTTCACATCTGTCATCTTCTTGTGATTGGGTACCCTCTAGAGGTTGTGAATCAGGGCACAAGATGTCATGTTCCTCTGCAAGCGTGCTTGGAGAGAGGGTCAAATGAAGGATTGGCGATGAGACGAGCTCCTCACTATATCCCAGTGTGGGATCACTTCTTTGACCAGACCGTCTATGGTGGGAGGAAGGATGATCAGAGTGAGGGTTATGTTGACCAGACTCTTGGCTACTGAGAGTGGACTTGGTGGAAGACAGGGTGGTGCTTAACCGACTGGAAGCAGTATCAGCTGACATCCAACCGACCACCTGTTCGCAGTGGTCGGACCTCGAGAGTGATGTCCTGCGACGCCCTGTAAAATGAGACATGAAGCTAGGTATGGTGGATGTCTTTCTTTCTTGTGCTCTGGCACCAGGCACAGTTTCTACGCGTCCTGACCCGCGCCCTGAACTATCAGGATCACGTCCACTTCCCCGTCCCTTTTTACCCGCCTTCTTCATATTACACGGAATATGTGCTGCAAATCTGCAACTGTGCACAGTAAACAGAATTTGCTGCTAAACTGCGGTGACGCACACTGAATGGAATATGTGACTTTGATATTTTACAGTTTGAAGACTTAACAGTATTTCTTCCTATTCTGCAACTGTGCACAGTACACAGAATGTGCTGCTAAACTGCGGTGACGCACACTGAATGGAATATGTGACTTTGATATTTTACAGTTTGAAGACTTAACAGTATTTCTTCCTATTCTGCAACTGTGCACAGTAAACAGAATTTGCTGCTAAACTGCGGTGACGCACACTGAATGGAATATGTGACTTTGATATTTTACAGTTTGAAGACTTAACAGTATTTCTTCCTATTCTGCAACTGTGCACAGTACACAGAATGTGCTGCTAAACTGCGGCGACGCACACTGAATGGAATATGTGACTTTGATATTTTACAGTTTGAAGACTTAACAGTATTTCTTCCTATTCTGCAACTGTGCACAGTAAACAGAATTTGCTGCTAAACTGCGGTGACGCACACTGAATGGAATATGTGACTTTGATATTTTACAGTTTGAAGACTTAACAGTATTTCTTCCTATTCTGCAACTGTGCACAGTACACAGAATGTGCTGCTAAACTGCGGCGACGCACACTGAATGGAATATGTGACTTTGATATTTTACAGTTTGAACACTTAACAGAATGTGCTCTAATCTGCAACTCTGCACACTAAACAGAATGTGCTCTAATCTGCAACTTTGCACACTAAACAGAATGTGCTCTAATCTGCAACTTTGCACACTAAACAGAATGTGCTCTAATCTGCAACTTTGCACACTAAACAGAATGTGCTCTAATCTGCAACTTTGCACACTAAACAGAATATATGATTTCCCCCCCCCCCCCCCCCCCCACACAAAATAAACTGCTGCCCCCACACACAGTAGTCCTAAAAAGGACTTTTGGGTCTTTTTTTTAACAAATTTGCTTGTCTTCTCCCTACACTGACTTTCCCTTCCTATCCTCATCTCTCCCTGGCTAAGACTGAGCCGAACTCGCTGGTCAGGTGCTATACAGCACCCGACCACGGGTTCTGGCCAGCCAATCAGTGTAATGCCAGCAGCCAACATGGCTGCTGGCATTACACTGATGTCAGAGCCTCCCTGCACGTTTATTGGCTGCGCAGCAGCCGCGAAACGTGCGGGGAGGAGACCCGAACATGGCGGGCGAGCACATGCGGTACTCGTACGAGTACCGCCATGTGCCGAGCAGAGCGATGCTCGAGCCGATCCGAGCATCGGCCGAGCATGCTCGCTCAACACTACTAACGTGAAAGCTGGAACTTTTTGGGAGCCCCTAACATTCTATTAGTCTTTAACAAGCTTGTAATGAAGGGTACATTACGTACATTTGTATTCTTAAATCTCAGAATTACAAACAAGCATATTGAGTATCACATTTCCCATAAATATACATTTGAAATTCAGCTTTATAATTTTTGCAATAGTCTTCATTGAAAAAAAGAGGCACTCTAAACTGGTAGTGCCATTGCGCCATGGTTGCGAACCACTGCCCTAGAACTATGATTCGCTAAAGCAAAATTGCTAGAATGTGATAGTTATAGAATGACTGATAACCATTCACAAACATGTGCATTGTGAGCTGTATTGATCTAGTACCTATATAATCCACTTGTGTGTACATTTACATGCTTGAAACAGATCAGGAAACCGGTTTCCAGCATACTACAGAGGTGCTTTGAATTTAGCACAGCCTTGAAGTATGCATAACCTAAAATTTGGGGTATAATATGCACCTGTGTATAATGTTCAAATGTAAATTTTACCCAATTTTTTTTTTTTACAGGAAAAAAATTAACATGTGTATTTTAAACACCCACGACTGCAGCCTTCCACAACACCGAAAACCTGTGACTGCAGCCTCCCAAAACACTTTCTCTCTCCCCTCTTTTCTTTCCTCTACTCATCTCCATCAAGGCGATCCCCACCAGAGGCATTGGTAGATTCGAAAAGCAGGCAGCATGCTTGAATTTTCCACCCACTTCCTCATCCTGACTTCCTCTTACTGAAACTAGTTCACTGTTGGGGCCTTTCACTTTCATGTCCTCAAAGGCAACAGAGCAGCAGAATAAGCAGGAAGCAAATGTAATAATGCTGTCCACTGAATGGATCTCCCAGCTTCTACTGGTGGGGGTCACCATGATGTAGGCGAGTACAGTGAGGGGATTATGGCGGGTACAGCTTTCAGCATATTGAGGTAGACAGATGGAGTGAGAGAAGCAACCAGCTAAAGATTAAAATAATTGCATATTATATTACCCAGATTTTGCTGTATTTACTATGTATCCCTGGGTAAAGATCTGGTCAGCATAGTCTTAACAGCTGTCTATAGGTAAACGGACATGCATTTCCAACCTGTGCTTTGCTGTCAAAGCTGTTAAAAAAAAAAACACAAAAAAAAAACAAACACCAAACACCAGTGTGCTTTAATTTTCATGTTGCTACGTAGAATTCTGGGACTGTAATGGAAACATTGAAGACTTTGGATTTTTTTTGCTGCAGACAGTATTCACTAATTTGTTTCACACATATAGTTGTGCATATCCTATATAATAATTCGCTAAAACGTGTGTAATGCCGCAGTCATGCTCAGTAGACACTGCTGCGCGTGCTGCAGTCATGCTCAGTAGAGACTGCCCGTGCCGCAGCTCAGCTCTGTATCAGCCGCGGCGCGGGCAGGGTCTACTGCGCATGACTGCCCCGCGACCGGCTGGCAGTGGCACTGTGGCCCGTGTAAAGGGCTCTTCAACTAGTTTATATATATTGTAAATGTGGGTTGGCTGGCTGGGGATAATGGAAACTGTAGTCCAACAGCTGGAGATCCATCTATTGAGTACCCCTGTTGTATAGGTACTCTAGTCTGTAAGGAGGAGGGATTTTTGTCACTTTATTAATGGTTTGGTGTATATTTAACCCTTTGACTGTCAGAGAGGCAATGCATTGCAATGCGTTGTGTACCCCTCTGGCACTCAAAGGGTTAAATTACAAGAGTAAAAAAAAAAAAAGCTTATATCCCTTGTTTTCACTCTATGAAGATCTGGGAAAACTTCAGTTCATTGATTTGTCATGCATTGGAGACATCTCTAGCATCCACTGGGTTAACAGTTGGACCAGCAATGTCCAATGATTGTTAAAGGATTAACCCTTTGAGTGCCATATGGGTATCCAGTGCAAACTAATGTGTTGGATACCCCTCAATGGATTAAAGTGAAATGGTCGCCTTGAATTCAAGCTTGTATATTTTTCATTCATTAACCCTTTGAGTGCCAGAGGGGTAAAATATGTGTTTTGTTAGCCAAAAGACCAGCTCCATAATTTTGAGAGAGTTTTATTTCTGTGGAACGTTCATCTTTTTTTTTATTGCAGCCCTGTATACTAATTAATCTCTTAAGGATCAGTGATACAGGCAAATTACCTTCTTTTAAGGACCACTTTGATCCTTTCCGACATGCCTGAACACGTGACCTATTATGTGTAGCTGCGAGCCTCGTTGGGGTCTGAGAGAGACCGCTCCAGTCAATTTCAGACCCCGTTTTTGCCAGAGTACCGCTGCGAGTAAAATGTATGTGACGTATTATGACCGTAACCAATCTAAAGGCAAAAACCATTTGATGGTCATAGCACGTCACATGGTCCTTAAGGGATGAAGCTCTGTGCCGCAATAGGAACAATACTAGCATAAATTAGCATGTAGTGTTGTCCAGAGCTAAAAGTATCAAAATATCCTAAACTAGTGTAAAAGACCGTGCACACGGGCCAAGGTTGGGGAGATGTTAACCCTTTTGAGTGCCGGGGGGGTACGCAACACATTGCGTTGCATACTCCTCTGGCACTCAAAGGGTTAAAAGGCCGGTCTTGCTCTGTCTCTGCTGTCACTCAAGCAATGCTCTGTGAAGACTGCCCAAACGCACAGAATGCTCTCAGCACAGAACTCCCAGCATTCCGCACAGAACTCCCAGCATTCCACACAGAATGCTCCCAGCACAGAACTCCCAGCATTCCACACAGATTGCTCCCAGCACAGAACTCCCAGCAGTCTGAGCATTCCAGCAGTCTCTATTGCGCGTGATGGCTTCTGACAAACATCCTAGCGAATTATTATATAGGATGATGTATCTGATGGTCCTTTGGTTAACAGAGTCAGTTTTTTTTGTCAAGATCGGGTTGTGAAACACCAAGTAAAGGCAAACTGAAAATGTTCAATAGCACATCCATGAGTTATAAGAGGCTCAATATAGGTTAAACAGATTAACATAGAAATTCCCAGCATACATTATAATTGCATTAACATATCTAATTATAGAGAGCTAACATTCTAACAGGAATGGTATAGCTAAGTTTAAAACATCTGCTCCATGGCATGCATATGTGCACTCTCCACACATGCAAACAATACCTCTCTCTCTATTTGGTTCTCCTTGATTAATTCCTATGTCTCTCTTAACACTTGACTAATTCACTTGGTCTCAGTTATAACTCTGTTACATGTATTACTCCACATCTCTGTTTTAAATGAACTTTTGAAATATGCAAACAGGTGACAGGTCCAATTTAACGGATATTTCTGAGCCCTTGTGCTTTTTGTACTTCAAAAGCTGCTTCACAATACAGTATGCTGACGGAGAATCACAACATATGCTTCATAATACCAAATACCATCAAACGTCTAAGACTGAACTCTACTTCGTATTGTCAAAATGTTGTATACTCTCCGTAACTATACATATATACATACAATACATTCAAATGTACACCACACAGAGACTCTTAGGGCTGCTTGCTGGTTCTCTCAGATTCCATCCCCTCCCCCCAGCTAGCTGATTGAGGATTCCCAGAAGTGGAGAGCTCCAGAGTCTTTTCATCCCTCATCTATACCTGGTGTGAATAACAAGTCTGATTTTATGCCATTTATTGCTGGTTGATGACCCACTACTTGTTGTTGACTAGAATTACATGAGTCCAGCACAGCAATACACAATTACATGCCATTATCAGGGCAACAGATTATCACATAAGACCAGCAGAGTAATACATCATTAAGTTCCATCAGCAGGGCAATACACCATAACATGCCAGCAGGAGGACATTACACCACTGCAGAATGAGTTGACCTGGTATAATTTTTATTTGTATAATCATTCCAGATGTATTCAAAGGTTGTTGGATTGCAATTTCTGTCACCTCACCCAGGCATTGGCTGGTAGAGGATTGTAGGAATTGCAGCTGGAAGACTTCAAGTCGCGCAACCCTGTGTCTGTACAGTGAAATGGCTGCATACTACCAATTATGGCAGAGGAGCTGAGCAGAATGAATCTGTCACATCCTGACACATAGGATGACACACTTACCCTGAACTCATTAAGCTTCAAGCTGCTGTCAGCAGTATGTTAAAATGAGCCCACTAAGACAAATATTGTTGTCTCCTTTGCTGGATCCCAGTCTTACTTTGAAGTGCGGCATGTTATTATTGCAGTGTCAGATGTAATTCTCTACAGAGCACTAGCCATCTCTTGCTAAAGCAAACCAAAGCAACTTCACTTATATAGATTTTTGAGGGGGGGGGCATACTATCCGAAAACATCCCAAGTCCTTAAGACATAAAAGCCTAAAATATGGCATTTAACCTCTTAAGGACCAGCACTCCAGGGAAGTTACCTTCTTTTAGTAATACTTCGTTTTAACTTTATTTTATTTTGTAGGCATTAAAAAAACATGAAGAATGATATAACTCTTATTTCTCAAACCTTTATGGTTTATGAGATATTCACAAGCAAAGTTCCCCCTCCCGCCCCTTTTTCCTAGTGTAAGCCATCTCTTCTCAGATGTGAATCTAGTTGTAAGACCAGACAGATAACAGCAGGGGACAATCTTCTTACAGTGAAAACAATGAAAACCCTGCCCCCCCTTGACAAGTTTTTCAGGTTTTTTCCTTATCTTAATTGAAGATTATCCCTCTCTGCAGTCTACCTGGGCACCTCCCTTCTGCTCTGGCTGAGCAGTGTTACATCAGTAAAAGGGGCAGGAGGTGGATACTTTGTCATTGAATTACTCTTGAACTACAACTCTGACAGAATTGAAATAACACTCTCCAAAGTCCAAATACTAAGATGATTAATTAGAGCTGCTTTTATTATGAAACATTACTATCCCTTTAAATACCCATTTGATCCTTGCCGACACCCCAGTAAACATGATCTGTTGTGTGTACCGGCGCACGAAGGAGGGGTCGGAGACAGACCAATACGGTTTTGGAGAGGTCAATTTCAGACCCCATTTTTACTTACAGTGCTCCTGTGGTCACTGGTCCTTTATGGCAAAAACAGCGTGACAGTCATAGGACCAGCGGTGTGTCAAGACCATTACCGCTGTCTTTGCCTAAAGGAACAATAACGGTCCTGTCACATTATGTATTTTTTACTCACAGCGCTCCTTCAGTAATGGGGTCTGAAACTGATCTGTCCAAGACCTGATCAGTCACTATAAGACCCCCATTCTGCATGCCGGCACACGTGATCAGTCACCTGTGCTGGCACGATGAATGTCCTCAGTCTGGTCCTTAAAGGGGCTTCACCTCCAGACTGCTGGTCCTTAACCTTTGAGTGCTTTGCAATGCGTTGCGTACCCCTTTGGCACTCAAAGGGTTAAGGGGTTAAAAACTCTCCACGGAAAACATATTGACCATCTGTATATGGACAAAAAAATTGAGAAATTCTGGGTCAACCCATCTGCAGCATAGGGAACAAATAAAATTGCTGCTAATTTAAATGGGATGTTTAACCCCATGAATACCAGAGGTCTCCAATGCATTGGGTTAAAAAAGCCCCATTTATATTGATGTGATTAAAACTAATAAAATACTCCCATTGCTAGGGTATACCTCATTAAAATATTATTACAATGCCAACTTGTATTTTATTTTTTTTATAGTTGTGGCTTAAAGGGATAGTAACACCATTCAGCAGTGGGAGTACCCTAGTTTTACTTAGGAGGATAAACCCTACAGTATATTTTTATTTGCAAATTAAATGTTACTATCTCTTTAAAACTTGAAATGCGTGAATGCCCCTCTGGCATGTAAAGTGATGTAGTTTCAATAGAAAAGTGGATGAGTTCCGGGGCAAACCATTTGCACTATAGGGGAGAACTCAATTTAAATAGGGAGAACTGAATTTAAATGGGGATTTTTAACCTCTTGCTTTCAATGTGTTGGAGACCTCTAGTATTGAAGGGGTTAATATCCCCATTTAAATCAAAGGGAATTTTTAGTTATTCCCTATAGTGCAAATGGCTTGCTCTAGAGCTCCTACATTTTTCTTTTGGGCATATGGCCCAAAGGGTTAATATTCCTTACAATCATCCTTTATTATGGGCTATGACTTTTTGCTTTTGCAGTCTACGGGGGGGTCCAGTCATGCACAATAGTAAACGTTGGTTATTCATTTAATTCTCGGTTTCTAAGCTGTTTTGCTTGCACGGACAATGTAATGATCTGTGACATGTATTAAGCCAATCAGGGGATTGTAGGCAGGATTTTGTCACACATTTCTGGCATGTGCAGAGGCTTATGACCATTCTAGCAGGACACTCAGAGGTATTAAAGGGATAGTAATACTTCGTTTTATCTTTATTTTATTTTGTAGGCATTAAAAAAACATGAAGAACGATATAAGTCTTATCTCTCAGACCTTTATGGTTTAAGAGATATTCACAAGCAAAGTATCCCCCCCTGTTCAACCAGATCAGAAGGGAGGTGCCCAGGTAGACTGCAGAGAGGGACAATCTTCAATTAAGATAAGGGAAAAAGCTGAAAAACGTGTCAAGGGGGGAAGGGCTTTCATTGTTTTCATACAAAGAAGATTGTCCCCTTCTGTTATCTGTACTGTCATACAACCAGATTCACATCTGAGAAGCGATGGCTTACACTAGGAAAAAGGGGCAGGAGGGGAAACTTTGCTTGTGAATATCTCTTAAACCATAAAGGTTTGAGAGATAAGACTTATATCGTTCTTCATGTTTTTTTAATGCCTACAAAATAAAATAAAGTTAAAACGAAGTATTACTATCCCTTTAAGTCAAATTTTACATCTTATAAAATGCATGTCTAACAACATTTCAAAATGGACAAAGTGGGACACTTTTGTTTTAAGTGGTGATGCTGGGGGTGTGGCTGATGGGTGGGGCATTACTGAGAATTTTTAGGTTGTTTCATGACTTATTTACATCTCTGTGTCACTGAATAAATTATTTAGAATAAGACCAAAGTATTTTATTTACACAGACTAATATCTAAACACATAAACTGAAGTTTACCCCTTAAAGGGATAGTAATAGTTCATTTTATGTTTATTTCTTAGTGTAGAGATTAAAAAATATATAAACGATGCAATTCTTATCTCTCAAACCTTTATGGTTTGAGAGATAAAGCTTTCTAAAGTTACGTCTTCCTTGCAGTTGTTTCACAGAAGTCAGCGCATAGCGGACGGCTGCAGAATCCGGTCATTTGACCAGACAGATGCTCTTCAGCAGAGCCGAAATCGTGCACTTTAGAAATATATGTTTCAATGGAATGGTCTACAAAGAGTGCCTGGTTTGCAAGCACACTTTGTAGACCGTTCCAATGAAGTATGTATTTATAAAGAGCACAATTTTGGCTCTGCTGAAGAGCCTCCGGCCGGTCAAATGACAGGATTCTGCAGCCGTCAGCCATGTGCCGACTTCTTTGAAACTGCCAAGAAGACGTAACTTTAGAAGGTTATATCTCTCAAACCATAAAGGTTTAAGAGATAAGAATTACATTGTTTATGTTTTTGTAATCTCTACAATATGAAATAAACATAAAATGAACTATTACTGTTCCTTTAACCCCTTAAGGACCCATCATGGTCCTGGACCATCATGGGTTGTTATACCCTTAAGGACCCATGGAATTCCAGGCTCCCCACGCGGCTGCATGCCATTCGGATCGCACAAAAATAAAAAAAAATGCTCCATGGTCCTTAAGGGACCGCAAAGTACGTGCGCGGCCGGTCCTTAAGGGGTTAAGGACCCATGACACCCATGTCATGGGTAAACTTATGTTAAGGACCCATTATTTCACAAAACAAAAAACAAAAGCTCTGTGGTCCTTAATTGACGGCCATGAGTTGTTAAGGGGTTAAACAGACATTAATTGAGTTTTATTGTTGTGGAGCCATGTGATACTCATATAAACACTACACAGTCTGAACTCCTAAAAAGAGGAACACCAGGGTGGGAAACTGTGCATTTTGTGGGACCAGGCTTAGAGGGCCCTTTGTCTTCTCCGCCTCCTCTGTAGAGGAGAAGAGGGCCTTTGGCATATAACCTCCATACCCCAGGGCATCCGCCTTCAACTCCCTCTGGGGATAGGAGTGTCAGATACTGAAGGGGAGGTGGTCGTCTAGCTCCACCACCAAAGCGCAAGTTAAAAACCTGGCCCCACTACAGCATTTTTAGTGTTCAAGTGCTGGTGTCTGTGAAGTGCTCAAAAAATAAATAGGTGCAAAAAAGATCCATGAATCAACTGTACAAACCTACACAATTAAATAAATAAAGTGCCTTTTAAGGCCCCACCCTCCTGGCTGGAATCATAAAAATTGTTTACTACCAGCCAGAAAGCTAGGGCAGCAGAAGTGAGAAATAAATCATAGAATGTCCAAGTGCTGGGATCGTGCGCCACCATTGCTCATTTCCAAGTTAATCATGAGCTCAAAGTGACAAACATAAGCATGTCGCACCTTGGACTTCCCCGCTTCTGGAGTCCGACCAAGCTCCTCTCCATTTCCCAGCCAGGCACCTGATTCTATACTGATTAGAACAGATACTACACTTGATCTTAGCCTAAATGCCAAGAAGTGAGCTGTTTAGCACGTAAGGGGTTAGAAGCCCCATGTAAATCAATGGGAATTTTAGATTTTCCCCTGTGCTGCAGGTGGTTTACCACCTACACCCACAAACACATCTAATGTGACCAGAGCTCACCTTTTACCATAAAACTATAATCTTGGAACAGATTACATATAATTTAAAAGACACATTTTTGGTAGGTGCCGTTTATACAGCTCTAGTGTGTGTCTGGATAGAACATTTTACAGTCTTGAGAATGTTTCAGTATGAATGAAATCAGTAATGTGCAATGTCTGTTGTTTATTATGTAGAAATGTGAGCAATGTGCGGCAAACACAGGCAACTGTAGATAATATGTAAAAACTATATAACTAGATGAACCTGACTGCTGTATCAAGGATTCCCACTAGCTCTAGGTGAATAGCTCATTTTTGTTCCCACGGGAGTGGAAAAGATGTGTTACCTTTCCAAAGAAGTTCCCATGGGATGAAAATCAAGTGGAAAATATGCTGTGGAAGGTTAACCCTTTGAGTGCATTGCGTACCCCTCTGGCACTCAAAGGGTTAAGCCCATTGATTTAAGTTAGTGTAATTATCTCGTACTTTCAAACTCTGTGTTCCTACCCACGCTGTCATACACACATCACGCACACATCATTACACAGGCATGTGTCAGCAAGCACAACTGTGTGCACATACGAATAACCTTTTCATCAGCATCCTGTATTAAAGGAGAACCAAGAACATCTTATAATAATAACCTGACTTACTTATTCGGTCAGAAAATTCTAATTACCCCATATGAATACTGTCCCTGTGCCTTGATTCAAGAGATAACATATTCAATGAAGTCCTGGCTGTCATGTCTATAGAGAGTGACATGACAGTTGCTGGCAGGTTTTTTTCCCCCAAAACTAAATCAAGCAGAGTGTACATGTGCTGTGGGCAGAGTCTGAGGTCCAGCAGTCCTGCAGCCAACTGTCATGTCATGACATGCATGACTGATTAAAGTTGTTATTTCTTGAACCAAGTGAAAAATTCACAGGGTTCATTAGGATTTGCAGACTATAGTAACGTAACTGGGGTTATTATTCAGCTGAAGAGTTACTGAATAGTTGCTTTGCAATGCATTCCGTACCCCTCTGGAACTCAAAGGGTTTGAAAATGCACACCATGTGCAAGGGTTGTACTTCCTGCGGAGCTCTGCAGAATCATTTGTTTTCTAAGTGTCCTGCATTATAGGGGAAGCCTGATCACTTTACACATAAAATGTAATTAGCAGTCTGAGGAGCAGACGTGTGTGCAATACATTGCTTTGCAATGCGTTGCCTATTGTGGTGGTCCTTAAAGGGCTAAGCTGCTTTGAAGTGCACTTGTGCTCAGCAAAAGTCTGAATGTTTTGTAGCTGCGTTATTGACTTATTGATTTTAAGATTATGTTTGCCGAGCTGTGTTATGTCATGGATCACATTTCATCTGAGAACATGCGATGATCACACAAATGTCAGAGGTAAAACACAGGAAGACTGGAATCCCGAGGGAGAGAAAACTTTTCACAAAACGAGAGACTGTTGATACTTTCAATCCATTAGGTACAGCAAACAGATTGTATTATACATTTAAAGGGATAGTAATATCTCTTTAAAATTAGTTGCCAGAGTCTTCTGTATATTAAAAGGAACATATTGCGCTATGTCTAAGAGCTTACTTCTTTGTAGTTCAAAAGTTATGAAGCACTGAAGATCCACCGCCTGCCCCTTTCTGTCTGGCTCTCATGGAATCTGAGATCGGGTCGTGCGAATCTACAGCTGCAGCGAGGGACAAAGTTCAGTAAGTATAAGGGAAATTTCCCTTTGCTTTACTGAAGTTTGTCCCTCGCTGCAGCCGTCCTGACCAGGCTGCATCTTCTGAGTGACGTGGGGAGAAGTGGTGGGTGGTGGATCTTCAGTGCTTCATAACTTTTGAAATACAAAGAACTGAGCGCTTAGACATAGAGCAATATGTTCCTTTTAATGTACAGAAGACTCGGGCAACTAATTTTAAATAGACATTACTATCACTAATTAAAAATGAGCATGGGAAATTAATTTAATTCCTTCAGTGCTAGAACTGCCCCTAATACATTACAAAGCAATGTATTTGGATATCTCTAGCATTCAATGGGGGAGACTCGCTAAGAGTTGATAAAGTTTATGGAGCCTATCACTAAGATCTCCAAAGCTGAATATAATAACATAGGAATGTCATCACCTCTATATCACCGCCTCTGGCACAGAGCTGAAGCTCCCGCGCGCTGTGCTCAGTAATGCAGAGCGCTGGGAGATGATGTCATCTCCAAGCGCTCTGTATTACTAGAGCGCTTGCCTCCAGGTAAGCTGCATTGCCGCCCTGGATGTCAGCCTGCAAGCGGTGTGTCATATCATGGACGCCGCAAGCGGCGTCCATGATGTGACACACCGCTTGCAGGCTGACATCCAGGGCGGCTTAGCTTCATTCCGGGACACTTCATTGTCCCGGTTGAAGATGACCCGGGACGCGGGACATAGCCCTGAAATAAGGGACAGTCCCGGACGTTCCGGGACCCGTGGTCACCCTAAATATATAGGTAACATTTCCCATACCTTGATATAACGTATGATATAAAATTACATGTGCATTTGTTTACAGTAAGCCGGGGGAAGGTTTTTTCTGTGAACTCATCACTTCCTGATCAGTTTTCTGTATTATTCCAAGACACAACAGGAAGTGAGAGGAACAATGTAAAATAGCTCCCCATAAGCTGCTCTAAAGTAGCATAGGTAGTGTCATGTATCATAAATGTTCCAAACTATTTGCTATGATATCAAGTTGCAATTTAGTTAGTGTTTTTACCTCTTAAGCTTGTAAGCACAAACAAGAGAGGATCAATTCTCAAGTAAGCCAACTGATCCATAAGGTAGGGTGACCAGAACTCCCCTTTAACCAGGGACACATGAAAAATGCATACTGTAGGGGTGCATTGATTTCAGTGCAGAACTGAAATATTCCTATTTTCCATGTGTCCCCAGTTAAAAGTGAGGACTGGTCACCCCCACTGGTCACAAAAACTCAAAATTCTGATTCATTTTGGTGCTTTCAACCCTTGAAGTTATATTCCTCCAGTGAGAAACAAAGCATTTCATACATCTATAGAGTTCAAGGGGTTAAAATGTCCATTTTAATCAGTGGAAATTCCATATGGTGCAGTTGATTTGGAACAGATTTGTTCTTTGTATCTTTGCTCATACATTCCCTGAATTCTACAGAAACCTCCATTGCAACTCTAAGGATCCAATGCTCCACTATCCATTAGGTTAAATGTACAGTGGAAGTGTGAGATCGACTAGTATCTGGATATCAGGGCCAGTAAGATTCATTTGTGCCACATTTCCCTATTACAGCAGTCAGGCTCAAGTCT
The DNA here is from genome assembly GCA_037306005.1 of Rhinophrynus dorsalis. Taxonomy (NCBI): domain Eukaryota; kingdom Metazoa; phylum Chordata; class Amphibia; order Anura; family Rhinophrynidae; genus Rhinophrynus; species Rhinophrynus dorsalis. The sequence continues at coordinate 583,355,940 of CM074719.1, forward strand.
GTCAGAGTCGCCACAATAGCAGTGTTACTTTTTACCTCTTTTGTCAGGTTATAAACCAGTCTGTACATCAGAGGCGTGCAATCAACTCTTAATGTGTAATTGCCTGTAAAACAAAATATGTATTCAAATTAATACTGTTGTGTCCTTGTATGTTTAAAGTGGAGCTGTTTCCTTAAATTTAGTTCATGTTAACCTTTTACGTGCTAGATACATTCCAAAGAATTGCTTCGCAGTGCATTTGAGCAGTATCTAGCAGCAAAGGGGTTAACCCTTTGAGTGCCAGAGCAGTGCCCCTTTGGCACTTAGGAGGTTAAATAATTAAAATGTGTCTTTGTGTTGTGATAGCCATTTGTACTTTCAATAGTACCTGAGAAATTAACCTTTATTTGTATTGGGCCAAAGTTACAACACACTGTGCTATGAATGAATGAATTTAGGTTCAGCCTCCACAATGCAATCATTTCTAATATCACAGTTTGGCCAGGGTCCAGAAGTATTTAGCATACTGTGCAAAGAATTAGTACCACGCTGTGTGGCAAAACAAAGGTCTCTCAAAAACTATTTATTTTACAGAAAAAAATATCTAGTGCAACATTTAGGCAGATTTTAATTCTCTGTAAAACAAATGAATCTGGTCTTAAAGGTTTAGTAATGTCTTGAATTAATAAAAAAGTTAGATTGTAGATATTCAAAAAATAAATTCATTGATGCCAGTGTGATCTCTCAAACCTTTATAGTTTGAGAGAGATACGATGATAAAGTTCCCCCCTCCCACCCCTTTCACGGATGTCAGCTGTAAAGGAGATTTGAGTTGTGCGACTCGACTGTGGCTCTTCAGCAGAGCCAAAATACCACAGTCTAAAAAGAAATACTTCAATGGAGCAGTCTACAAATTGTTCAAACTTTGCAGACCGTTCCAGTGAAGTATTTATTTTTAGATAGCGGTATTCCGGCTCTGTTGAAGAACCGCCACAAGTCACATGACTCAGATCTCCTTCTGTCAGCTAGAGGCTGACATCCGTGAAAGGGGAGGGAGGGGGGAACTTTATCACCGTATATCTCTCAAACTATAAAGGTTTGAGAGATCAGACTGGCATCAATGGATTTATTTTTTGAATATCTACATCGTTACTTTTTATTAATACAAGACATTACTAACCCTTTAAGATGACATGTCTATGTATCCCTTAATGACCAGCATTTCTGGGGAAGTAGATTCCCCCTTAAGGACTGCTTTGATCTCAGTCAGCGAGTCGGAACAGGTGATGGATCACGTGTGCCAGCTTGCCAAATGGGGGTCTGATACTGACAGCTCTGGTCTTGGTGCCGTCAATTTCAGACCCTGCTAGTGCAAAAATAAGTGACGTGCCAGGACAGTCATTGGTCCTCTACGAGAGTTTACTGATGATGTTCCTAGCATGTCACCGTCATTAAGCGGTTACTGTAATACAAATAGCAGATTGCACAATACAAATCTAAAACAGTAAAGCAAAATTTACTTAAGTAAAAAAATAAAAAGTATTGAAAACAGCCATGTGAACTAGGCCTAAGCATTGCAGTTTTCACTTTGAATGTTGTACTGTATTGTAATGCCAGCCTAGTCATTGCTCAGGCTTCCCAGAATTCCCCTGGATTTAAACTGGGGCTTTTTAAAGGGATAGTAATAGATCATTTTTTAAGGAAATGTAATACTGTAAATAGTAAAAAGAAATAAATTACTTTTACCCTTGTGAAATTCACCATAGACTAGCACTGAACCTTTCAAAACTGGTGACATAACTAACACCACAAATCTGAGATGGTGTTACCTGTGTGAAAGGGGCCTCACCCTTTAAATGCTACAGAGATGTCCAACACATTGAAGGCCTCTCTGTCATTCAGAGGGTTTACAAGGACCATTTAATTGAATGAGAATTTTAAATTGTCTCTTATTTGCTCTTTTGTGTGTAAGGATCCATCTCTCTGCAGAGGTAAGTTAGGAACAATGACTAGGCTGGTATTACAATATAGAACATTCAAAGAGGAATCAGCAATGCTTAGGAATAGTTTATATGGGCACTTTAATGCCCTTTTTTTTTAGGGAGCATTGACCTCACTAAAATACTGTCCACTACTGTGGACTGGTTGTCCATGTGATCAATTTTGCCATGTATCACATAGCCCAAATGCAGTTTACCAAGATCAGCGCCAAAAAACTTCAGCACCTGTTTAGCTTATATGAGTGAGGTATATTATCCACACCACTGACTGGATCAATGAGTTGCTCACTGCATCGATCCAATGAATGTCCTATCTACATGGCTGTCATCCAATAACATCTCTCTGAAACTTCTGTGAGACTCCCATTCTCCCCATCTCTGGAAGACCCCATGGTGACAGGGGACCACATCATTGGGGGAACGTAGGATTTAAAGACGTAATATTGACACAGTAGTTTGAATTTGGCTGTAATGCAGAGCATTCAAAAGTACACCAAGCCTTAACTGAACAATGCAAATAACTGACCCTATTAAGACAGGTTTACTGGAACAGACAAATCAGTGGAAATCTTAAAGCCTGTGAATGAGATCATCAAAGAACTCCAAGGCCATCTATAAGGCTACATTCACACTAGTGGTTTAATATAGTCACAATAAATCTCTGCTCAAGCTTTCATGTTTTTTCCCCCAATTTGCCCATATTTTCCCTGTGATGCCATTACAGGGGAGGAAGCACATTATAGAGGCATACTGATGGGTGGCTGGTGGATGCCCTACATTAATAGCAGCCATAAATTATTGGTTGCTGGGTTGTCCATTTGTTGCACATTTCAACATCCAGGTAGCCTGTGTGAACAATTTGCCCAGCAGCCCATAGACCACTGCATAGAGCAGAGATGATCAACTTAACTGTGCTCAGCGCATGAACGTAGCAGAGTTACAGCATGCTTTGTCTGTCACATGGTGAAATCACCAGTGTGGACAACCTCATAGGCAGCCATGTTCCCTATCTACTAGAGATTAGAGCAGTGTTCAAAAGACTGTAGTAACATCACAAGTGTGAATGAGCCTTAAGGAAAAGGTGGCCTGTCTATGAGGCGGATCAAGGAAATCATATTATGGGGCAATAAAATTGTATCCTCATTAATGCTTTTTAATGAGTTGTTGTGAAAATTCCTTAACCCAGCAATAATAGTGAATACTCATTCTACAGTGAGGCTGATGTAGTAAGCAGCATTAGAACAAACCAATTACACTATAGGGAACAAATCCAGGCCTAAATTTGATGTAACACAATGGAAATACAGTGAAAAGATATATAAGGGATAACTAACCTTCTATAGAAGAATCAGAGTTTATATAAGCCACACCACGCTCCTGGAGAATCTTGGCATTTTCCTTTGGATTAAAAGAAAAAATAAAATCTGTTTAAATTAGATATATTATAACATGTATGACAAAGGTTTGTATTGCATTACATACTAAAATAGGGAAAACAGCTGTCCGTCACTGATGAGGCTTAAAACTGTCTGAAACGTACGTCTGGGGTTACCTGGTTTTCACAAGCAGAGTGAACGTGCCTGCCATTTTGGATCTGGACCCTCCCTTTTGTGCAGGATTACTCTCATACGCACATTGTCATTTCTCCTCTACAATGGCACTAGAGATCTAAATGTGATGCTTCTGAGGAGTTACTAGCCATAGAACAAGCAATATCTGCTTATGTTCATTTTCACTGAGCCTCTCGTATTTTGGCTTCATTTTGAAAATTGTTATGACGTCTTGCTAACGGCCAATGCTCTCAATGAATAGGGAAACCAGCAGTACCTCACGATAAGGCCTAAAACTGGCTGAAATGTATATCAACCAGAAGGACATGCCTGCCATTTTGCAATTGCACCACCATTTTGGGCAGGATTAGTATGATATTGAACATGGATATTTCTCTTCTGTATTGGCACTAGAGAACTAAATGTGATGCTTACAAGGGGTGACTAGCTGTAAAACATGCAGTATTTGCTTCTGTCCATTCTCAGGAAGCCTCTCATGTACTTATCAACTGCAATGTAATCTAGGTCTAAGAGTTGTAGGCACAATTCTGGTGCAAACTAATTGTACAATAAAGGTACACATTAAAATTCCAATTGATTTAAATGGGGCATTTTATATCTTGAATGCTAGAGAGGTTGCCAACGAATTATATGTGTTGAAGTGATTGAGTGTTTTGTGGTGTAGTGCTCTTCTGCACCCCGGCATTTGTATGAATTAGGAGCAGAAGAAATAACAGTAAAGATCTCACTTTTCTTTGTTCTTGCAGTAGGGGTTGTGTTAAGACAGTGGTGAACAATGTGTATCCTTAGGGCCAACATACAGCCCTCAGAAGATTCATGGACTGGAACTGAAGATTAAGATAGTCCTATTCTGTGGAAGGATGTACATGTAGATACAATGTAGAAAAATGTCAAAATACAACACTCACAAACCTTGTTTAAATATTAATATTTAATGTTACAGTCACTATTAACGCCTTAACCCCTTAAGGACCAGGGAATCCGCGCCACGATCCGACTGAACGACCACGGTGCAATTTTTTTTTTATTGCTCCGTTGCATTCCGGACTCCCCGAACGGCGTGCAGCCGCGGGGGGAGCCCGGAACTCGATGACGGTCATAGTACGTCATCGGTCGTTAAGTCAAATCGACCCTTGACGTACTATGACCGTCAAGGGTCGTTAAGGGGTTAAGGACCAATGATGTGCCAGGAACAGCACACAATTATGTCCTGTGTGGACCAACGATGGTCCTGGCACATTATGGGCTAACGTTCACAGTACGCCTCAAGGCTTTCTTTCATCAATGCGGGAAGGCTGTAACTGACAGCTCCAGGTCCTATGCAGTCAGTTTCAGTCTTTTACTGGTGGCTCTAGACATGTAATCGCTGCTACAGCTATCTCATGTGCCAGTGGAGCTTCAATGCCAAGGCAGTGTAAGTAAACATTGCCTTTATCACTGTTCCCTGCCTCACTCCTGTGATCATGAGGAAGACAGAAGCACAGACCAGAGCTCTCTGTAGGTCAGATGCCAAAGACATCTCTTTACTGTGCCTCAAATCATACATTCTGTTACACTTACATTGCACTGTCTTGTGTGTAAAAGAGGTGTCCAGTGCATTATGGGAGAGACCTCTTTAGCATTCAATATATCAATGTACTCTTTACAACTCCTTTTAACAATATTTAATGTGCAGCTATTTGGTGAGCTTTAAAGAGATAGTAATGTTTCACAAAAATAGCAACTCCAGTTAATCTTCAAAGTATTTGAGCCATAGAGGGTGTTACTTCCATACTGTCAGAGTTGTAATTCAAGAGTAATTCAATAATAAAGTTTCCCCCTCCTGCCCCTTTTACCTAGTGTAAGCCACCTCCTCTCAGATGTGGAATCTGGGCTACAGACAAAACAGATCACAGCAAGAGATAATCTTCTTACTGTGAGAACAATGAAAACCCTGCCCCCTTTACAGGTTTTCCCTTATGTTAATTGAAGATTGTCCCTCTCTGCCATCCACTTGGACACCACCCTGCTGCTCTGAGCTGAGCAGTGTTACATCAGTAAAAGGGGGGGGGATACTTTATCATTCAATTACTCTTTAACTACAACTCTGTCAGTATTGAAATAACACTCTCCATGACCCAAATACTATGAAGATTAATTGGAGCTGCTTTTATTATGAAACATTACTGTCCATTTAATCTGCAGGCATTTGGTGAGCTTTAGGGTCGTAATTGATGTGCATCTGGTTTGTATAAATAAGAGGACACAGGAGGAGGTGCTGGACGGTAACCACCCGAACATCAGACCAACACCTTTAGATGGTTAAAAACTCCAATTTATTGAACAAAGCTAATAAAAGCATATAATGAAGACATAAAACTGATCAAATGTCAATTATTAAGTGAGATACAATAGTAGCAACTGCCTTGTTTGAATATCTTGGTTTGTATAAATGCCTTATTAACATAGAAGTTGTGCATTGGAAGGGCTGTGTACTGAAATATACTAATGTGTCTATACATAAGCATAGAGCAAGATTGGCAAATATATTATAATTACTGCTCCTACTCCTCTCCCTCATTTTGTACATTGTATATGGAGAGATATAAGAAGGCAAAAAACATGGAGGCTGATATTCTAAGAACAGCTGGAGTAATTATGGAGCAAACAATCTGCTTCCTAGAGAATTAAAAAAAAACTCTCCATTGACATTTTTTAACTCCTTGAATGTTAGAAGTCTCAAACACATAAAACACTTATAAAATTATACTCTGTATGTAATCTGTGGATATTATGGGTCTTATTGTTTTTAGAAAGAGGAGTAATTGTTGGGCAAACTAACTTACCATAGGACAACAAATACAAATGTGAAAACTCCCCACTGATTTAAATGGTGTTTTAGTCCCTTGATTGGAAGAAGGGTCTTCAACACATTGCTTATCAATGCAGTGGAAACCTCTATTTCATTCAAGGGGTTAAAAGACTGATTCAAATAGAAGGGGATTTCTATTTGTCCCCGATAGTGCAGATGGACTTCTCCAGTGCTACTTGGTATATTAACTTAATTACAAATAACAGTTATGCAACAATTGCCCACTAGGTGGAGCCCTTTAATAAAGAGGAAAAAAACGGAGCTTCTGTTTAGATCACTGCTGTTTACTATTATGTTTTAGGAAAAAAATGTGATTATTGGTACGTGGGAGTTTAAGTAGAGGCGTTGGTGTTAAATGGTAGGGATGGGAAATGGGGCTGAGCGTGGCAGGAGTATACACGCAGATTGCAGTTGGGGAAGAGAATATATTGTTTCTGAACAGTGTAGAGATTTAAAGGGCAAAGTGTGACAGATTTCTTAACCCTATTAATGCCAGACACATGTGCAATGCATTGCTTTGACACTCATAGGGTTACTTTAAGTGTCAGAGCTGCTCATTCCTTTGGCAATCAAAAGGTTTATTTGAAACTCTCCAGTTTATCAGTTTTTTGACAGTTTTCAAAATGATTCTCTCAGGTTTGGGCCTTATAAATCCCATCATTGTCAGTGGAAAATTTTACTCAAGCTGAATGGTTGTTACTCATCAAAAGTTATTTTAATTGTAACCAGCAGCATTTATTTACAGCAAAGAGATTCCGCTACGGCTGTACAACAGTGACAAGACAAAATGTAAAATTGGTGAACGGAAGATACATATTTCTCAGACTCTTTCCCAAGGAAAGGGTCTCTTCAGTCCAGTAACACACTGAAGTGGCTTGTTTGTACTTGTTTTTAACTTTATTTTTACACTGAGACAGACAATATTCTCCCTTTTTGAAGTGGTTCCTAGATTTGAGAAGGGTTGCCCAACAGGGAGGGAGGGAGTTTCTCCTCTTACTCTCAAGATATGTATTGTGCTATTATACACTGTGAAGTGTTCCCTGGAAAAGGCAGGGGGATGTCCTCAGTTGCTCGTCAACTGTAAGGTGTATGTTTGCACTAACCTGATGTTGCTACAGATATTATTATTAAATTACTTTAGGGCATGTTGGTTGAATTAACAAAAACCTGGCAGCAGCAGATGGAGAGGTGTGGTTGATGGAGAAGATCTCTTGCAGAGCCTTCCTCTGGTAGACTGGTGAAAGAGACAAGGTTGTAGCCAACTGAATGATTATGAGCCCAGGTGATAGTCTGGTGGACAAGGCCACAGGTGCAAGGGGCCTCCACAGTGGCAGTGATTACGGATGCCGATAAGAAGGAGAAAAGGGGTGATTCCTGGCCTCCTAAGAATTTAACATGGGAAAAAGAGTCTGATTTTTCTTTGGCAGGAGATTTTATGGAAAAAACATGATTTCCTGCTTTTTTTGCTGAATTTCCCACATGCTGAAAATCAATAAAATGTCTGCCTTTTCACTAACCCCAATACATTTTCCAGGAGAACTTTGCCATTTTCTGCCTATGCCAAAAATGTTCTGCCATTATACAGACTAGGTATGTGTGTGAGTCTATGGCTACCAGTGCAACAGGACAATACTGTGACTCCTGAGAGGTTAGTATGGGTCTCTCGCTTCCCGATGCCCATCACACTTCAGGCTGGGGGTCAGTAATTGTAGTGCTATGGGCACCAATGCAGTGGGACAAGGCTGGGGGCCAATTCGTATTGTTCAATGGCTACCAGTGCAGTGGGACAAGGCTGGAGGTTAATATGTGTGGTTAGATGGCTACCAGTGCAGTGAGGCAAGGCTGGGGGTCAATATGTGGGTAGATGGCAACCAGTGCAGTAGGACAAGGATGAGGGTCAATATGTGTGGTTATATGGCTACCAGCGCAGTAAGACAAGGCTGGGGGGGGTTAAAATGTATAGCTATCTGGCTACTGGTGCAGTGGGGGCTGGGATGGGAAAAAAGTGGGAAAAATTGCACTTTTCTCACAAATTCCAACTGAAGGAGGAAAGTGACACTCTCTCTTTTGGGGAGAAACATTAGCTCATCTTTTCTAAAAAGGTAGGATATTAGCTTTTGTTCATAGAAACAGCAGGAAAAAAAGGGCTCTCTAGTCATAGGGACTAGAGCTGCTGCCCCTTGCACTGGCAGTGTATTTTGGTAGGGGAGGACGGTGTGAGCAGCTGTTGGAGAGATGGATGCAGGTGAGGGAGTTGTTAGGCCCCCTGGCTGGAGTCTGGATCTGTTCATGGAATCATATGGGTATGTTACATCTGCATGGCGACACCAGGTGTAAATTATAATTTACTTATAGGATAATTCTGATTGGCCAGGTTTTTAATTGCCGACTGGCACATGCATAGTTTCAAAGCCTAACTTGCATAAGTATGAAATTTGTTCATTAGGAAATCTAATGGAAAGTAATTTTGGCAAGCCCATGCAGCATCCAACATGGAGCTTGATCCATATATGGGCACAGAGGGCTTTCTGGGGTTTCAGGGCAATTTTGGAAGAGGACTGGTGTACAGAGTGGTAGAGCAGCCAGTGTTTGTCCATGCATTTGTTCTTCTTGAAAAGGTTCCCACTACTGGGGGCCCTAGAGCTGTGAGGCGGGAGGGTGAGATCAGAAGATAGTATTTCATTCCGACTATATTGACCTTGTGTTGGGATTAATAATACATAATACATTCTGCCCATTGTTACCCTTGGACTTGGAAAGGAGACCTAACAAGCTGGGTCATTACTCTGGGAACTTGGAAAACGCTCACATAAGGTGGGTAAAGAATGAGGTCTCAGAGGTTACCAGGGTGCACTTTAAGTCAGCCTGGTAGGAGTAGTGTCACGGTTTCGTAAGAACACTCAGACAGTTAGGTAAGGTTAAAAAGCTTTATTGAAAATAAATAGAACAATCACCCTACTCAGGTCCAGATGAGGTCCGTACCAAGTACTTCCCAGATATACATATGTATTAAGACTTTGTAGGCTTGATCTGTGGACAGGTTCAGGAACAAGTATAAGCACAACAGCCTCACACCGCCACTAGGTGACACAAGGCGATGGGTAACTGCAGGGCAATTCCCTAGCAGGCTAGGGATAGCGGAGGCAACACAGTCAGTATTCAGGTAGAGACTTGACACTAGAACTCTAGGGTTAACGGAGGCAACACGGACAGGACTATGGCAGTGACTTGACCCTAGCACGCTAGGGTTAACGGAGGCAACACGGACAGGACTATGGCAGTGACTTGACCCTAGTACGTTAGGGTTAACGGAGGCAACATAGACCAGACACTGGCAGTAATCTGACCCTAGTACACTAGGGTTAACAATGGCAACACGGGCAGGAGTCTGGCACTGACTTGACCCTAGTACACTAGGGTTACTGGAGGCAACACAGACACTGGCGAGTGACCGGAGTCCCACAAGCCCCTGGAGACTACTGGGGCAGATAGGCCCGACAGGCACTGTGCAGTATAGCGAGTGGGAGTAGGTGGAATGAGATACAGTGTGCGTACCCTGACAGATCAGAAGCCAGCGTTGCCCTAATTGGTACACACGGAGATAGTCGGCCAGTCCTAGATAGTAACGAAATCAGACGCTTAGCCCAGCCAGGTCGGTACACACGGAGTTGGTCAGCCAGTCCTAGTCGGTAACGGAATCAGACACTCAGTCAAGCCAGGTTGGTACACACGGGGTTAGTCAGCCGGTCCTAGTCAGTAACGGAATCGGATACTCAGTCAAGCCAGGTCACTACACATGGAGTTAGTCAGCCAGTCCAAAGTCAGCAACGGAATCGGATCACAGGAGCGTCAGGAATCTTGAGTGTAGTCAGGTGAGCCGGGTCATACACGGAAACAGGAACAAGCAGTAATAAATGCTAGGTACGCGTACACCACGAAAGGGCACCGTAAGGATGACAGGAGGGAGTATATAAAGGCAAACCCTGGAGGAGCCAAAATCCCAGAGCCAATAAGAATGAGGCAATGGTAAACCCGAAAGTAACAATGTCGCTCAGCAACTGGAATCACAGGCGCCGTGATAAGTAGACATAGCTGGAGACTATATCGAGAGGAATGACAAGTGATGTGGATAAGGTCAAAAAGATTGTATGGCTGTTGGGTGGATTTGGGCTCACTTGGTTTGTCCCCAGCCATCATTTTGGGGAAGGTAGTTGGGTTGGCTTTTTGGTTCAAGTTATGGGGTACTGGGGCTGTACTAAGGATTTTGTACTTAAATTTTCCTCAAGGACTTAGAAAGGGTTATCCACAGACCAGTTTGTTTTTAACTTGCTTCAAGACTTAATGGCAATTTCAGGGCTCAAAATTTCAAGTCCTGAGCTACTAGCCAGGCCTGAAAAGTTACTCGCCACCAGTTTCCACGTCTAGCTCCACCCATATCAGTGCCTTTAACCCCATCCATATCTCCGCCTTTAACCGCACCCATCTCAAGTTCTCTTTGATAAAATAACACTGCTGCCCACACCCTATCCACCTCCACACAATGCCCACACTGTGTCCACCCTGTCCAAACCCTGCCCACCCTCTGTCCACCCTCACACACTGCCCACACTGTGTCCACCCTCACACCCTGTCCACACTTTGCCCACCCTCACACCCTGTCCACGCACTGCCCACCTATCACGGTGCCCGTGCTTTCTGTAAGTCTCTGTGTGTTGCGCTCCTATTGGCTGAGCTATGTTTGGCCCGCCCAGTATGGCCTTTTTATACCGGGCCCTGGCACCTATCTGGTGCCCTTTCGTGGTGTTCCTGTACCAGTGCTGACTTGAGTTGCTGTGTTCCCGTGTACCGACTTGGCCCATTTGACTACTCCGCTTCTGGTTCCTGCTCCGTGATTCAACCAGGCCTGGCTGACGTTCCTGCTCAGTGTCCTGACCCGGCTTGTCTGACGTTCCTGCCTCGTGATCCGGCCCAGCTCTCCAGCTCCTGCTTCATTGTGTCGCTGGGCGACATTCTGACTTCCGCCTAGTCTGGGTGCTGCCTCCGTTACTGCTCCGGCAGTGTACATTCCGCTGAGCATCCCGTTAACTCTTGCAGAGCTACAGTTGCCTCCATTACTGCTTCGGCAGTGTGCCAATTACTGAGCCTTCTGTTAACTCTTGCAGAGCTAATGTTGCCTCCGTTACTGCTACGAGCCTTCCGTTAACTCTTGCAGAGCTACTGTTGCCTCCGTTACTGCTCTGGCAGTGTGCCCGTGGTTGCATTTCCGTTCAGCTCTTGCAGAGTACTGTTGCCTCCGTTACTGCACCGGCCGGGTGCCATTGGCTCTATCCAATTCAGCTTGTGCAGAGTACTGTTGCCTCCGTTACTGCACCGGCTGGGTGCCCGTGGCTCTATTCCGTACAGCTCTTGCAGAGTATTGTGTGGCCTCCGTTACTGCTATGGCAGGGGGTATAAGTCTCAGCTCTGCTCCGGCATATCTAAAGTGCTTTGTCTCCATTCTAGCACTACAGTCTCCTTAGCGCTGTTATTGCATCATACTGGGCGTTACTGAACACACCACATCAGAGACTGATTATATCAATTGGACTTTAACCCATGCTGTGCTGAGTTCTCCTTGTCATGCCTGACCTGTGACAGTATATGTACTCTCTCACTTACTGTTATACTGGGCCTGTGTAGGCATAAGTCTAAGTCCTATATTTCACCTGTCTATTCTGTTGTGATACGCTATAGCCCGTTAAGGGTATTTTCATTGTGTTTTTTAATAAAAATGTGTTTTATCCTAACCTACTGTGTCTGAGTGTTGAACAAACCGTTACACCACCCTCACCACACACTGCCCACACCCTGTTCACACAGCCGACACTGTTCACCCTGTCCCCTCCACACAGCCCACACTGTCCACCCTGCCACCTCCACACTGTCCACTTCCACACTGTCCTGATTGTCCACCTCCACACTGCCCCCACACACTGTCCCCCTCCCCACACTGTCCTCCTCCCCACACTGGTCACACCATAGTCCTCCACACATTACAAACAAAAAAAGAGAGTAGAATATCTGAGAGTAGCTGTTTAAATGCACTTACTTGAGCACAACTTGTCTCTCCAGCCCCTCTGTGTGCATCATTGTCTCCTTCCCCATCCCCTGTGTCACTGTCCTCTTCCCCAGCCCCTCTGAGTGTCTGTGTCCCCTTCCCTAGCCCCTCTGTGTGTGTCATTGTCCCCTTACCCTCTGTGCGTGTGTGTCACTGTTCCCTTCCCCAGCCCCTCTGTGTGCCTCTGTCCCCTTCCTGAGGCCCTTTGAGTTTCTGTGTCCTCTTCCCCAGTTCCTCTGCAATTGTCCCCTTCCCCAGGCTCTCTCATGTGTCTCTTTCCACCCTGCGCTCCTGCTTCCCTCCCTCCTTGTAGCGTGGCCGAGTGAACCGCTGTAGAAGATCTTCTGTATCCTGTACCCAGTCTGATAGGAAGTTGTTCATTGCTCCTAGTGAGCGCTTCCTGTCAGACTGGGTAGAGGATACAGAAGATCCTCAACCCGCGGTCTGCGTGGCCATGCTACAAGAAGTGATTGGCAGGAGGGGGAGCGCTGTGTTGTGTGCTCCTCTCCTACCAGTTATCTGGAGCCCGGACATTGTGCCCCCTGGGCTGGTGCACCGTAGGCGGCTGCCTAATTCTCTGGACGCGGGGCACAGACCTGTCAGCACTCAAAGGGTTAATGTATACGCTGTGCTGCTCTGCAATATAATGTAAAGTAAAGGCATTATTCAGTCTGGCTTCTTATGATATTTGTGTGTTAACCCTTGCACTCAAAAGGTTTACACAAACATTGCAAGAAGCCATTCTGAAGAATGCCTTTACTTTTCGTTATATTGCAGAGCAGCACAGCATATACCTTAACCCTTTGAGTGCCTTTTTTTTTTGATGGTGCTATCCTTTTCTCCTCCTGGCGGCCTGATGCCTCCGGTGTCATTGGACTGAGGCCAGGCATGGAAGACAGGCACTAAGGTGGGTGGGACAGCGGGGCTTCAATTTCCACTCGCCCCCACTCAATTTCTACTCGCCAAATGCGAGGAGGCGAGTGGCAATTTTGAGCCCTGGCAATTTTAACTACCATTTGAACCAGGCAGTATGAAGTCTTATTGTTTCATACTGAATGAATTAGTATGTTTGTTTACATAGCACCACAGGTGTAAGCAGTGCTTTACAATTTCAGGCTTTAGACAAAGGGTTACAAGTGCTTTGTAGAGTGAAACATTGGGTGCGAGGTCCCTGTCTGAAAGCTTACAATCTAAAGTGGTAATGGGAGACCTATAGAGTACATTAGGGTCAAGTGCTGAATACAGTGCTAGTTCTGATGATGATACAGTAATGTAAATAATTTATGAGAGCGTTCATTGTACAACATCAGTGCCTTCTAGCATGCTGAGGTTTTATCGAGGAGGTGCTTTTTCAAGCGAGATTTAAAGACCATCAAAGAAGTGCACTGGCACAGGGTGGGAGGTAGAGCATTCCATAAATATGGAGCAAGGAGAGAAAAAGGTTTTATACGTGAAAGGGCTGTAGACAGAAAAGGCGCAGAGAGAAGAAAGTCATTGGCTGAACGTAAGTGGTGGGATGGAGTATAGCCGGAGATCAGAGTGGAAATGAAAGAAGGAGTAGAGGAGAGAAGGGTCTTGAATGAGAGAAGTAAGATTTAGTAAGATATCCGGAGTCTGATAGGCAGCCATTGGAGAGGTTTGAGGAGGAGTGGGGCAGTGAGAAAACTAGGTGACAGAAGAGTAATTCATGCTGCAACATTCTGTATGGATTGAAGTGGATGGAGCTGGGAGGAAGGCATGCCAGGCAGAAGAATGTTGCAGTAGCCCAATCACGGTGCTGTGATTGCTTGCCTGATGTATAGTCCGGGTACCTGAGCATGCTGCTTGCCTGAGCGGTCTGCAGGCACACGTCTCTGACATCGCGCTCGCAATTTTGCAGCTCCCTGTTAGTTGGCCAATCAGGCTCCGCCTTCGGGCGACGGCCTTATATGGTGGGCGTGAACTGGGCTTAGTCGCCTTTTCGTGGTCCTGTGCGCAGCCAGTTTGTTCTTCTGACCTTTGCTTGGCTTACGTTGTCTCCTGGTGTTCAATCCATGGCTTGTCTGACTACACCCTCCAGTTGTGACCTTGGCTGCGGCTGACTTCCGGATCCATGCATGACCCTAGCTGTGGCGTATTTCCCAATCCGGCTTCTGACTGTGGCCAGTCTGACTGACGCTCTGTGTTGTCCTTCGCTCCTGTCTGACTACCACTGGGATGATCTGAGGGCGCGCTCCATTACCTTGCTGCTTAGCTACCAAGCTGTTAGCTTTGCAGGTTGCCTTCACTCAGTAAGTGCAGTTCAGTCTCTCTCTGTTACCCCCGCTCGGTGCGCTACCTATCAGCTGCCTTGCTTAAGCACTTGTGGTACTACCTACATTCTGTGCTTTCCCAGTTGCCTCCAGGTCGGTAAATTGCAGCTCAGCCTCGCTCCTTTGTCTCAGTTCTGTGCGCTCCAATCTGGCTGCCTCTATCCAAGCACTCACTCTGCTGCCTCTAGTAGTGCTATTATTATACTGTCCTGGTATCTGCTGGTTATCCTACACTCTGTGCCTCCGCTGGGTATTACTCGTATTTGGGCTACCCAAATCCTCTAGATGACATTCCTTCCTGTAGGACTGTGTTACAGCTTACCTTGACTTCAGCATGATTACAGACACAAGGCTTCAAGCAGGCTGCAGGTATCACGGTGCAGCTTCTCTTGCTGTCACTCTCACTTGTGCTGCGCTCCGATTGGTTGAGCCTGTTTGGCCCGTCCCTGGTGACCTTTTTATTCTGGGCTAGTGGCACCTGTCATTTGCCCTTTCGTGGTGTTCCTGAGCCAGTTTTGCTGTGCTGTGTTCCTGCGTTCCTGATCTCCGGTGTACCGACTTGGCTATCTCTGACTACGTTCCTGTGTAGCTGCTCCGTGATTTGACCCGGCCTGGCTGATGTTCCTGCTCGTTTCCTGATCCGGCTTGTCTGAGAACCTGTCTGTGATTTGACCCAGCCTGGCTGACGTTCCTGCTCGTTTCTTGATCCGGCTTGTCTGAGAACCTGCTCTGTGATTCGACCCGGCTTGCTGACGTTCCTGCTCCGTGACCTGTTCCAGTTACTGCGGCCGGTCTCCGTTCCTGTCTGCCTTGTCGCCACGGCGACATTGTGACTGTGCCACTTGCTGTTCAGTGCGGCTCCGTGCTGTGCTGGTTCCTGCCACTGAGCCGCTTACTGCTGAGCTGTGTCCCAACTACCAAGCTGTCTGTCCGTGCAGAGCTGTGTCCCAACTACCAAGCTGTCTGTCCGTGCAGAGTTGCATTCCAACTATCGAGCCGTTAACCTGTGCAGAGCTGTGTTCCAACTATCGAGCCGTTAACCCGTGCTGTGTCCCGGTGCTGGGCTTTCAGTCTATACAGAGAGTTGCTTTGTGCTGAGCCATTCCTCTCCTTGCAGTCCGGTGTAGCTCATTACCGTGCCCAGTGGCGCATGGCTCTGGCTGCTTCTGTGCACGTCTCTGTGGTTACGCCCGTGGGGGCTATTGGTCCAAGCTCTTGCAATTCAGTCTCTACTATTACGCCCGTGGGGCTATTGGCTCAAGCTCTTGCAATCCAGCTCCTTCCATTACGCATGTTTGGGTTACAGGCTCAAGCTCTGGTAACAAAGTGGTCTCTGTAATGCCCGTGGGGCTATTGGTCCAAGCTCTTGCAATCCAGTTCCAACCACAACGCCCTTGGGGGCTAGTGGTTCCAGCTCCGGTAACTCAGTTGTCTCCGTTACGCCCGTGGGGGCTATTCGCTCTAGCTCTGGCAGTATACTCGCTCTGCTCATATGCCCGTGGGGGCTACCATTCAAGTACAGCAGGCTGGGTGGCAGGTTTCTCTTTGCTGGACAGTTTCTTCAGTATTACAGACTGTGGGTGTTGAGTCTTCTCCACCATTCTCCACCTTTAACACCTTGGGCGTGCCAAACAACACAACTGAGACGGACTGATTATTCAATTAACCCTTTATATATCAGTACTCAGTGCCTGTCAATTGCCAGTACTTTGTTCTAAATTATTGTATACTGTGCATACTATTGCCTATCTGCTATTTCGCAGTGCTATCCATAGGGGGCGTTCTCGGTCATTATTTTGTTCTTAATAAAATTGCATTTTATTTTCACCCACTGGTCTGAGTGTCTTGAAAACCTCTGTTTCATCTGTTTGCTTACTGTAGTCTCCTCCTACCTACTTCCTCCCTCTGAGCTGCTCCTCCTACTTCCTGTGGAGAGGTTTAAAAGGCAGACTGAGGCCTGACTCAGATGCCCTTGCATTGTTGTTCTTAGGTGAAGTACTTGGGCTCTGTGTATGACTTGGCTATTTATGAGAACCCGCACTGTGTATGACCCGGCTAAGTAAGAGAACCCTCTCTGTGTATGACCCAGATACGTACGAGAACCCTCTCTCTGTGTATGACCCAGCTAAGTACGAGAACCCTCTCTGTGTATGACCCAGCTAAGTACGAGAACCCTCTCTGTGTATGACCCAGTGATCATGAGTACCCCTTACTGTGATCAATTTGTGCTATTGGCCTAAGACAGACCACTGTTGTGGACAGAGGGTCTGATTGGTGACTGCAGGCGTGAGTCACAGGGTCTCGATATAGTGACTGCAGGCAGAGTCACAGGGTCTCTTAGCGGTGATTGCAGGTGTGGATCAGTTCTCCAGTCCAGCAGTCCTTGTGTTCCTGTTCATCGGATCAAGATTACTGAGCCAGTGTTCACAGTGGTCGCCTGTTCCAGTTGAAGGATCAAGAGCCGGCATTCCTGTTTCCTGCTGATACTCACAGGGGCTTCGGCCCAATCTCCAGCATTGTGGTCTAGCGAGAGGCCTACTACTTCTGGTAGTAGTGTCGCCAGCTAGTAACCCTTTGCTTGTTGTACTATATATTTATTGCTGTGATTTATTCTAATAAATAATTTGCATTACATTACCCTACTGAGTTCTGTGCATTCTTGGGTGCCCGTGACAGTACGCAAGGGCCATGAGTTCAGACGGTGATGGTAATGTAGTTTTCCAAAGCATTCTGGATAGGATGGAGACACTGGGCCAAAGACTAAACCAGTTGTCTTTAGCCATACAGACAGTTTCGCAGCGTACTGCAAACCTCAAACAAATTTGCACACAACTGGTGGCCCCTCCCGATCCCTCCCGGGCACAAGTTCAACCCACCTCAGTTGATGCAGGCACGGTCAAGAGGCTAACGGGTTCTGCTCAGCTCCCACAGTGGTATGGTGGGGATCCAGATGGTTGCTGTGGTTTCCTAAATCAATTGGGAATATATTTCAAGTTGGTACCATATGCGTTTCCAAATGAATGCAGCAAGGTGGGCTTCCTAATCTCTCTTCTCACTGGTCGGCCATTGGCATGGGCCAACCTGTTATTGGAGACTAATAAACCCATTGTGCATAATTTCACGGAGTTCGTGAACTCCTTTAACCCCTTAACGACATGTGACGTACTATGACCGTCACGGTCCTTGAAATACTGAAGGACAGATGACGGTCATAGTACTTCACGTAC
This sequence comes from Rhinophrynus dorsalis, assembly GCA_037306005.1. Taxonomy (NCBI): domain Eukaryota; kingdom Metazoa; phylum Chordata; class Amphibia; order Anura; family Rhinophrynidae; genus Rhinophrynus; species Rhinophrynus dorsalis. The sequence continues at coordinate 583,373,956 of CM074719.1, forward strand.
TTTTTACTTACATCGCTCTACCGGGATCGATGTAAGTAAAAATAGGGCCTGAAATTGACTGCTCCAAGATCGGAGCGATCTCTATCAGGCCCCAAAGTGACATGCCAATACACGCAACAGGTCACGTGTACCGGCGCGTCGGCGTGCATCAACGCAGTCCTTATGGGACGGAAACATCCCAGGACCGCTGGTCGTTAAGAGGTTAAGCATGTCTTTGACAGGCCTGGCCACGTGGTCTTGGCTTCCAAACACCTGATGACCCTCCGACAGGGTGCATGCACGGTGGCGGATTACGCCATTGAATTCTGTACTCAGGCAGCTGAGGTTGATTGGAATAATGAAGAGCTGATGGCCGTGTTTTTCCAGGGGCTCTGTGATACGATGAAAGATTAGATCGCGGCACACGATCTTCCTAATGAGTTGGACCGGTTAATTGAGTTCTGTATTCTGATGGATACCAGAATAAGGGAGAGACCCTCGTTTAAAGAGTACCTGCAGAGGTTCTCTGGCAAAGGGGTCTTCTCCTTATGCTAACCCTCCCTATCCTTCCTCGCCTCGCAGGCCTCCTAGATTTGTCGCGGATGATGCCGAGCCCATGCAGGTTGATGCTGTGGTCAGAGGGAGGCCAGCAGTTGTGGAGCAGGGATGCAGACAGCTTGATGAGGTCCCTCCACACGTTTCTGACCCACCCTATCCTCCCTCGCCTCCTGATCTTGACTCAGAGTGGTGACCCTAGAATGGTGGGGGCCCCTCATTTGTCTAGGGAGGAGAGAGCCTTTAGGAGGAGGGAGGGACTCTGTCTCTATTGTGGTAAATCTGGACATCTGCTGCGATCCTGTCCAGTCCGTCCTGAGCGACGCTCAAACTTTAGAACTGGAAGGGGACAAGTGATTGGTGGTATTTCACTGTCCCAAGTAAATTTTTCAGATAAACCAGTACTGAGGGCCTGTATTTACTGGGCAAATAAATCTGTGTCAGTGCCAGCGTTCCTGGACACGGGGGCCACAGACTGCTTTATGGATGCGGAATTTTCAGCCAGCAAATGTATTCCATTGGTACCACTCGAGTCTTCTTTGGCAGTAGAGGCTATTGATGGTAGACCTCTACAACCTGCACACATTGCTTGTCAGGTATGTAGATGTCTCTAGCAACCAAAAGGTTTAACCCTTTGAGTGCCAGTGGGGTGCTTTGCAACATGTTGTGCACCCATCTGGCACTCAAAGGGTTAATACCCTCCATGATTATTAGAATGGCACAAATGTTTGATTTTTTTTGAGCATTTATTAGATCAGAAAAGGAGGTAGAGCACATTAGCAGTCTGAACAAGTATACAGTCCAGGTACTTTTCAAAAATCTGACCATAAACAAAGATGGTACCAACTAGTCCACTTAATAAGTGGAAATAGTTAAGCATACACACAGTTCAGTGCTCTCTCATATCCATGCTGATGTAGAGATGGCATGTACATACACGTCACACCTACATATAAATATTTGTATAACTACAAATAGTTCGAAAAGGTAGAAAAGCACAAAATATTGTAACTAGTACAATGTTACAGCTTGAGAGTATACACTGGCCAGCCCACGTGTGCATCATCTAATCACTTCTGGCTAATGACCACCTGGGTTGGCCAGTTACACCTCCGCCATGCCCCACAGGAGATGGGATCACCAGGGGATGCAGGGATGGTAAAACAGGGCCATGTGAGCAGGGTGCAACGTGAAGCTGTTCAAAACCCACAAATGCTAACATCCTATATAACAATTTGCTAAGGATGTTTGTCAGAAGCCGTCACGGACAGTAGAGACGCAGCTGATAACGGAGCAGGCGCTCCGAATTCAGACCAGAGTCCTCTCTGCGCACCTTCCTGGGACCAAGCACTGTGACCCACGTAAATGGGTTTTTCAGCTAGTAAAGCTAATAGATAGGGACCTACTGGATAAAAAGCTCCGGCTCAATGTGGGACATTTATTTCCCAATCCATCCGAATAGAGCTTCTAGCTAGGGATCCATATGTATTGGGCGACTAAGGTTGATATACAGGTGCTTCTTATACTATAGTTTGGATAGATTAGAGATCTAATATTTTTCTAAACTATCTTAATATGGTGAGTATGAATTAACGATTTTACAATATAGAATCACCATTATCTATCGGTTATATCATACTACTATCCACCTAGAGAGCTGTCTTTAATTAGATTTGATCTATCGGATTAGTAATTGGCCTATTCAGGCATCTGACGCAGATACTTGACATCTAGCTAGTAATATAGACTAATTATTGAGTGGACTATAGTTGCCTTGTTTAGGCTACAGACAGGCCAGCTTTCATTACATATATTTTTGTCCATGTTTAGCTATACCTATAATAATATTTAGCTAATATATTGAAGGTATTAGCTGACGGCCTTATTGGTCACAAAATATAAGTGACGGTTTTAGGATTATTGAATATAATTATTCATAGTCCACATTGTTTTAAACATTTCTATTTATACTTTCGTTAATAAAGATAATACACACATTTGCTTTTGGGTGTTTGTAGTACTCTTACGTATCTGTACATTATATTGTCTTGTCACAGCACTGAACTGGTCTCTTATATTGACTTTATGTCAATTACTTTTCTGTCTTCTATATATCTAATTCTGGTTTACCATATTTAGACCTGTGGTGCGCTTTATGTGGTCTCATTCATATATATTGAATCATAATGCCAGTTGGAACTTTCAGGAAGTAAAACACACTGTAATTCACTTCCTGATTATTTCAACTGTTATAACTTTTGAATAAAACATGTAATAGCAGTGGGAATGCCCTTGTTTTAGTCAGAAAGAAAAGCTCTATAACGTATACAGACATATAACATTTTTTAATTTAAAAGCTTTCTGCTCCTTTAAATGTTTATAACCAGAGTTCACTTTTAGGAGTCTGTGTTCCTTTAAATTATATTTGTGAAGCATAACAGGCTGCAAAGCAAGTCTGTCGTGTTATGACATCACAGTTTATACTAAAGAAGACAGGGCCATATGCACAACGTTGAGCAATTCTAGAGTAACCCAAACGCACTAGAATGAAGACAGGCATTTTACCCGCCTTGAATGCTATAGAGGTCTCCAACGCATTGCAAAGCATCCACTGTCTAGCGTCCATGGGGTCAAAGTCTAAACTGAAATCAACAGTATTTATTTGTTCTCTATGGGGAAAGCTGGCTTTCCTCAAATATACTACATATTACGTGGTCCTCTATGTGTAAACTAGTGACATTAGAATCGAATGGCTCTGTGCGAATGATTGATTCTTATAGAAGACTCTTACACTTGTTTGGATTTTTAGGCATTCCTTTCTATTACCCCAGCAACACAATGTACTGGTAAGCCAGGCTACACCCTGAGATGTTTAGTATTTAAACCACACACACACTGTCCTTTACTCCCCCACAGAGTAAACCAGCTTGTGGAAGAATTACAAAGCAGCTTTTTGTAATTAAGTACATCATTAGGACACATGTACAAAGTGAAACAATTCTGGGGCAAATCAATTGCACACTTCTAGGGACCTTATAATTATTTCCATTGGTAACTGGGACTGTTAACTCCCTGAATTAGACTGACCATTTTAAACGTGACTGTACAGTTTTTTTTTCATATTTCCAGACCATCCTGTCTTTTTAATATAAATGTCAATTTTGTCCAGTTTTTTAACATAACTTACATATAGTTTAATTTTTTTTAAAAAACCTGAACTCGGCTTGTTTATTTCTCATAAGATAAAGTAAATCAGAACTTCCTTTCTTCACACTAGTGGTTTTACTATGGTTTTACTGTATACACTGATTACCATAGAGTCTTATGACTCGAGTGACTCATAACTGTCCAAGACTCTCTAGTCTATGGTAAATTACCAAAGAGTCTCTTAGACAATGATATGTAGATGAGTCATAATACTCTATGGTAATCTATGCGTACAGTAAACACAGTAAAACCACTAGTGTGAGTGACGAAGAGAGAAGTTCCGATTTACTTCAGGGGCAGGCTTTTTGGCCAGAGAGAGAGCACACTGCTAGTAAGAGATGGAGCAAACGCGTTCTTGCTGCTTGCAGCTTACTACGATCAGACTGGGAGTGACGGAGTCCCACTGTCCGTCTGTCCCACACCCCATCTCTTTTTTGTCTCAAGGAAATATGGTCAGCCTACCTTGAATGCTAGAAATATCTCAAATGCATTCTCTATAATTCAAGGAGTTAAAAGCTCCATTTTGAACATTGGGAATTTAGGGGAATTTTATTTATGGCCTTTGACATAGTTAGTTTGCCCCACAATTCCTCCATGTTTGACTGTGTATATAATATAATGCCTTTTATGTGTAAAATGTATGAGCTAACTGACTGCACTGTGGGATGAATTTACATCTCAGGCGCCCTTAGGTAAGGTACTCTAGGAGCCCTTAGCTCCACCCATGGCCACACCAACATTCTCACATGGACCCACCCCCAGTCCAATCCATTATTTACTTGCACAGAAAATACTCTAGGCATATAACCAGCATGGACAAAAAGAGAAAACTCTCTAGCATTCAAGGGGTTAAATAATAGATTGTAAACTGGTGCAGTGACACGGAGATTGCTCTAGCCACACCCACAATTCAGAATGTGGGTGTGGTCAGTAAAGCTGCGGCACCCCTCAATATCTGCAGTGCGTTGCGTAGCTGTCTGGCACTCAAAGGATTAAAGACAAGGCAGACCATTTACACTCTTTCAGGACTAATATTGTAACTGAAGCCCTCAATAAAGCAGAAATGGGAGCCTCCACAGATCATATGTAAGTACATTTTAGGTCTCAGAAAACAAGTGGAAAATGTTTACAAAGGCCAGCAAGAACTACAGGTTAATGTGTATAACTCCAGAACAGTTTTATCTGTTCATGTCCCTTTAAATGAAAGGGATTTTTTTTGTTCTCTATAGTGCAGCTAGGTTACTCCAGAACAGTTCGACTTTGCTATGTATACATAAGGCCCAATGTTAAAGGGATAGTAACCTCGCAAAAAAAGTACAGACGAATTTATAGGTACAATTAAAACATATTTACTGCCCTCATTCCCATCTCTCAAACAGTTATTGTTTGAGAGATGTAATAAAATAAAGACCTCCGCTCCCTCCCACTTCTCATGTGTCCGCTGTATAGCGTACATCATGAGTTCCTGCTTCCAGGACCAGAAGGCGGCTCTTCAGGAGCGCTGTCATTGAGATATAGAACTAGAATTATTTCATTGGAATGGTCTACAACGTGTGCCTTGCTTGCAAGCACATGTTGTAGACCATTCTGATGAAGTAATTATAGTTAGATATTCCAATGACAGCACTCCTGAAGAGCCCCTAAAGTCGGTCGACCTGACTCTTCCTCTGACAGCTTTACAGCTCGTCAGGCAGAAAAGGGAGAGAATGGAGATCTTTATTTTATTATATCTCTCAAACCATAATGGTTTGAGAGATGGGAATGAGGGCAGTAAATATGTTTTAATTGTACCTATAAATTCGCCTGTACTTTTTTTTCGAGGTTACTATCCCTTTAATACACAATGTAAACAAAAGGGAGCATTGTCAATTTGTAGAGGTTTATTTCTGGCACTTTCTTGCAAACTGAATCAAGCAGAGTTCCTGATCCTAATTAATCCTTTAAGGCATCTCCAGTTCTCACACAAACAGGTCATGTTTTCAAGGAAATTCTAATTAAGCACAGGCATTTCAATCACAATAAATGAGCCACTGATTACTCATCTACCAAGGTATGAAAAGCTTTACATATCATATTCTTATAATAGGTACATCTATAAAATACCTTCTATTTTACTATTATTTTTGCTTTAGCTCATGTGAAATATTTGTCCTCCCCTTGATGTAATCAGTGTTAGGGAGGAATTCTGGTGTAAGTAGCTTAGTAAATAGATGTTCAGCAGGAGAAGGGACAAACACATTGATCACCACACTGAGGATGAGAACTAAGAAGAAACTAAGCAATACTGGGGCAAGCCATCTGCATCACTGGGAAGAAATTACAATTTCTATTTATTTAACAATAACCCATAGTTATAACACCCCATGTTACTTACCTCAGCCCACTCTGTGGATCCCAGCAGTCCAAATTCTTCAGCATCCCAGCTTGCAAAAATAATTGTTCTTCTTGGTCGCCAGCCTGGAATGATGATACATATCATATATTAATACAACACTGGTAAAATGATGGTACATATCATATATTGATACAATATGGGGTAAATGATGATACATATCATATATTGATACAATATGGAGTAAATGATGATACATATCGATTAGAGATGCACAAATACCAATTTTTAAGACCCAGTATGAGTACCATTACCAATTACCGATACTTTTTTTGCGGTCATTTGCCAGTTTTCCAAGTACCTAAAGCATATATGTATGTATGTATGTATCTTTATTTATATAGTGCCATGCATGTACACAGCGCAGAGCAGGGTTAAGAGCATTAGGCTAAAGTGCGATAATTGCATTAGTTTTTGGGGAAAGTGCAGCAAGGGAAACATACACTGGGAAAGGGACCCTGCCCCAAGGAGCTTACAATCTAATTAGAGTTCATGATGACATACAGAGACAGTAGGGGGATGATTATAAGTGCAAGGTGTGGTGAAGGAAGTGCAGAAAGATTCACTATCGTGTAGGGATGAGGATATTGCTATTGAGCAATAATATATATTATATATATATATATACATATACATACACACACACACACACACACACACACACACACACACACACACACACACACACACACACACCACCTCTTGACTCTTGGTTCTCCCCTTTTGCCTCTTTCTCCCCCTCTTGATTCCCACCTTTTGCTTCATTCTCCCCCTCTAGAGCCCCCTCCTTTTGCCTTGGCTTTTTCTCTCCCTTTTGATCCCCCTTTCTCCCCCTTCTTGACTTTTGATCCCACCCTTTTGCCTCTCTCTCTCTCCTGATCCCCCCACCTTTTGCCTCTTCTTGTCCCCCCTCCTTTTGTCTCCTGATTCTTCCTCCTTTTGCCTCTTTTTTTTTTTTTTCCCTTAGTCCATTTTGCCTCTTTCTCACTCTTGACCCCCCTCTCTGCTTCTTTCTTCACCCGCTCTTGATGCCCCATCTTGCCTCTATTGATCCCCCTTTGCCTGCCTTACCCTCCTCTGCCAGGTGCTCTTGGCAATGTTCCGACGCTGCAGGAGGGAGAGAGGTGACTGGGGAGCATTGTGAGCAGCTTCCCGGGCTCCCTCTCTGCAGCACCGACCCTGACACAGGGTATCGTGCTGGCATCGGCGAGTACTCACGCAAATACCAGTACCGGTATTGGTGCAACCCTAATATTGATACAATATGGGGTAAATGATGCATATCATATTGATACAATATGGGGCAAATGATGATACATAAATATTGATACAAATCATATATTCATACAATATAGCAGCGGTTCTCAACCTTTCTAGTGCCGCGACCCTTTGATAACATTACCCAAGTTGTGGGGACCCCTAACAGTAAAGTTATTTTTGTTGCTCCTTCATCGCTGTAATTTTTCTACTGTTATGAATTGAAATATAAATATCTGATGGTTTTAGGCGACCCCTGGCAAATCGTCATCCGACCCCCAGAGGGGTCCCGACCCACAGGTTGAGAACCACTGCAATATGGGGTAAATGATGATACATATCATATATTTATACAAAATGGGGTAAATGATACATATATATTGATACAATATGGGTTAAATGAAGATACATATATTGATACAATATGGGGTATATGATTATACATATCATATTGATAAAAAATGGGGTAAATGAGGATACATATCATATATTGATACAATATGGGATAAAGGAGGATACATATCATATATTGATACAATATGGGGTAAATGATAGTTTGAAAAGCACTTTTCATTGTAGTATTGGCCGTATGCAGAATAAGTGGATGAAGTCTGAGGTAAACCAATTGCACTGCACATAAACGCACTGGAGACTTCTCCGCCATTCAGGAGGTTAACCCTTTCAGTGCCGGAGGGGTAACCTCTGCAATGCGTTGCATACCCTTTTGACACTTAAAGGGTTAAAAGTCCACTTTAACCCACTGAGTGTCAAAGGGGTGAGCAAAGTGTTGCAAAGCTAGGTGCTGCCAATCCCTTTCGCACTTGAAGGGTTAAATCAACGGGGATTATTATTTTCCCTCTGTACGCCCAATGTATAAACGAATAGGGGTGCAATTCTGGGGCACACCATATGTATCATAGGGAACAAAAACATTCACATTGATATAAATGGAGCTTTTAACCACTTGGTTGCTAGAGACGTATCAAATGCATGGATTCACAAAACTCTGCAGACCTCTCTAGCATTCGAAGGGTTAAAGGACCCATTTAAATCAATAGCAGTTTTGGACATGTTTAGGTTTCTCCCTACAGTGCAGTTGGTTTGCCCCAGAATGACTCAATTCGCATGTAAACATAACTCTGTGGGTGAGATATATAAAAAAAACAAAAACAAACATTCTTAAATTGGTCCGTATGTTCAAAAGAAAAGTGGAGGAGTTCAGGGGCAAACCATTTACATTATAGGGGAGAAGTTAAAATTCCCATTGATATAAATGGGGATTTTAACTCCTTGAATGTTAGGGAGGTCTCTAGTGCATTCATTCACACTGCATTGGAGATTTCTCTAGCATTCAAGGGGTTAAAATCCCTGTTTAAATCAATGGGAATTTTTAGTCTTCCCCTATAGTATGAATGGTTTGCCCTAGAATGCCACCACTTTTCTTTTGAACATAAGTATGTTTTTAGGAATTGTTGCTAAAATTCACAATGAGGGATCATATTTATAAAAAAGTATAGTCAAAGTTATAAATATATGTCATAATTTTCAGACAAAATTCACTAATTAGAATTTTTTTTTTCCATAAACAGCTTGTACATTATCACTATATATGTATCACTATATACTTCCCTTAAGAATACCTGGTGTTAAGATTTACTCACTAAAACTGCCTTTATTTTTGGCGTAATTGTTGTGAATACCTCTGCACATGCTGGATTGTTGGATGGCAATTCTAGCACTCCTAACATGTGCTAACTTTTTTAATTCTCCCCACTCCATTATCATCTCCTGCATTTTTTTTTTCCTCTCCCCCCACCCCAATCCTTACAAAAGGTATTTACGACCTTCTCCAAGTAGAGTGTAAATCCTTTAGCCTTATCTGCTGTTATGTTTTCTTAAACCTACACACAGCCAAACTTTGAATTTTATGTTGTTAACCCCAGCAAAGAACACAGCTTTAAATTCAATGTAGTAACTGTATTAACTGTGAATTCTGTGTCCTTGTGGTCAGAAATGCTTTAGACTTGAGAAAGGGAGTTTATCCCGAAAGCTTGTCAATCCATAATTCTGTTAGTCCAATAAAAAAAGGTACTACAAGATATATATATATATATATATATATATATATATATATATATATATATATATATATATATATATATGTGTGTGTGTGTTGCTTTTTGTCAATTTTACAGACATTTTCATTGTTAGTACAGTTCTATGTCTCATGTTACTTCAGGCTCCCTTTGTGGAGTACACCATCTGCACTATATGGAACAAATGCAAATTATCCAAATTCCCATTGATTTACTTGAAGCATTTAACGCCATGAATGTTAAGCCTAGTATAAATCTGTAGGAATGTTTATTTTCCAGAATCATTTCAGTTCTTCCAGATACATCAGCCTCACTGCGTACAAAAAAAAAAAAAAGAAGAAGTACAGAACCCTTGTATTTCCTTATGTAATGGTGGGCGAGCAGGTGAAGGTTTGAGCCAAATACCTGGCTAGGCTGAGGTATGAACAGCTGTAGAACACCCTCCCTTTCTAGCACTGGGTCCTTGCGCATCCTTTTGTATTCAGGCCGTGGGCCCGTGCCGAAGGTCAGTCAACTTTGCAATGCAGGCCGTGGTCTGGCTTGGATCTGGCTGGTGTTGCAGCCTAGCCTGGAAATCCACCTTTATTCCTATGCCAGTTGAAGGTATGCACTGAAGGATTAGCAAAGTTATATCTGAAGGGAGATTTGTCCACTTTTGTGTCATTTATGTTATTTGTATAAAAGCATACTTCCAACGTGTACTTTCTCAGGAAATATTAGGAGCCGTTCCTCCCAATGTCCCTCTTTAGGACGGCCAGTCACTCTTGAGACCCAAATCCCTCTATCCATCTTTCACACCATGGCGTCCCTCAGACTATGTGGTGTGTGTGTATAAGTGTATCACATTGCTACACAGCAATACAACTTACAGTAATGTTTATTTACACTTCAAACTATGTGTTTAGTTAGTCTGTGTCAATAGGTCATGAAATAACCTAAACATTTCTGGTGATGCCATGCCCCCAGCAATACCACCTAAAACATGTCTTTGTCCATTTGAACTGTGGTATGTGAAAGGTAACAGGCCTAGATTCCATTGCATGCGATAATTTTATCACTGAATTTATATATAAACTTCCCCATAGACTTCAGTAGGAATCTGTGAGTTGAAGTCAGAGGTAACTTCTATCAATTGCAGTGGAACTCAGCCCATAATTTGAAATACTGTCATATCATAATATAACCCTGGCACATTACAAAAAAAAAACAATGTGGCACTGTGTAAAACTGGCAGAACTTAACGTTACATCATTTGTTTTTCTAAAAATATCTGCATTGAATATACTGTATTTTTGCCAAGCTGTACTGTAGGTTGTATAACCTGCTAAGTGACCTCAGGAGAAAATGAAGATAATGGCAACATAATCTACACGAGTTCTTGTTTCACAGGAATTAGTTTTGATTTAGTTTTTGGCTGCTAAGTTTATACCCATTTGAAATATCATGTATTTTTAGGCAGCATTAAAAAAAAAAACACATTTCTTCATTGCATAAACCACAGAATTTGTTGTAAGTGATTTGCCTATGGATGTGCAAGCAGCTATGTAAGACAATTGGATCCATGTCTGCTTATAGAAGCAAGCAAGGACTGGTTAGTCATCTTAACCCTTTGAGTGCAAAGCAATGTGTTGCACATCTATCTGGCACTCAAAGTATTAAACATAGGCAACAGAACTGTAGAAGCCTCTCTGCATTCACACGAGGAGATAGTCCATAAAAGGCACCATAACTCAGCATAGCACCTTTCACAATCAGCAACATAATAAATGCAGCATTGCCTAAGCTCAATGGAAGTCATAAACAAGAGATAAGAAGGTATGTGAAATAGCTGAGATTCTAACATCCATCTCTATAAAGCTTTTCACATGGGTGGCAGAACTGTAGCATCTCCCAATACAGTTATGTCTTCCGTGTTCTGTGCTCACTCCTGTGTGCCCCCTACAGGGAATGCATGGCTGATGACAAGCCCATCTGAGTGCAAAATGAATATTACTGGCAAATGTCCACATGGTTCGGCCATTCCTTGGAGGCAGTGATGAGCATAATAATTTCAATCACTCGTGTGCAAGGTATGCTGATGGCCCCATAGGCCATCATGCAGATCTACCCTACTGCATCTTTACTCCATTCCTACATGAGAGCAATAAAGATACAGCTTGCTGGATTTGGGGTTGTTCATGCAGGGCAGTAATTGCTGTGTGAAAGGCACCATAGCCCAACAGTATACCTTTCACCTCTGACCCAGAATTACTCCAGTTTTCTTTAGAACTTTGAAATAAAACGCCTCTGATTGTTAGTACCATTGGGGGGATACATCTTCTCTGAATGTCAAAGCACAACTGGCAGCAATACAGTATGACATAACCTGGCACACTCTTGAATACAGATGGGCCTTCTGGAGGCTGATGCACCAAAGTTCAATAAGGTTATAGGTTGGCTATAGTGTGATATATTGGTACCTATTTCTTCCTGTCATATGCAATAAGAGGTCTTCGCCATCATATTCCTGTGAAGAAGCTTCACATATATTGACATCACCATTCTGTCAGAATTCAGAGTTGGGATGTTCCCACGGCTTTCTAAGCAGCCACAAAGGACAGTTTGCTCTCTCTCTATCGGAGCTTGCTTTGCAGAGTGTAGCAGAGTCTTAAGTTTACAGGAATCAGCTGATAGTCCACTTTGCATATGAAACAGCTGATTAGCTGGTTCAGGTAAACATTGAACCGGCACAGCAACTTTTCCATCTAACAGCTAATCCACCAGTTGTATGTGTGTATTTGATTCCACTGTTATGTACCACTGAGAATGCACTGCTTTTTTATTTAACCCCTTAACGACCCATGACGTGCCAGGACCATCATGGGTACACTTCCTATAAGGACCCATGACTGTCCTGGCACATCATGGGATAAATGATAGCAGTGCACCTTGGTGCACGCTGCTATTGTGCATTTTAGGTTTAAACTGAGTGCTCTGGGACCGGATTGCTCAGCTTCAGTCCTGGTCTGTTCTGGTGGTTCTCCAGGAGCGATCACATGTACCGGCATATTGATTAAAAAAGGCAGTGTGCTTGACACACTGCCTTTGTGTCTGCTCTGTGCCTCTCTCCTCCTTACTATTAAAATTAAGGGAGAGAGAAGCAGAGAGCAGACACAAAATATCATGCAGTAGTTGGGGGTATAACCCCTTCGGTGCTGGGGCCTGGCTGGATGCAGGTCCATTTCTGACCTGCTAAAAAACAACTTTTTTTTACATTTAAAAAAGAAAAATATATTAAACATTCTATTAATAAACAAACTACATCTGCTAAATGTACAAGAAAAAATAATGGGCATTTGATTGTTGTGGAGCCATTTAATACAGTCATACACACCTCCGAATCATATAAATTAAAAAGTGGGAAAACAGGGAAGGAAAGAGGGACATGGGAATTTTCACTCAGGGAGAACATTGCCCAGTTAAAACTGCCCATTTTGTAGGTATGACTGACCGGTCATACCTTTCATGCAGTCGCCATAAAAATGTAACCCATTGTGCCCAAATGATCCCAAGAAAAAAAAAATGGTGGTGTTTTTTTTTCGTTGTTGTTTTTTTTTTTTTTTTTTTACATTTTTCTTACCGTTTTCTTTAATTTTAATAAAATAAATGGTGGGCTATCCACATAAGTGTGGTATCAAAAGAAAGCTCTAATGGTGTGTGAAAAAAATTATATATAATTTGTGTGGCTGAAATAAAAGTCTTAAAAGGAAAATACTGTTGAACAAAGACAAAAACATTGTCAAAAAGGTCAGACTTGATCCAGTCCTTAAAGCGGAACTACCACCCGACACAATCTTTAGCTTCACTAAGTCCCCATCTGGCGACTAGCTGCTTAGTAGAGCTAGTCACCAGAATAATTACCTTAGTTAATAGATTTCTGCTCTCTTTCCTGGCTGATAGGCAGGATGGAGTGCGGACATCTTGCCATAGTGACGTCCGTAAGCCTGCGCTGTCAGTCCCAGCCGGGGCTAGTAGGCGTTGCTAGGAGCCATTTGCCTCCGGCTGGGACTGACAGCGCAGACGTCACAATGGCAAGATGTCCTCGCTCTGTCCTGCCTGTCAGCCAGGGAATAGAGCAGAAATCTATTATATAAGGTAATTATTCTGGTGACTAGCGCTACTAAGCAGCTAGTCGCCAGATGGGGACTTAGTGAAGCTAAAGATTGTGTCGAGTGGTAGTTCCCCTTTAAGTACAATCCACCCCAGATTTTCCTGGTCCTTAAGGGATTAAAACCTTTTGGCTCTCTTGTCGATTTCAGAGTGCTCCCAGCAGGATTATGATAATGGTAACCAGACATTGCAAAAACTGCAAGTGAGAAGGAGACCATTGAGTTTCATTGAACCAGGAATGCAAGGGAAGAAAAATGGTGTGAGAGACAGGGTCCCTTCTTTCTACTATGCCACAAGCAGATATAGTCTTTAATAGCACAGTGTTTTACATTGATAAAGATGTATACATTTTAGTGTTTTTCCTGTTGCGTAAATCCCAATGCTACGTATTTTATTAAAACTTTTTCTGCAATTTTCTGTTCTGGTCTTTAGGTTGTTGCTATCACCTTTCACAGACAGATAGTCTAAGACTCAAGTTCTCCCACAGAGAGAAATGGAAAAATAATTTGCCCTCTAAACACAGGCTGTTGCTGCTGCTAATTAATTGATAAAAACAAACTTGTATTGTAATACATTTTGAATAATGCATCTCCCCAACAAGGATAGTGACTTTGTAGCAACAGTATCCTATATAATAATTCATTAGGATGTTTGTCAGAAGCCGTCATGTGCAGTAGAGACTGCCCGAACGCACAGAATGCAGGGAGGTGTAGGAATGCACAGAATGCTGGGAGGTGTAGGAATGCTGGGAGGTGTAGGAATGCTGGGAGCACAGAATGCTGGGAGGTGTAGGAATGCTGGGAGCACAGAATGCTGGGAGGTGTAGGAATGCTGGGAGCACAGAATGCTGGGAGCACAGAATGCTGGGAGCACAGAATGCTGGGAGCACAGAATGCTGGGAGTTCTGTGCTGGGAGCATTCTGTGCTTTCGGGCAGTCTCTACAGTGCATGACTGCGTCAGCGGTAGGACGCAGAGCAGGACCGGCTTCTTAACCCTTTTAGTGCCAGAGGGGTAAGCAACACAATGCGTTGCTTACTCCTCTGGCACTCAAAGGGTTAGCATCACCTGGACCTTGGCCTGGGTACACAGGCTTTTACACTAGATATATATATATATGTTATATCATAATAAAAACTTTACTTCCCCTTTAATCATGGCCTGTTTAGTTCTTGACAAACATACTTGTATAGTCCCTTCTATAGATGGACCATATACACAGTTTGATTTTCATTGCAATTACTGATTATTATAGTTACAACATACAGAATAATCTACATTGTTTTCCTCAAGTTTGATATTTAAACAAGATGTTTGTACCTTCTTTCAGTTTTTTGCCAAAACTCCTTGCAATTTCTTGTAGAACAGCTGCCCCTGTCGTTGGATCAATCCCACCGAACACCCAGGAATCTCGATGGCCTCCCAGAATGACATACCGGTCTATAAATATATACATAAAGGTCACTGGATTATCGTTTGGTCATTTAATATTGTAATGAGTGTCTCTCATGAATAATGCACCCTTATTATAATTGGTGATATTTCCTATACTAATGTGAACCTTTAACCCTTTGAGTGCCAGAAAGGTACACAATGCTTTACAATGCGTTGCGTACCCCTCTGGTACTGAAAGGGTTAAGGACCGGGGATGGGGTGCAACACATTGCTCTGTAATGTGTGCACATCCCATTGGTCCGTGTACAGCTAATAGTTCTGTGAATGCCACAGATTTCATGTTCAGTGGCAGTACATGAATGTCTTTGATATGTAAAGTAGCCTTGTTACCCAAAATTAATATTATTAATATACATCAATATCGGTCTGTTAGCCCAGAGGTAGGTGATATTTGGTTCCCCAGCTGATGGATCCTAAAACTCCCATCATCCCCAACGTATAAGGTCAGCAGCAGGCAACAAGAGGCTCTACAGCTGATGAGGACTGTAATTCCCATCATCCCCAGCCATATGATATAATCTATCATATTTTCCAGTGAAGCAGGGAAATAACAAAAATGATGACATTTCAGTGATACATACAGATAAGCACGCATTGTATGTGTATGTATAACTTCAGTCCCTTTGAATATAATGAATCATCCAGTTATAATTTTCTTGCACATTGAGCCATTTGTACCTTGGTGAATTTCGGCTCCAATATGAAACTTGTAGGCAAGCAGCAAGACATTTTGAGTGGAACAGAATTATCTCCTTCTATTATCTGTATTAAATTATATCACTATTTACACAAATAAGCAGTGTCTTTGTACAGAAAAATTAAACCACAAAAACAAAAATCAAAAACTAAATTTTAGGCTCAGTGCTAAAATATTTTTTTCAATTTGTCTTTGTACATCTGGAGATTAATGTGAAATGTATAACTGTAACCTTAAAAAGAACACTACTACTATTACTTCCTACTACTTCCTAATACAACTACTCCTACTTCCTAATACAACAACTACTACTTCCTAATACAACTACTACTTCCTACTACTACTCTTACTACTCCCTAATACTACTCTTACTACTCCCTAATACTACTCTTACTACTCCCTAATACAACTACTTTTACTTCCTACTACTGCTACGTTTACTTCCTACTATTTTACTTGCCTTCTATGGCCAGAAAACCTTACCTTTCTATGGCCAGAAAGCCCTAACTGCCCCCATGAGTTCTGCTGTTATGCTTTTAACATCTTTAAACTGGTCCTGGATATCATGTCCATGGAGGCAGACATGACAGTTCCTGAAATTATTTAAAACTGAAGCAGGTGGAGTCCACTTAACACTTTAAGGACCAGAGGGGCATGAAGAACATTACAAAGAAATGCTCTGTCCATCCCTCTGGTCCTTAAATAGAGCAAAGAGAACATTTTGAGGTCCTGTAGCTGTCATGTCTACCTCCTTGGACAAGACATCTATGACCGACTGAAGATATTATCACTTGAATTAAGACACAACGGCAAAATTCAAATAGGATTTTCTGGCCATAGGAAGGTAAGCGCTTGGGATATTATTAAGAGGTGTTAATTTTCCTTTAAGAGCAGTGCTACTCTTAACCTCTTAAGGACCCATAAAGTGCCAGGACTATCATGGAAAAAATTCCCTAAAGGATCCATGACGGTCCTGGCACGTCATGGATTTCAGGGCTCCCTGTGCGGCTGCACACAGTTCGGGGAGCCCTGAATCGGATCTGGAGAAAAAAAAAAAAAAAAAAAAATGCTGGCCACGTGCACCACACATTACCCTTTGGGAAACTCAGCACTTTAACTCACAGCACTTTACACCCTCATACCCTGCTGTCGGTCTCCTATAACCCATTTAGACTGTAAGCTCCTTGGGGCAGGGACATTCGTCCTAATGTTTCTATGACTGACACTTATTTTATCCCCATTTATTTATTGTAACATACTACTATTGTAAGGAACCGAGTACACTGTGTGGCACCATATAAATATACAGATCAAAGAAGTATAAACATGTAGAGGTAAACTGCATACAAATTATGAAAATCTTTGACTATAAATCAATATTTATGATATTTCCATTTCCTTTTTTTGGGATTTTATTGTTAGTGCCTTAACGTACCTGGTTCCACAGCTCCCCTGATAGTGCCGATGACATCATAAATTCTTGTCACTTCATTGATGCTGTGGACATGCATTCTGACCTTTCTGTAATTGAGATCAGTTGGTTAGAAGACTTGCTCAGAAGGAAATAATTTAATACTGAATAAGAAGAATATGTTACTTTTGCATCTTCGGTCTTTTAAAATGTGAAACTTTAAATGTTAACATTCCATAAAGGTTATTTTCCTACTAAAGGCTAAAAAAAAAAAAAAAATATGCTGGTTTCTCAGTGACAAGGATATATTTACAACTATCCCGTCCTATTTCAAAAGGTCAGATACCATTTACTGGGAAAACATCAAAAATAAAAAGTAAAACTGAAAGTATCACAGTAATGCACCTTTATTAAAGGGATAGTAATGTTTCACAAAAACAGCAGCTCCAATTAATCTTCATAGTATTTGAGCCATAGAGAGTGTTATTTTAATACTGTCAGAGCAATTGAATGATAAAGTTTCCCCCTCCCACCCCTTTTACCTAGTGTAAGCCACCTCCTCGCAAATGTGGAATCAGTTCCTGGGAGCAGACAGCTCACAACAAGGGACAATCTTTTTACTGTGAAAAAAATGAAAAACACTGCCCCTAGGTTTTCCCCTTATGCTATTTGAAGATTGTCCCTCTCTGCGATCCATCTGGACAGTCTTGCTGCTCTGAGGGGAGGTGGTTAACACTAGGTAAAAGGGGCGGGAGGGGGATACTTTATCATTCAATTACTCTTGAACTACAACTCTGACAGTATTGGAATAACACTCTCCATGGCCCAAATACTATAAAGAGTAATTGGAGCTGCTTTTATTGTGAAACATTACTATCCCGTTAAATGCAAAATGTTATATAATTGTTAATTATGTAGGTGTGTGCAGATTTATGCATTAAAAAAAAGCTTTGTTTAACTCTTTCAATGCCAGAGGGCTACACAACGCATTGCTGCACAATATCTTCCTTACTCCTCTGGCACTCAAAGTTAAAGGGAAATGCCAGGACTGAATAAAGAACAATGGGGGAGATGCATACAAAGCAGTTTTAGCATACAATTAAGAACTGTCGCTAAGGTTCCTAACATCGGGTCATATTTATAAAGAAGTAACGTCAAGTTTATAAATATGTCTGAGAATTTTCTGAGAACATTCTGAGAAAGTTTACAGAAAATTTGCACCTGAGACTATTTTTTTGCATACATAACTATCACCATATACTTCCATTAAGAACAGGTTATACCTGGAGTTAATAATCACTAAAACATTTTTTATTTTTGACGCAGTTAGCAAATTTCAACACAGTTCTTATTTGGAGAAGACCTTTTCTACTCCACTTTTTAAAAATGTTAAATAACTGGAGTTCGCACGAACCGAAAATGTCGCTACACGTTGATACATATCCTTATGTCAGTTTGGGCTGAATGTTCAAAGGGATAACGACAAAAAAAAAGTCATATGAATGACAAAAATAAGTAATTGTATGCATGATCGGGATGGGCAACAATTTTCACCTCAAACTGAAATCGGTTAGTGACAATTTACAGACTCTTTCTTTATTAATCCAGTTTTATACATTTCCCCGGTGGCCCAGATTTATAAAGGCAAACTGGAGTTCTTTTGGAGTACACCAACTGCACCAGATTCCTGTTAATATTATTATTTTATCCCCTTGAATACTAGAGAGGTCTCCAATGCATAACAAAGCATTCAAGGGGTTAAAAAGCTCTATTCAACTGCACAGGAATTGAGGACTTATTTGTCCCCTATGGTGCAGTTGGTTTACTCCAGAATAATTCCAGTTTGCTTTTATAATTAATGGTCATTGGGTATAGAACAGTGGTTCTCAACCCAGTGCCCTCAGTGGATACTAACAGGCCAAGATTTGAAAATTTCCTTTTAAGAGCACAGGTGAATTAATCAATATGACTGAGCCTCTGATTAACACACTTGTGTTCCAGCAGGGAAATTCCTAAGTCCTGGCCTGTTAGTGGCCACTGAGGGCACGGGTTGAGAACCTCTGGTATAGAAGCTGGAGCAATTTTGGAGCCAACCAACTGCATCAGTTGGGACAAATAAAATCCCAGTGATTTAAATGAGAATTTTTACCCCTTGAATGCTAGAGAGCTCTCCAACATATAGTTTCAGAGGAATGACCAGAAATGCCCATAGGATGGTGTAGCAAGAGCATCAGGACTACTGGCAAAAAAGTATGATATTGTCTGCAAAACGATGTAGGTACTCCCCATTTATCTTTTCTGGCCCAATTTAGTTTGCTGAAAATTTCGTCTGAACAACCTTAAAATAGTTTTGTGGGAATTGTGTCTCCTTGTCTGGACTCTATGTTGATCTGGACTTTATCATTGTTTACCTTTATTGATGAAGCTACATTTTAATATATTGATTGCAGGATATTGATATAAGCTCTCTCTATTCCTTGATTGATCAGGGCATCAATTATTGCTCTCTTCTTCACTGCATCAAAGGCCTTTTCATAGTTAATGAAGGCAATGCGTATGTCGCTCTATAACTTGTTGCACTGTCTGTATGTGGTCCATTGCACTGAAACTACTCCTGAAGCCTGCGTGTTCTTTAGGTTGTGAGTTAATTATTGTGTCCATTCTTCTTGAGTGTACCTTTGAAAAACTTGTAGACCACTGGGAATAGGCTTATTGGTTGGTAGTTTTTTAGATCCTCCTTATCACCTTTTTGTGCAGTAGGATGACGTCTGCATTTTTTCCCGTGTTTCAGGCACTTTGCTGAGTAGTAGGCATTTTGAGAATAGTTTATCTAGGACTTTGAATAAGGGTTGACCTCTGGCTTTCAACATTTCAACAGTAACTCTACCAGGTCCAGCTGCTTTGCCATTTTTCATTGATTTTATTGCAACTTCTAATTCTCCTACCAGAACTTCTGGCACAGCTTCAGTCTCTGACACTGCATACCATCATTGTCCTGCATCCTTATAAAGATTCCATCCATTTTAGTATTTGTTGGTGAGTTTTTGCTGTTATACCATCTTTAAGCTTTAATGCAAACATTTGGCTCCAATGTGTAGTAAACACTTATTTTGCTTTCTTTAGCCCTTTAGTTTCTTCCAGTGTCCTGTTGATGAGCTCAGCTCTGAACTTGCGTGTTTCATGTTTTTCCTTATGGTCTTTCATATTTCTACATATTCTACCCTGTTTCTAATATTCCATTTTGCTTCATTTCTCATTGCTTTTTCATCGTGGCAACTGTATCTTTTGATGTTCGAGTTGGTATTTCTTGCTTTACAGTAGGTGCAAGAGCATGGGCAGCGTCTGTGATAGTGTCAGTAACTTTTTCATTGGGGGTTCAAAGGTCTGTCTGGAAGATCACTTCTAACATTAAAACTATTTAAAACTGTGCAGTCCATGAAAGTCTTTTTTTATTTTCAAGTATGACTCCGATTTTATTTGTATTAGGGCTTTTCCATGTCTATTTTCTGTTTCCTGTAGAAAGAATTCATGATGTACAAATTTTATCGTTCTAGATATTCGATCAGTTGATTGCTTCAGTCAACTCTTTTTCCAGTTGCATGTGGTCTGATTGATTTTTCTCCATTTTGAATCTTACCAGTTACTGAATTGAAATCCCCAATTACAAATTTGTAGTGATAATTGTCCTGTTTGTAAAGGCGTAATAAACCATTATAAAATTCTTCAACTTCAACATCACTGTGGCTACTTGTACGGGCATAAACTTGAATGATATGAAGAACATAGTTTAATTTGGTAACACTGAAAGAGATTCTTTCTGAAATGCTTTCTACTTTTAGGAATGAGTCTGTCCTGTTTTGTTAATCAAAAACCTGATTCCTCCACATCATCCATCATTGGTTCCTTTATAGTATAGTGTCCATCTTCTAATTTGACTAAATCTATATCTTTTTTATGAGTCTCACATAAGCTGATGATGTACAAGTTCCTCTAAGACCCAATGATCAAATGTTAAGCGTTCCAATGTCTAAAGACCAAAGGCAGCCTGATACAAACTGTGATTCTTAACGTTCTCTGCTATTGAACTGGGCTTCCCGCTGCTGTAGGGATTAGCTCACAAGCCTCAGTGCAATGAGGGCCATTGTTTTTGTTGTAAAGCCATGCTGAGTGAATGGTCCGTAATCTGTCATGCTTGTCCAGTGCAAGTTGGCAGATATATATGTGTAGTAGTAAGAGAATTTCCAAAAAGCCCATCCCACAAGTAAAGACATAGTTTAGGTTGGACCAGTAGCAAGGTTGTTAGGGAAAGTGTAATACTGGTCCAATTGAAATTGAGGGGTCTATATAATTAGATTAATTTTGCCCATTTGCCAAGATGGTCCAAGACGAGATTGAGGAATCTAGAAACATTGTAAAGATGAAGCTACACTGTGAGCCTTCATCATAAGCTAAAGAGGAACAATTCTGGAACAAATCCATTACACCATAGCGGGGGGAAGGAAGAAAAAAAAATCCAATCTAAATGAGGCTTTCAAACACATGGTGCTGTTGGTTTGCTCCAGAATTCCACCTCTTTATTTTG
Source organism: Rhinophrynus dorsalis (assembly GCA_037306005.1). Taxonomy (NCBI): domain Eukaryota; kingdom Metazoa; phylum Chordata; class Amphibia; order Anura; family Rhinophrynidae; genus Rhinophrynus; species Rhinophrynus dorsalis. The sequence goes on from CM074719.1 coordinate 583,395,734, forward strand.
ATAGTTAAGGCCCTGTATGCTGAAACAAAAATCATGATGTGTTGGACCTAGCAGGACTGTTTATGACCCCATGGAAGAGTGACATTTTATTATTGAAGGGCATGCAAGGTATAGTAAATATTTTATAAAGCTATAATTATTCTAATTATTCTCCAATTCCAAATGAACATTATTAACCTTTTCAGTGCCAGAGTGGTATGTAAAACTGCGATGCAATGCACTACATACCGCTCTGGCATTTAAAGGGTTAAGGATGACATCATTCAAAATGTAGGAAAAAGGCAAAGGTAATTCAAAGTAAAAAAAAGGCTTAAAGCAGAACTTTCACCTTCAATAAAGTCGCCCTCCAATAATTAAGCACATGGCGAGTAGCTTCATAATAGTGCTATTAGATCTCAGAAGTACCCGTTTCGGAAGTAATCCTTAATCTTCAGAGACTTCTTACTTTAGTGCCATCTGCGCCTGCTCTGTCAGTCCCTAACGGTGCCTTAAGGCACAATGCAATGCCTCGTAGAGGAGACCGGGACTGACAGAGCAGACGCACAGACGTCTCTAAGACAAGATGTCTGCGTGCGAGTCTGGCTTCCAGTCTCCGAAGACTAAGGATTACTTCTGATTCGGGTACTTCTGAGAGCTAATAGAGCTATTATAAAGCTAGTTGTCATATGCCTAATTATTGGAGGGCGACTTCATAGAAGGTGAAAGTTCCGCTTTAAGGAAGAAATCATTCAAAATGTAAGAAAAGCTTACCTTGTTGAAAAGTCTTTCATGAAGCCAGGCCCAATGTTGTATGAAACATTAAGGCTTCCTTTCCAGCTGTTTGGTGGGGCGGATCCTCCCATGAGCCTACAGGGAATGCCAACAGGTAAATGTAGATAGAAGTGTTCACAAATTACCATTTGTGGGCATAACTAAGTTCTCTGCATTGAAGAATCACCCTTTTAGTAGAGCAGTATTTATTTTTACAAGTTTGCCCGTCACGAACATGCCCATTCCTAGTTTAACAGATAATATATATATATTTTTTTTTATAAAATACAGGTGCAGTCTGAGTCACTCTACCTTTTCTCCATAAAGATTATTGAAATGTCCCATTACAACACTGTCCTAGATTCCATAGTGCATTTAACTAACTATACTGCTCCAGTCAGCCTTTTGTGATGGTCAGAAAATGGTCCCCCTCAGCTGGAAAGACATGCTGGAAATAAAGTCTGTGGCTCTAACCCACAGGCTTCACTTGTTAAGTGTTCATCCCCATAGACTACTAGGGTTCTGTTACAGAACTCATCACTAGCAGTATATAGGAGCTGTGGTTGCAGCCCCACCTGAACTAAATTAACTTGAAGTCTTCCACTTAAGTCACTACCATAAGATCTACAAGAGCGAAATGGGAGTCGCTTTCCAAACTACTGTATGACTGTCCTGTGGATTCTTTGTACCTTGCAGTGTAGCACTAGCTTCACTGACAGGACTTCTTACAAAAGGGGAAGACCTGCCAAGACAGCAGGTTTGTTTACAGAGGGACAGGCTCTCACAGTATGGTATGCATCAATGAAGGATATCTTTCCCAGTGTGAAGAAGGCTTAAAAGCAGACATCAGTGGCTAAGTTACAGTTCTGAACAGTCTCTGGATCATCCACATCCATCTCTTTAGATCAAACTCAGGTCTTAGTACCGTGCACAATGCATCTGATACACAAGCCATGTCCTACTTAAAGCTAGACTTGTTAGTCTTATTTATATACATTTTATGAGGATTATGTAGAGGTGTATCCTCTAAACCAACACCACAGAAGATGTAATCATATTAAAGTGTGTTGGAGTATGGTATGGCAATGTTGGTAATTGTGGAGCATGGAGAGACTCACTCTAAAGTGGTGGCTTGTGTTTTAATGGCATTCTGCTTGATCCTGAGATCTGGGAACCATCTGAGGAGTTGAGTGTGGTTGTGACTATTCCATTATCTACTCTCCTTTGTTACTTTACCACTGAAATCTACTTTTAAGCCTTGTTTGCATTATAAGACCTATGTGTTACTTATGTATACTCCTTATGGGTAGGGTTATTGAATGCACTCTTAAAAGGGAACATTCACATAAGAAAAACTTTAGTGTAGTGGTTTCAACCACTACAATAAGATTAGCGGTGTTTTTTTTTTTTTCTTACCTACTATGCAAGATCTTAAACATTAAAATATGGCACTTCCAGGTTCCGCAGCACACAGTATGTGTGGCACAGCGCAGCAGGACTTCCCATCTCCTTCCCAGCAGACCCAGGGAGCGCATTCACGCTTCCCATTGTAGTGGCATTTATGTGGACTATCGTTACAGCAAGCTCTGTTTACCATGCTACCGAGCTTGCAACCTCAGTAGCATGGTAAACGGAGCTTGTTGTAACAATAGCCCACATAAATGCCCCCAGCTGAGAGGGAGGTGGGAAGTCCTGTGGTGCTGTGCCGCACATATAGGACAGTTTTTCATATGTGAATGTTCCCCTTCAACTCATTTGGTTCATAGAATTACACTATATTTTGTTTTTATTCCATGTCATGCACATGTGACTTCTACTGCATTTGTTTTGACACCCACCTGTTCAAGATCTGGAATATTCCCAAAACAAAGGGGTGAAGTCAATTTCCATAAACACCCGATTTGTAATATAGATAAAGTATATGTTACCGCTGCACAATAATTAGCAACAATTTAGCCCATTTGATACATTATAATTATTTTAATTGAAATAAGGTGGGGCTGAAATATTTGAACACTTGTGACCATATTTGTTATAATATCTGTTTACTAGAAGATTTATTATGGGTATGTCACATGCTGCTGGTTTCACTAAAACAGGATCCAAAATAGTTTATATGTAACTTACCCATTTCAGGAAAGATCATTTGTAAATTTTTAGATATATATATATTAGTCGCCACTTCAAGCCAAAACATACCCACCAGGGGTAAATTTTCACTCGCCATTGGCTAGTGGCGAGTGGAAATTTTGAGCCCTGTATTATATTTTATATATATATATATATTTTATAAATCTATAAAACAAAAAAAACTAGCGCTAATTAATCAATAAGGACATCCAAGTTAATAAAATGCAATGCTTTATTAGTATATATTATAGTAAAAACCTTATGCCTGTAAAATGCCAATTAATTCCAATAGACCAGCGAGTAGTATCACCCATTTATGTGTAACCCCATCATCAAAAATCTCCACCTGTCACTAGAGTGAACTCCGACACCAAAAGTACAGTATCAAGACTGCCACTCTAATGACCTCCTGTTATACAGAAATCACAATACTAATCTCACCCTAATAAAAACGTTCATCCAAAATTGCCGAGATGGCATGAACAGGAAGCCTCCAAAGAATCAGGACAGATACCGTGGATGAGACCACCGTATAACACCACTCACACATACAAACACATAAAATTGACTGATATCTGCAATATATTAAACAGAATGAGCTCCGTATTTATTAATCTAAAAAAACAGCATTCCTTTATAAAACACACTAATCATCTTCATCTCCTTTTCGGCATATTTAGGCACATGTTATCTCTGCACATCATGCATCCACTCTACAAATATTGTGAATGGAAAGAAAACGTCTTATATACTAAACAAAAAATATTTCCACAAAAGTCATCATGTTAACTTTTTAAATAAATTTTATAGCGTTCACTATTGATTTTGGGAAGGCCAAGCATGCAATGCAGGAAAAGTGTGCAATCTCACAGTGTACTTTTGATGTCAAAATGATTAGCCTCAAAATGTTACTGAATTGTGCATGTTTTTCTCAATTAGTAAACATTTGCTCATTTTTAATCCAATGTATTTCAAAAAGTTGGCGTGACTAAAATGTTAACGGTTTTGTGAGAGGATTAGCAATTGTGCCTAATTCAGCAAAGCAATTATCACACATTTTCAAACATCTGACTAACTTTGCCATTTATTTAGGAGCATGTGCTAACTTTGCCGTTAATTTAGGAGCATTCGATAACTTTGCTGTTAATTTAGGACCATATGCTATTCAGTGTCAAGGCATTAATAGGTTTCTTGCATCAAACTGAACAATCACAAAAAGCACAAAATTTATGACTTTTAGAAAATAGAGAATGCTCCACTTTCTTCCATTGCACCCCAAGTGACTATTTTTGGCACTTTACACAATATTAGTTACTTATGGCTTTATCACGTGTGAACTCTTATGTTCATTTGTTATATTTTTTTTATTTTTAGTTATTTTTTATTTTCTTTGACGCACAAGTCCCATTGACATCGGTGGTCCAAGATACCATGGTGTCAATGTGTGATAGTATATTTCATTAGTGTATTTTATGAATGAACACCATTTTTAGATTAATGAATATGGAACTCATTAAATTTAGTACATTGTAGCTATATGGAGCTCATGCTATTTAGTATATTGCAGGTATTCAGTCAATTATATAGGTTTGGATAGGTGCGTGGTGCAACACGGTGGCCTGTATCTGTCTTGATTCTTTGGGGCTTCTTGTTCATACCATCTCACCAATTTTGGATGAATGTTTTTAATAGGGTGAGATTAGTATTGTGATTTATATGTTATAGGAGGTTATTGACATTAATTTCCATCTATCACAGACAGACATCACTATCTGTGTAGGTATGTCCCTTGGTCTTGTATTCCCATTTTATTTAAAATCGGTCTGATCAGGTATAGTGGCATTCTTGATACTGTACTTTTGGTGTCAGAGTTCAAACTAGGTGACAGGTGGTGATTTTTGACTAAGGGGTTACCCATATATGGGTGATACTACTTGGTGGTCTTTTGGAATT